>OX638313.1:115915565-116515565 GCA_951812415.1 Beris morrisii | reverse complement strand
CAAACCTCGAGTCAAACTTGAAGACCTCGCAAACCAATACTTTATATCACAATTGCAAATATTTCCAAGCTGTACCAGTTGTTGTCCAAAAATTAAATCAAAAATTTTGCTTGTTTTTGTTTTTACCGGAATTTACTCAATTAATCAAACAGGACAAGATTCGATCAACGAAAAGTCACATATCGCGTCAGCTGTTTAACGTGCTAGCCGTTTTTGCTTAATGTTGACATACCAAATGATCATTAGCTATGACAAATGAAATATGTATCTACTAGTTTTTGCACACGAATGAGATTAATGATTAGGCAAATGGACAATCAATTTTTGAATTCCAGAAATTGATGGATAAGATTTTAGAGACATTCATTGTATGGATTACGTCGGTGATTATTTAGCTTGCTAATCCACAATTGTAAGATGGATAGTAAATTACGGGATTCGGTGTAATTAACTCTGAATCAATATAATATCTCAAAATTGTGTTGATGGTTTACATTGGAAATAAATTGATTGACGGATATATAATAGGTTTTGTTGTTAAAACAAGGACGTGTAGGAAGTTGTATAGATATCTTGTAATTGATTTGAAATAATTAAATATATTAAAAAATGTACCTGTACTACATAATATACATTTTGTCAAAATGTCGAAATATTAATTCTGAAATGATTAAAAATTGAGAGAATTCGTAATATTAAATTAATATATAAAATCCATAAGAATGCAGAGACGATATAATCTTCGAATAAAGGCATTCTTATCAGTAAAATAACACATTTTTGGCACTACAATAAAATAGTAATAGTGATCGCTATCGGTATCTAATCGTAAATACCTGTACTCTGAATATGGGTACTAAAAAATTCGCGCCTGTTCGAATCGTGATATCATGTGAAAAGAATTTCAACAGCTTCGACTCGAGCTTATCATATCGTCGAAACTTTTGACAAAAAAAGAAAATAACGTAATATTATACAAAACAGAGTTATTTTCTTGTCCCACAGGTGTATCAATTTATTTATTTGCGTATTTTCTTAAATCGGTAGAGTTTAACTACCTTAGAAGACAAAATCTCCATGTAGCACTATGACAGAGTCCCATGTGATGACTGTCGTCCAATGGCTGCATCATCATAAATGAGAAAAATACACATGGTGATTATGTGATATGGTGGTGCTATTGGTTGGTTTGTCAGGCGAATACCACTGAGACATTTTCTTTCTTAAAAATTATGACACCATCGTAAAATACTTTAGACTGCGCCAATAGTATAGTACACTTGAAAAAGGTATGTGACTCTTGTGACATGAGGTAAATAGCAAACAAGCAACGTAAAATAAAATAAAATAAAATAAAAAGAAAAGTGAAAATATGGACAAGTCAACAGGTGAACGAATTGCTGAGAAATCTTTAACCCAGGGTGGTAGAGTTACAAACAGCTCAGGAATTTTAGTAATCGCGCATCGTGGAATGTTTACTATATTATATTATACACCGTACCGTATAAAGTATTACGAAATCACCGTGATTGATCGTCATTTAATGAGATTTGTGGGTAATTGGAAGGAAAGATCGCGGTGTAAGCTTTACATTCTATTCAAGCATGTAATCTAAAATTAATAACATACCTTGTCGTGTTAACTGTAAAATTATGTCTCGAAAGCTAATGTTCCTACAAAATGCTCTAGAAATTAGAAGAAATTTCTTCCCTAAATCCACTTTTTCCAAAATTATATATTATACCAAACTATATATATATATATAAAAAAAACCTCCACAAACACTTAGCAACTATTCTTTAAAATGGTTTCAGACTTTTCCTGATTTGCATCCCGAAAAACATATCTCTTAACATCTTGGAGCCTTACATTTTCACTTCCTTCAATCGGCATTTTGTCGTGTACGTGCAACGATTTCGAGGAGGGCTACGAAACGAAAACTTTGCATAATTCATTTTACTAACCCCTTTTTTTATGGCGACATCGTAAAAAAGAAAATCCAACATTTTGTCTTGCTGTAAAGCGAAAAGTAGCACATGTCGATAGATGGCAAGATCCGATGTAAGGATGGAAATAGGACATTTTACAGGGAATGATACAAAGATGTTCGAGGTTCTGATGCAATTTGACGTTTTGCCATCATTTCCGGGTCGAATTGCTATTAGACAAAGTGCTACAATTTATGCTTCTCGCTACACTCGTAAAAAAAATTCGGAAGCCAAAAGCGATTTTGTGTGAAATTTTCCGGGGATATTGAGTGAAATGGAGGTTTGAATTATGATCTCATTTTGGTCGAAATTAACAAAATGACGTCCGAAATTCGAAAAAAAAATTGTAATACGGTTATTATGTAGTAAATTTAAATGAAATGTATTTCAAATAATTTATACGTTTAAAAAAAATGGAAACTATCAAAACATAATTTTTGATGCTCTGTCAATTTTTTCAATTAGAAAAACTATCAAATTTTATTGAACAATTTTAATGAATTTTTCAAAGTTCCTTTAAAACAATATGACTAAATAAAATTTTAAAATTTTGTAGGGTTCAATAACAATTAATAAATTCAGAAATTCCATTTTTTTTATTTGAAATATTTGTCTTAATTTCTATCACTAGGATTTCATTAATATAAGGTTGATTCTGTACATAATTTGAAGAAACATAAAATCCAATTAGAACCGGTTGTAGGAATGTGGAAAAAACCCGGATGTTAAATGAATTCTGCAGCAGAATCTGCGTTCGATTGTTGAGAACTACATATATAGCATTAACCGCAAATGGCATAAGCTACAGCTGAACAATTTTTCTTTGTCATTTAACCTACAATACAATATTCTTCTCCTGCTTTGAAATCGATCAAATATCGGCTTCGTAGCGAAATCCAAACTATATTCCCAAGAAACTGGTTTCTTAAGTTTTGTATCAAAATCCCACGTTGTTAGCCTTGTTTATTATTATACATACTTCTTATACTTCCTTATAGTTGAAAATCAACTTTGTCTATAATGGAACTTTCACTTTGCATAGTCTTTCGAGTAATACATGCTAAGACCTAAGACTTATGTATGGTTTTTTCCCTGTCTTTCTTTTCAACTGGTTTCAAAGTTCCAGTCTGACAATATGTTGTCACGGTATGGCAAAAGTTCTTTGATTAGCCTCGAGCAAAATTTTTAAGCCTTTGTCTAATTGGAAGTTCATTACCATCATCATAAAGTATTATAGTTTTCACAAAATGGAAAAACAAAAGGGAAAATAATTTCTGCAATTGTTTTGCAAGTCATTTGTGCATCTAGCGCACTGATTTCTTTGTGCATTATGAGTGTCTTAATGTCGTCCGTGATCGACGTCAAAGCTATTAGGACAAAAGAACAGATAAAATCCGAGTCACAAGTGTACAGCGAAAACATAATCTTATCGGGAAAATATCACATCAAGTTTAATGTCTACCATGACAGTTGAGTTTCTTGATGGAAATTACATTGTAAAATTTCCCATCTAAAATCTTGACGAGTTATTAATTTCAGAAAAAGGCAAGATTGGGTCGATAAGAGTTAGATGATTAAATAAAGGTCACTGTCAATGGTGGCTTAAATTTGATGATAAAATGTTTACAGTTAAAATATTCTTTGGCTAAACTTATTGGAGCGATAGAAGGTTAAATAATTCATGGAACTTTGCAAACATTTCGATGGCGCTTGAGATTATTTACGTTTCCTTATGTCTAGAGAATTGAAAATTGCATTATAGTTTTGTATCTTGGAAATAGAACCTCTAGACTAACTATCAGACTATGGAAGCAGACATTCGAAAAAAGGGGTACGACTTTGATGTATAGACATATTTGTGGAGGAAACATGGCGAAATCCCTTGCGAGTTTCAGCAAATAACGACCAAGATACGGAAACGGGTTAAGAATGAAGTGATGCCCATACCCCCGAAGGATATGAACTGTTTTGTTCACCATAGCAATTTCATTATAGTGGCTACAGCATCAACTTCCTTTCTCCAACCTAACTCATTGATGAAAAATCAGCGTGTGCAACGCTGCATCAAGCACATTAAAAAGATTAGATACCACATTACATCTCAATTTCAAAGACATCGTTCAACCATAATCACATTATCCCATAGTTTTATTAAAATGGACGAACATACAGCAGTCTGCTTCCTCAAATTAAAAACAAACTGCTACTTAATGGGATTTCATCTCAAAACTGTTCGGCAAAAAACTGTCTGAGGATCAGCTCCTTTTGTTTCACTTGTTATCCTTTTTTCTGAAATTATATAAATGTCAGAGAGTGTAGAAGAAACAGTGTTAAAAAAGAGCATAACTGAAAAGGAAAAGTAAAATCTTACAAGAAAATTTTCTTTTCGTATCGTGTTTTAATAAGAATTATGTATATTATGACGACTGTAGGTATATACGAATTTGTTTCAGTTAGTTAGTCTGCCTGGTTAGGAGGAATAAGAAAATTGCTATAAACTACAAACTTGTACTCCTTTTTAAAGAATACTTGAGAAGCTCGAAGCGGTAAGACGAACAAGAATTGTTTTATATTTTCATAAAGTTTCTTTTAATTTTTTTTATCCTTAAGTATAATTGCTTGGTCGGTTGTTTGAATATAACTTTTATTTACGGTTACGGTGGGAAAATTCTTGGATAACTTTTGCTTCAAAGGGCCAGTTGTTCACTGTATTATTAAAATGAGGACGAATTTTTAAATCGGAAAAAATTCGAGAACATACGTGATTCTGTAGACTCCTGTAGACTGTCCACTACTCTTGCAACATAAAAGAAATACATGTAGTGACACCTGCTAATCGGAACACTCTATAATTGGACCAACTGCTATTTAGTCCGCACATTATGCTTTCTTTCGTTTTTTAGAAGTGAAGTCCTATTAATACCTCTTGACATCTGGAACACCTGCTAATTGAACCATTTTCCCCGATCCCGACGTGGTCCAATGAAACATGCTTCACTGTATAGATAAAACTAATATTGAATCTTGCCTCAATCTTGCAGTGGAAGTGATTCAGAAGACCGCTGATATTGCTGCCCTATGCCGTAGAAAGAATCATTTAGAAACTAGAAAAAAATTCTAGTTTTAGTTGTTCCCACTCTGTACGAAGATAGAAACAGGTTTAAAAAAATTTTTGATCAAAGAAATTACCGAAATTCCTAGCCTCTGGGAAGTATAAATCGGCTGACCACAGACAGATAATAATTACACAATGGGTAGCTAGATCGAATCATATTCATATTCAATCGAAAATAATAAAGGTCATGTTGTGAGCGTTTAATAAACTTTGAAACACCACAAATAACGATTGAGTATAAAGAGATATAAAACGAATTCTAATTATTAAACCTCCCCGTTCGTTCGTTATGTAACCCGGTCGAAAGTCTTGGGAATTCTTACAACTCCATTTCAATCAAGGACTCGAGAGGTATTCGAGCTGCATCCTCTATAATCCATAATTTGGTGTCCTAGAAAATCTCAATCATGCTGTGCAAACCTCTTTCCATCTGCATCAGGAACGTTGATATAATTCTTCCTGCTTCGAAAGGAACCTACAAGAGTGTAGTGTAAATATCTGTATAAACGACTGCTTCTTCTATGTGGTTGATGGTATAGCCATGTGTATGTACAAACTGAAATTACAATGAGAGGAGCCCACCCGAGATCGATTCAATTTTGTAGGCTGTAATTAAATTTTTTGTTGTTGTTTGGTTGCTATTCGATTCCGAAGCAAGTTGGGATCGAAATCTAATTTTATAGACATTAATTGGCTACTATATTGTGCAATAGAGACCTCTGAAGAAAGAGCTATTGTACCTCCATAAGTATGTTTCGGTTGATTGAGCAAGTTATACTTCTTACGGCATCTGTTCGATCGGGAATTTTTTTTACTAATGCAAATTAATTTATTATATTGGCAACAGTAAAAACTGAGAAAAATATTTCTTGTTCGAGATAAGATTTAGTATGATTGGCAAAAAAATTGTAGTTTTTGTGCTCGCACTTGAATTTGGCATAGAATTCAAGATCATGCTTGACATGTTTTACTAAAAATTTTAAACATGTGACGAGCTTTTCAAATCATCTTCTTTTTCTATGTTGCTGTAACCTGGCTTCAAATAATTACAATACTTCAATCGCTGAAGTTTCGTACTACTGTTTATTTATTTTTTCTTAAGTAAGGAGGCTGTCAGTCAGCTAACTTTTTACCGTCTGTCATCACCAGTAGGCGATAGTCACTCCCATGTGCGAAATGCCGGAGTCCAACCAGAGTCCCGTACACTGCCCGGAATTGGCATTGCATTGTCCGCCAAGACTTGTCGATCGGTATTGTTTTGGTACTGACAAACCATCAGACCAGTGTCGGGCCAATATTGGTGATCAGTACTCCCACTTGATCTGAGCCGACTTTGGTCCGAGTTGCTGGGCCTATGTCGGGCCTAGAATTGGCTTATTATTGGTGTCTAAGCTCTTCCGGCATTGGCTCGACGGTCGGCTCTGTATTGGGCACATCTTGGTAGAAATATTTTTTGTTTCTCAACATATCAATTGATTCGGTTTCAACCCTATTACGAGAATATGTCAGATTGGTCTAGTGGGTAGCGTAGCGGACTAATGTGTGACGGGACTATGGTTCGAATCCAAGAGTGTGCAAGGTAAAATCAATTCGCATTTTTCAAAAAAAAAAAAATAAGAGCAAAACAAATTCGTAATTTAATTTTGTTTCTTTTCTTTACTGAGGCCCAGTATCGGGCCAAAGTTTCACCAAGAGTAGGACTGGTGTGATCAAATCGACATTGGCTCGGCAATGATTTGGTCTAGGCCACATACTGGGCCCGAAACATTAGCCAGTACTGGCAACTCTGACACCAGTACTAAGCCTGTGCTATGCCGTTCTGCTTTTCGTACATGGGCTGTTAAAGTTAATGAATACCATTAAGCAACTCAATTGATGTCTCTGATTTCAAAGACAGATTGCATTGGTCTCAATGTTATTCCGTGCTGCAACTTCATCATGAAGTACTTTAAATTAAGTTTTTTACACAATTTAATAAATTTCGAATCTCCGAACACGTATTAGCATCCTCCACATATCTCAACAATAACACAAGCCAATTTATGAAATTAAGGTACTACCCGAACTAGGGTTACAATATCACAATCCTTTTGAGCAATATGCCATTTCTCATATCAATCTTACAACAACAGTTAAATAAAATGAATGCTCCTCTAGAACAGAGTCCCTTACCCTAACGTGTAACATGATTCGGATGAAATCCGAAAATTAAATTTACATCAACCCTAAAGTGAAACTTCCATAAGCATGGAGATTGGACACATTATGGAGATAATTCCCAGACACCCCTTATAAATTCGCTTACCGTTGCGGTTGAGTAAGTTGCGTGATAGAATATATCCTAAATCCTCACTTCGTTTAGGTATCCAATCCTAGATAATAATTTATGGAAATAATGAACACAGGATAGTTTCTACGTGGAAAAGAATGACCAAATCCATGTACGGTTAGTCCGACTACATACTGAAAATGCTATATAGATGAAAAGGAAGTTCTAAGAAGCAAGATTGGA
This sequence comes from Beris morrisii, assembly GCA_951812415.1. Taxonomy (NCBI): domain Eukaryota; kingdom Metazoa; phylum Arthropoda; class Insecta; order Diptera; family Stratiomyidae; genus Beris; species Beris morrisii. The sequence goes on along the minus strand of OX638313.1, from coordinate 116,507,950 downwards.
ACCAGATATGTAGATTGTATATAACACATGTGCAATTTATTATATATGAAACCTGCATAACGAGCGACGGTGATGAGAGTTGTGCAAAATATTCTAGGAAACATATCAGTCTACCAAGTATGCTACTGATACTGAAGGAAGAACGTTGAGTCTGCTTGCTGACTTCATTGAAACAGAGCAGCGGATAAGCGAGGAGATTAGGTAAATTTATTGCACAGGTGAAGGAACAGTGAACCTTTTCGAAATTGAATGCAGAGTGACTCTACACACACCAGAACGCCACATTTTGAAAGATGTTTACAAATGTGTAATGTAGCCCAGGCACCCTACAATCAAAGAACCATATGCTAGATATAATTTAGCCTAGAAAGGTAGATAGGTTTGTAGGTTTAAGCCACGCCACGTTGAATTACTGCATGGTCTTGTATACAAAAGATAAACAGAGCTCACAAATAACGCAGTGATGAATAGACTAGCGAACGAAACCTGGAAAGGTGTTGCACAAACGATTTTCTCAGACCTTTCTTTCTCGACTGTGTTGGTTAGTTCAAACGGAAATGCGCTAGTAACTAATGCGGCTATAGCATACTAGAAGCTCTTGCTTGCATCGACTATGACAACTTTGCCTCAATATATTGTCACGATACCTACTTATTTCTTTTTCAGTTGAAGTGTCGATGCGGAAATTTAGGTTAATGGAGGTATCAGTGTTTTATTGAATTTCGGTCTAATTAAACTTATGTTTGTTTATTAAACGAATTTAGTTTAAAATCATAAACTGTGGTAGTCACCAGAAATAAGTCAAATGAAATTCGGCATGAGATTAATAAGCTATGATGGCATCTGAAAGTTTTCAAAGCTATTAAAGATCTCAATTGGAATTAATTAAATAGAACGAAACTAATACATTCATAGGCAGATATACAAACTGAAAATTCAATTAAATGTATATTTATTTTGTGGCTGAAAATTAGTTTAAATAGCTTACTGTGGCCTCTTGTTCTAATGACTTCCATAAAGGGCCTAATCTTATTCGACTTTTCTTTATCATGCAAATTCAATTAAATGTATATTTATTTTGTGGCTGAAAATTAGTTTACTGTGGCCTCTTGTTCTATTCCATAAAGGGCCTAATCTTATTCGACTTTTCTTTATTGGGTAACATTCGTACGATTCCAAACGCATTAGTTTCGATCAATTTCTTCCAATAAGTGTTAATTTTCCACACTTCCGCATCTTATACAATTCACATTGGCCACCGATGTACATACATATGTTATCCTTATGAGAAGCAGATACAAACAAGCAAACGAATTTCCTCATCATTACCACTCGATTTTTCCGCAAAGTTAAGGAAACTTATGGTTCGCATACGAAAGTTAATTGTGAGTGAACGTACATAAGAAAATATCCATTTTACTGACCGAATTATTACCTACATATAGAAATGCTGAACAATTTTCCTTGATCACACATAATACGCATTTTGGGCTTTTTGCACGCATGAACGCTTCTTAATGAATCGGAGACACGAACCGAACAAACTGTATAAATGATATCAATTTGGAATGTGTGTACGATATTCTGTATTGAACTCTATACTTAGAGTGTACTATTGTTACATTTGGAGGCGTTGAAAGTACGCTCCTAGTTAAAAACGCTCTTTGGTTTTAATTATGATTTTATCATCAAAACAACGTAAACAAAATTAAGTAATAACTAAGTAGCAATATTTGAAAAAAAAACAACATTCATCACTTTAGGAAACATCCTTCTCGCTTTATTTTTTTTTTTATATTCAAAATTTTTTTCATGATTTATTCAAAAATTTCATCAATAATATGATAAAACATATCTGCCAATTACAACTTTAACAATATGCTATTATTACCAAATCCACAAGAACAATGTAAATTAATAACTGATTAAATAAAAACAATTTTTTTTGTTAATAATGACATTTTTAGATTTAAGAGTGATTTCGATTGATTTATTAAGGGAACATAAACAATTAGGTTAATAATTGGTACAAATTCTATTTGTTATTTCTCATGCATCGATTTAAAGATATGATGTGATTTGACATTTTTTTGTTCCATGTATATCGTTCAATCAAATCTTAATATTACAATATTTATTATTATATAAATTTTTCGCATTTACTTCCACATATTTACGCTACAAAATCACCGCCTTTCCGAATTCTACTCAGCAAGGTCATCTTCTAGCGTTACACTTCACTACATTTTCATGTCACCTTATAAAGAACAATAAAATCGCACCAAATTGAATCGTTGGTTTATTTCAACGATTTATTATAATTTACTATTTTCAATAAGTAAAAAAATTATCGGAATCATTTAAGCATAAAAGAACAACGCAAAAACTTGATGATCAATTTCCGTTCGTTAAGCATCCAATTGACCTTGTCACGTATTTTTCGCATCTTGACTAAAAGTTTTAAGTGAATTCTGCCATCAAGGCATCGTGCTCCTTTTCAAATTGTAAAAGTTGAATGTTGAAAATCGATTAGTTTCGAATTCTGTGAGATTTTCAAATGAAATGGTTTTTTCTTCCTTTCGCGAAATGCTTTTGCTGCAGCAAACAAGCAAGCCGGATGGTTTGAAATGGAAGTCGGTATTGACCTAGAATTAAAAAAAAAACCAAGAACTGCAGACAAATCTGAAAGAAATCGAAAAAATATACAGAAAATGTAAGAGGGATGAGCAAATATTCCATTGAATGTTTTGCGGGACCTTTTCCATTTGAAAGTTACGTCAATTAAAGTTTTGCTGGAATGGAAATATTTAAAACTAAGAAATATTGTTGCGAGCTAAATATGAGCTCTTGCTTTCGCGCTTTTTGCATTATAGATCTCAAGTACAGTCGATCGTTTGAGGATTGTAGAAGTTTTTACGTTATTTTAATTGAATATTGGCAAGTTGTAGTCCTATCTGAAAATTTCGATTTCTTAGAGAAAAGATTGGGTGATACTGGTTTCCAGGGTATGAATCTAACAATATTTCTCCTTCGTAGCCATTTTCTCAATCTCTTTAATGTAGTATTATACACTGAATCATACTTCGTACAAGTTGCAACCAAGCGTCTTCTCGTCATTTGCTTCAGGATAGCATCGTACCCTTTGTTTTTTGTGTTTTTGATACAAAATGGTGGGCTTTTCCTGTCTATACAATAAATCTTCGCAGTATCTCCCGGAAATAATGAAACCGTTTTCAATCTTTTATTACTTCTCCATCATCAGTATTTTTAGACTGAAGTATCTAGGCCAGTACATACGTACATACTCGCGAAACATCTGACACTTGAGAACTATCCTCTTGACTATTAGAAACTATAAATTATGAGCACACAAAACTATGGCCACTGCCATTTATTTTGGGTCCCGTATGCACCAGTGTCGCAGCACCTTTAGAAGGTGAAACAACAAAGTTCCAACTTTTCCTTATCAGAGTATTTTAGTCCTAAACCACATCGGTGGAGAACACCGTCTCCGGCTTAATTCCCCACAGAAGGGGTTGTTTTTTGTATTGCAGGAGGTGTATACCTGGTGCTAATGCTACAGAAAAAGAACTAAGTTACAGGTGCATGTATCGAGCTGAAGCAAGTGCTCCTTTTGTAGGTTTACTTTTGGCATCTTGCCATACAGTCTCCGTAAACACGTTGATAACAGCTCGCTGCTGCGTCTATGTACTTTTGGCCTGTGAACGTGAAAACTTATGGTGTCTTTTCTTTTGGGGATTTCTTATTAGACATGAAATTTTGTTAATATCTTGCGACATGGGGAGCAGAGAACAGAAGATATCAACCACCTTGAAACTCTTGTTATTATAGCGTTGGAAAAGTTTTCGCGCTCCCACATTGCCTGAATATTCAATTTAGAAGAAGGACATGATCCCTATCACGTCGGCGAAAAGTTTCACTGTACATCTTCAACGTTGTCATAATTTTTAGAGGGTTGGTTTTTTCAGTGCGGTTCGGTTTCTTATTGGTATGGTTGTGGTAACTACATTTTGTCGCTGATTTTTTTTTTTCTCTTCTTATCGCCGTTGTAACGAACTCAATTATTTATGAAATATTAAAGAAACTTTTCAAAATTACTTTTTATGAAGGAGTGGTGGTAGCATATATTATTATATTCAATTTGTCTTTGTTTTTGTTTCGTTACAGAAGGTGGATCCGGAGCTGATTTTTACAAAGCAAGAACGAATTGGAAAAGGTTCTTTCGGTGAGGTTTTTAAGGGCATTGACAACAGAACACAACAGGTAATAGTTAGCCTAGTAATTTTTTTCCTTTTTCTAGTGTGTTAATTGATTCAGCAATGTTTTCTTCTTTTCCAAAAACAATAGAACGATCTGGGTTTTTTTTACTTTAACTTTCTTTTCTTAATTTTTTGTTTTGATTTCCTTTTTTTTATTTGTCTTTTTAATTTTTCGCACTGAGTTAGACAATCAAACCTTCGCAAAAATCGTTTTGTTCCGCCATATGAAGATCGCTAGAGAAAGATGTATGCCATGGTCTCAAATATTAGACCACAAAAATTTGATTAATCAGAAACACTATTTGACTGCATTAGTCAGAGAAAATAGTCAAATATGTGACAAAGTCCCAAATAATCCAAGATACAAGCAAAATAATTTAAATTTTTTATAAAATAGAAATATTTAAGTGTATCCTATTGTTGTCAAACTAAGCCCTGACACCAATCAAAATTAAATTGGGCCACTCATTTTCTATGCATGACGACATAAACTTTTAAAACTGGACGTAAACGAAGCTGACTATTTGAACAGGTCCCAGTCTTCATAATCGTAAGCAAGTGCTTACGAAATAACATCTTGGAAAGTTTATCTCTCTGCATTTTTTGCTTGTAACTCAGGAACTAGGTACTAATAATTTCAATCGTCAGATACTCGAGATGAAATACGAATTTGATATTTTGGGGTAATAAACCAGGAGGAAGAAAAGAATTAATTAAAAATTATGTTTTAAACATACAAAAATTTTAGCTCGTAAAATTAATATTTCTAAATGATATTCAAATTATTAAAATGCAATAATAAGAAAACAAAAATAAAGGTAACGTGTTAAAATTAATTTTTATTGTTTTCGTATTTTAAGTATGGGATTAATTTATTAAATGGTGTTATTAATTCTAAAACCGGCTTTAGACAAAGCCCAAAAATGTGATCCTATCTCTTTTTTGGCCTTATATAGTGAGATTACTTTTAGAGCGAAAGGTTTTTAACAGATTTTTTTATGTTAATTTTCCAGGTCATATGAAGATTATTAGGTAAAATTTAGCTGTGGCCTGATTTCAGTTTCATTTTAATGTTATTTTCTAAAATCACGGTAAAAAGAAATGAAAAATAAAATCTGTTTGTTTTGACTAAATTTACTGTGCGGAGTACGATGTTCATACTCCATTATATTTATTAAGAAGTTTTTTTTGTAATGAAGGGATTGTTGGAACAAATTACACAATTTACCACAGTAAATCGCTTAGGGTTCTATTTTTACGCCAACATTCATCCAAAAATTAGCTCAAGAAAAACTTTAATCCTCAATAAATTAAGATAAGCAACTTGAGCTATATATTGTTCATAATCAGGTTAAATCCATTTTTCTTTTTTTCCTCCAAAAATCGACGAACTTGAAAAGCAAGTAAATAATTATTTTAATTTCTCATCTACATAGAATTTAGATTTCCAACGATTCAACCGCATTCTTCTTCCACATAATTCCCTCGAAAAGATAAGCACAATATTCTCTCGCCCCTAATTTGAGTAGCCACAATCATCTACTTCAGTATAACTAAAGACGTCAGGTCTTTAGATAAGCCCTGTCTTATTGTTCGCATGTCTTCAATCAACAGAAGTAAAACAACCCTCTTCAGTCGTCGACTTAATCCGATAATCTCAGAAGAAAACAAATAAAACTTCCGCTTCTCAAAGTTTTCGTATGACGCGGCGATAATGATGACGCGACAGGACATTCTGGGAAAATGTACGGAAAATGCAAAATCAGTCTTCGTAATTAACGTATACACGCCATCAGCCTTTAAATGTTGTTCAATAGGCTCAAGGCTCAGTGCCTTCATTATCTTAATCTGCATATAGGGGCTCACTTTTCCAATTGCTTACAGCTAATATGCACATTCAAAAGGATCTATTCTATCTAGATGAGAGATGAGATGAATCCCAATCTTCTTTCTTCTTTTATGTTTAAATTTTAGCACTTGAGTTAATTTTATTCTTATCAAACCTCATCATATCGTTTTAGGTCGTCGCTATTAAAATCATAGACTTGGAAGAAGCCGAAGATGAAATCGAAGACATCCAACAGGAAATTATGGTACTGTCACAGTGCGATTCACCCTATGTCACAAAATACTATGGATCCTATCTGAAAGTAAGTATTTTCTGTTTTTTTTTTCTTTTATAATATTCGTGTCACTTGGGCCTTATAGTTTTTGAGGACTTCATCTCTCTATAGTGGAGGGCATAATAGATGTCTAAAATATGAGGAAATGGAGCTCATGATGTTGATGATGATGAGAAGTCCTTTTTTCATATCTTTTAAAGTAGTGTTCTTGGAATATTATAGCCATATTCAAAATATGGTCGTGTTTTGAATGGATGGAATGAATTCCGGCCTAGATATGAATGGAAGTCCTTCCTTACAATGTATTAAACGTGATGTTTTCTTGGCAGTACAATCTACTGATAGTGGAGCAATTTAGATATGCATATTCGGCGTTATTAGTTCTGATTGAACTATCATGACATCAGCTTTAAGAATCACTTTATTATTTGAATTTGAAGCGATTAGACAATGAGAAATTAGAAAAATATCTAATGAGCAATTCCTTTTAGATCGATAATTTGCAGTCAAGTTTTTGTACCTATTTTCAAACAATATTCGTCAAATTTTGGACAGAATTATCGATGGCAGCAAACATCTATTACAAGCAGATTAACAACGATGACCTTCGATCGTTTTCTTTCATTTTAGCAATAGCTTATTGTTATGCTATTTATAGAAAAATATGATACGGTTGCCAAAAGCTAAATGGAAGACAAACTTACTACATTATATCATTGCGGATATCTATAAGTTGAAAATAATTTTGCTGGCATTGACCTTTTTGGCAAGGAAAAACAAACATTCATCTGCCCATCCTCTTTCACATTACATAACTGGGAAATTTCATTATTTATCGATGGAACTTGTGTCGGTACATTGTAGTTCCAGGACAAAACTATACCTCGAGGTGATTCATTATTGATCCACTCATTCCAGATAAACTTGGTAAGATTTACACACCAGAGCCAAACTTAATTATAAATAGGATTCAAGGTCTTTTCCATCCATCTACACTTCAATCCCCATCAGTACTTTGGCATAGTAGAGGACCATTCCTATTTTACATTATAAAAAGAAAGTAACATACTGAGTACTACAATACCCCCTGGAAATGGCATGCAAACGCTTACTGTGTGTTAATTTTCTATAAAAAAGGTAAGACGTAAAATTTGAGCCATTTAACATAGATCCACCTCTGCTTTTTCGACTCAACTCTTCTTCATATTGTCAATTATGCTGTTAATTCAGTCACCATATGGTGATATCATAGTTTGAATAATTCATCGGGAATCGTTAGGGTATGTGTATAATAAAAATCGATTCTACTCGGCTTTTTGTGACCTTCTCTGAATCAGAAGCAGAAGCACAAAAAATGGTACGAAATCAATAAGACATTTTCGATTAATATAAAAGTCTGGAATTATGCAAGCAAGCCTGCCAGCTCAGCTTCCTCTGTTGTTAAGACAGAGATATTGAAATGAGAAGCGTATATTTCCATTCCGATAATAGAATAGTTTCGATGAGGAGGACATATTCAGTATACAAGAAAGCAGATTCATCGTTTAGGGGGAACGTTGGATAAAAAAGGCGTTCATCATTTTTCAGAAAGAGGAGTGATAACTATCTGCCTCGACATATTGATCATGATGGCTGGCAGAAACCAAAACTACTATTCCGCAACTATATTGGTTATTCGATATGAAGGATACACGCTTCTGAGAATAAATACCCAATAGCTTCCACTTGACTGAGCTCTTGAACTTGATATGGTTTTCAAGTGGGAATGTTTGGCGTAGCCCAGGGCCCACTTTGCGAACTACAGTTCCCTAAAAGCCACAACTATGATTCCATCGTCGACCGTCTATATCGGTTTTATCTTTTGTTATTTGTACATTTAGCGATGCGAATTCGAAATGATGTTCGTCCTGGCTCAATACATTGATGATACATGAGGGACGTAACGTGGACGTTGTTGAGCCATATTGAAACTCTTTCGTAAACGGTAGAAAATCTGATGGATACCGGAACATTGAAATGGTTTTTCTAGTAATGAAACTTTTTCGTTAGAGTGAGTGCGAAAATATTCAACGAGATTCGTTCAAAATTAAATAGACACAGTCTGTTCAAGGGAATTGTGTTTTCGATTTGTGGGAAGTTGTAAAGGGTTTTCTCAGTTAGGTTAATAGGTTGTTCGGTTTTGTTTGAAACTCTTCCACTGTTTCGTAAAAGTCAATCTTTGTAGAAAATTTAGGATGTAGGACGAAGAAGGACATTGGGATATGTATATATATATATATCATATTCGGTTCTATTTACCATATAAGGCAAAGAGTCCTATAAGCAGAGCTTGTCGGAGGGTGAATTACAATTTTGCGCTTTATATCACCGCAATGAATAATAAGTTCTACAAGCTTGGCGTTATCTTGTAGATCATAATTGATTTTCTTAAAAAGGATAAGTATTCCTTTTCTTTATAATTAAATTATGTGTTGTGATGGATTTAAAAAAGTGGTAACATTTTTTCCACGTTGTAATAGTGTCAGGTATCGTCTAAACATATAGGTTATTCATTTATGATCCTTGAAAAAATTAAAACTATTAGAAAATAAAAAAAAAACGTTGAAACACATTCAACGTACAATATACAATATGTCGTTCTGATTGTTGTTTCACGCACACATGCTATCGCCATAAGGCCGTTTGTTCTATGTGAAAATACTTTTGAGAGGTCGACTGTATGGTATTGTTGGCCTCATCTTTGGAAAACATGTCGTGTAATCCCTTGCATGCAAGAATACACAATAGTTGCATAGGCACACACTTTTCTAGTCAACAGACGTAAAGAAAACGATTCGAGTACCACCGGTTCTCGATTGCAAGAAGCCCAAGTGTTAAGCTCTCAGATTGGTGAGGTAAAGCACAAGAAGTACCTTTGCTCTTCCTTAGTACCAATGGAAGCCAATGGCATTGATAACCTATCTATCGACATAGTAGCATAGTATCAAGCAGATCAAATGCTGCAAAGTATGCTATTGTTAGCTGTACGATAAGATGTTGAGCCTTCCTCTTTTTACTTTTCTACATTCGCATATCCCTTTGAGTTGAACCGAAGATACGATACATACAGCCCCATAACGAAACGTGACAGAGGCACTTTGGTGCCTGTTTGTAATTTATTGGCTTTATTTTTTTCCAGATATAATTTACGGCAATTCAAGTGACAGAACGGAATGTCCTTGTTGTCGCTATGCTCCCTCTTATGGAGAGAATAGAAGATACGTACCTCAAGTATCCATACACATGGAAGTATTGAAGGAATGGGTGTGCCATTCACTCAATGTTGTCGCTTTATAAAACGGTAGACAGAAGAATTCAGTATTCTTTTGGTATACGACAGTGAAATGTTTTGAAGGCCGACCAGTATGTGTGCTCTGTTATACAGCAGCAGCTTTTCACATTTGGCATTTTAAGTCGTCTTAAAAACAGATAGCACAAGTCGAAAATATATAAGAAAAATAAAATATCGGAAAGAATAACGTCGTAGGCGATTCGAAAAAGATGGTACAACCTTTAAAAGGTTTCTGTGTCACAACTCACGAGGCACACTGATTCTTCTGGGGGCTCACCTTAAACAGTTTCCAACGCTTTGTTTTGGTTCCAAATTCGAAACAGAATTGCACCAGTCGGCGAAGGTTTGGCTGCTGGCTTGGCACCTTATAACGCTAATAGCTATTTTACTGCGCTGGGTACACTAGTATGCCAGTGCCAACAACCCGTTTCAATTGGCATACTTTAAAAAGCCAAATGGAATGATGTAACACCTGAGGAATTTTGCTTGGAGTTTTCGCGTCTTCATTCCATTCCACCTCCGTCCAGACACCGACGTTCCGCTCACATATCTTGAGTTTTCTTTAATTTTCTACTAAGATGGATGGACACACTCCACCGAGACAAGGTTTCTTCTCGACGTTGAGGTTTCTCATATCGATTGCAACGTATCAGTAAAAGAAGCTAAAAATCGTTGACGATGAAATATGATCGGATTGTCTTGATATGCTCTGGTTTATGTTTACCTTTCCGCCGACTGATATATAGCTGGTGATAGTGCTTTTCAAGCTTGCTTGCTGGGCTTGCTATACTTTACTCAGTCTCATATAAAATTCACGAGGTCGAAAGGTTTCGGATTATGATCACGTAACGGCTTTAATGGAATAATATTTATGGAAAGGTGCCCTCCAGGGCTCTATATGTGAGCAGGATGAAGACGAATAGAAATAAGGATGTTGGTGATGTGCTGTTTCTTATTGGCAGGCTGGACGGCGTTTGATAGTTTCCTGGATAATATTGAATGGGGCATCGCACGAGGAGATTATTGGTACACGTCTCCGTCTGATATTTTTGGAATATTTTTATCTCTCAATACAATCAAAGATGGTACCTAAGCTTAAAGGACAAGCAGAAATAAGAATGATGAATGTATCGGCGCCTTGCCAGACTAGTAGTACCATTCGAGTGCAATCCAAATTAAGAAACTAGTTCTAAAACCAGCAAGAGCCCTTCAACTCCTCGCAGAGTCTTAATTTAAAAAAATCGGAAATCCATGTTTTCTCTCATCCCCATGAATTATCATTCTTCAGGACATTTTTCTAATCTCTCGCCCTTTCCTCAAGTTCTAAGTTTTTTTAGAAAATAAAAACTCTGGGATGCCTACATAATTCAGTATCTTTCCTGTTGCTCCTTTCACTGTCATCAATCTACTTGGAAAAGTTTTTGCGACTTAATTAAAATTTCCCCAAGCGGTAATTGCTATTGAGGCTACGAAGTATAGTTGAAACGGGAAGCACCGTATAATTTTCCGTGGCAGGAGTTCCTCTGCTAGCCTCTATAAAATTCGTATTTGTGCGCCAAAACTGTTCGAAAGTATTTATTAACTTTGTCCAGTACCAGTACATTATTTGACTATATTTCTTCTTCTTCATTAATTAAACCAAGAAATTATGGTTGTTGGTGTTGTGTGGTGAGTTTGTGGTGTGAGTAGCTTAATTTGTGCTGCTTCTATGCTGTAAAAAAATATAAAACAAAGACAAGTCACGAACGCGGCTAGGGAGCGAGCGGTATAAATAATAACTTTAAAAGTGGCATTTATTATTTTACAACAACTTATTTTTTATGTTCCCATATGAAGTACTTGACGTAATAAAACGTTTGTCATAATACTTTAATGCCCTTCTTTCTCTCCCCAGGGAACAAAATTATGGATTATAATGGAATATTTAGGCGGTGGATCCGCTTTAGATCTGATGAAAGCTGGCTCCTTCGAAGAAATGCATATTGCCATTATTCTACGCGAAGTGCTCAAAGGCTTAGATTATTTGCATTCGGAACGAAAATTGCATCGGGACATCAAAGCTGCGAACGTACTTCTTAGCGAGATGGGCGACGTAAAATTGGCTGATTTTGGAGTAGCCGGTCAATTGACTAATACCACATCGAAACGAAATACGTTTGTCGGAACACCGTTCTGGATGGCACCTGAAGTTATTAAACAATCAATGTATGATTCCAAAGCGGATATTTGGTCGCTCGGGATTACAGCAATCGAACTGGCAAAAGGTGAACCACCGAATTCGGAATTGCATCCGATGCGAGTACTGTTTCTTATTCCGAAGAATAATCCGCCACAGTTGACTGGAAACTATACAAAACCGTTTAAAGATTTCGTTGAAGCGTGCCTCAATAAAGATCCGGAAAACGTGAGTTAAAATAATTTTCCTTATCAACTTACCTAGTTGCGACTATGAATTAAATTTTTGTTTTCATCTTTTCCACAGAGACCGACTGCGAAAGAACTACTTAAATTTCAATTCATCAAAAAAGCTAAGAAGAACTCGTATCTAATCGATTTAATCGATCGATATAAAAAATGGAAATCACAAAAGGGCGAAGAGAGCGAAACTGAATCGGAGAACTCAGATTCGTAAATATTATCACCACGATCAATAAAATATAACCCACACTAATCTCTTGATTGTATTTTAATTTTTAGGGAAGAATCGAAACCGGACAGTGATATGGACGAACCATGGATTATGACTGTTAAAGGAATGCACTATAATAATTTTACAAATAGCAAACCAACTGCAGCGAGTGTCCTCGATCACGAGACTTTCGGATCACCAAATAAATTACATCACAACGGATCGAATGTGATAACGTCTAGTGGACAGACAACACCAACCAACACGGCAACCGGACAAGGTCGCGATACGAATTTAAATCATTATAAAATGACAACAACGGGTAGTACAACAACCACACAATCGGTTACGCAACAGCAGCAGCAACAACAGCAGCAACAACAACCGCATCAGCAAAGTCAATCACAGTCTCATAAGCAACAACAGGACTTATCGTCAAATGTTGCTTTAGAGAATTTAAATAGGAAGGATCAAATATTGCGAGATAAGGAAAAGGAACGGGAACGCGACAAGGAGCTGGATAGGCAGCATCAATTACAGCGCGATATTGAATGGGAACGAGAGAAAGAGCAACGTGAGCTGGAAAAAAGAGCGTCCAAAGATGTAAGTTTTAAATGTCCATGCCAATTTTTTCCTTTCCCTTTTTTTGTGACTTTCTGATGTTGGCTTTGTTTGGTCTGCATGTTTGCGCAGTCCTATACTGTCTACAAAATTATTTTTCCCTTTGATATCCCAATAAGAAGAGAGCTTGGTCGTAGTTTGGTATTGTTTTTTCAGTCATTAATTCTTCTACAAGATGTATATGCTTATTGTTCGCAAAATAAATTGTTTACTTTTACCTCATAGATTACACAATTGGATCACAGAGGCGGTGAATCGAGCGATGAACGACGAGCATCTAGTTTACGACGTGATAAAGACAACGTAACAACAATAACGTCGTCATCGTCGTTGACGACAACTTCATCATCGTCTTCACCGACTACCAATTCTAGCCATAACGGAAATAATGGATGCGTTACATCACAGAGCGGTAACAGTATTACAGCGTTGATAACAAATCAGTCGACACCAACCACAAAGAACGGTAGTCGTCTGGTTCAAACAAATAGTCCGTGCCTCAATAATGTTATATTTCCACTTTTGTCAGAGGTTAGTCTATTAGTCAGCTTATGCGCCATTATTTGACTATAATCGACGTTATTTTGTCTGTATTCTTATTTAGCTTCAAAGAAAATACCATTACGCAAGTAAAAATCCAAATTCCTTGGATGTTGTTGACTTGAAATCAGCCTTCGAATTAGCCGAACGAAGCAGTCCTGGTGTTAGTGATTTATTCGTCAAAGAAATCATTCACAAACTGGTTCCTGGATTTTCAGAAACACGAATCAACACGCTTATGGATAAAGTAATGCGGTAGGTCAGTTCATTACAAACACCAAATAAAATGCAAGTTAAAACGAAAATTATCTAACTCGTACCCTGGTTTGATCTATTTTTTTAAACAGGAACAAGAAATGAGTGTACGAGTGTATCCGCCGATCCGCTAGGACAAAGCACTCCCCTGTTGTAATATTGAAAATGAATTAAAACAATTTTTTTTTTTGAAAAAAATCTTAATTTTTATTAAATGAAATTATAACTAAATTATTTAAAAGAAAAGAAAACAAAAAAAAGCGAAAACAGAAACACAAAACTATAAAATAAAATGTTGAGTTTTTATAATAGAGAGTAGTACACAAAAGCAAAACACAAGAGATATAACTTAATGAAAATATATATTTAAATAAATATGTAAAATAAATGACAGAAAAAACCATCAAATCAAATTGTTGCTCCCTAGAAAATAATTAAATAGACAAACAGACATACAATAAAAAAAAACTCTTTATCTTTTGAATAGCGGAAAATATAAATAAATTAAATAATAAAAGAAGATAATTAATTAAATCATTTACGAAAACAAGAACACAAACAATCAAATCAACCTGCTATTTCCACTTATTTTTATTCTAATTATATTTTACTAGCGATTAAAGTTCGATTATTAATTTTGTCATCCCAAGAAAGCGCGACCCTTACAAAGCTGTGAGATTTGTTTTTAGTTTTTACAATGAAGAATGTAAGCCGTTTTATTTTTGATTTGATTGATTTACTGGTGATTTTACCAAGAGAAAGAGAACGCGTATATTTGTAGACAGCAAGGGACTATAGAGAACTATATGAATTATAAAAAAGAAAATGCAAAAAAAGAAAGATATTTAAACAAAATGTGTATAAAATCATTACTATTAGATTTTATTAAAAACAAAAATAAAAGAAAAGAAAAATAATACGAAAAAAACGAAGAAAAAATGAATATAAAAAAGTTGTTGAAATTAACTGAATCCATGATGTGTTTTTTTTGTTATTTTGTTGTTAATTTTAATTTGTACATATTTTATAATTTTAATTATGACTGGGATAAGCTGATCTGCAAATTTAAGTTGTTGTTTTCTTTTTGCAAAATAAACATCGTGAGTATCTATGAACAGAGTTCCTCCATTCCACGGTTTCTGCTCATATTTCATATGAAATTTTTAAATGAATGATTGTTTGTGTATTTACATGAATGAATGTTAAGTTAATTTTTTTTCTAATGACTGGTATTGCAAATCAGATTCTCATATTAAATCATGTTATGAAAACTTGACTTAAGGCCCTTAAGGTGGAAAAAAAATAATTAATGTCAATTGAAATTGAATGTGCTCTGTGTAATTTTAAGGGCATGTTTTTATTATTACACCATATTTTTGTTTTATGTGTAATTGAATGAAGCATGTTGGTACAGGGCTTGCACGTTTATAAGCTGACACTATTAACATATTTGTACAACTGTCCTTTGAAAAGCATACTAGAACATAAGTAGAACATCGATAGCAGCATCTTACAGCATACAGGCGTAAAAGAAGAGGATTTTTAATAATTGAAAGATCGCAGTAAGTACATTTTAATTTATTTTATAACAACATTTACGTATTTGATTTGAAGTTACCGATATTACTTATTTCAATGGTGCCTCGAAACGTTTAAAAAAAAGGTAAACAACATAATCGTTCGACATTTTATTAAAAAAAAACGCTCCTTCCAGTATGTACCCGTTTCTTCTATAATAATAAAAATTTCTTACTTCTGAAAGGAATACACTACATAGAAGTTGATGTGTATTTGAGTACGTTAGGGTGGTAGCATTTGTTTCTAAACTGTTTCGCTGTGTTAGTTTATACTTTATTGATACTTTCTTTTCCACTTTTACTACTCTCTCCATGACCGTATTATGGAGTAGCTTAAAAAAAAACTGCTTTTAGGTTCAGTTTATAATATGAAACAGATCCATGCTCTGAAAATTTATTTAGTACAGACACTACCCATTTTTTATGTAAAGCACATCGGTTGCAAAATGCAAACGAAAATGGTCAGGAAAAATGCTAAACAATTTTCGTTAAATTCAGTAGCTTTATTGTTTAAAAGTAATGAAGAATATCGAAGAGATTCATTAAATGGCTTACATTGGAACTATTCTACAGAGAATATAATATCCAGATAACGAATACCGCATTAGAAATGTGAGCCGATTTTTCAAATTTGTCATCTATCGAGTCTTCGATGAAAATGGTTTGAAGCTAGCTTTATTAAAAGCTTTTGCGCTTTGGAATGGAATCGGAATTTAATAAAATCACATTAATAGAGAAATGCAAACTACAATTACGTTCCTGGACATAAAATATAACGATACAGTGGATGCCGCTTATTGTAATCGCGGATAATGTTATAAGCCGCATTTTGTTATCAAAACAGACGGGTTTCATTTTCCACAAACAGAATTCATCGCTTATTTTTTTCTTCGTTTATTGTTATTACCCGGTTAATGTTATTGTTTTTGGCTGGTCCCAAAGTGATTACACTAAGCGGCATCCACTGTAGAATTCATCGCTTATTTTTTTCTTCGTTTATTGTTATCACCCAGTTAATGTTATTGTTTTTGGCTGGTGCCAAAGTGATTACAATAAGCTGCATCCACTGTATTTTATCTGTTGTACAAAGTTAGTCATATCTTTGTTGATGTGCAAGGTTTATGCATTGGACACAATTTCGTTTCAAATTCTTACTTCGCCAAGATGAATATAAATTAACGATGAATTTTTACATTGCACATATTTACCAATGGATGTTCGTCATTTGGTTATTATATTATCTGTGTGTGACATTTGTTAACAAAAAAGATTGGTTATATATCTCGCACATAATATTACTCTAACAAAATAATAGTTGAACGGTCATTGTGTTGTTGAATAAGCCCAATTTTCGGTCATACATTCAATGTAATAAATTAGCCCATTAATTTATTCATCGATCAAAATTAAATAATTCCACAAGTTTATTTCTTTTGTATTCGAATTTTCTTTTATTAATTAAATAAATACATTTTTTCGCGTTTGCCATTAAACTGGTCGTAGTACTATTTCTGAAAGCAGATAACATTTTAAAGGAGTCGATAAATATTTAGTTAAAACTTGAGAATTTTCTTTAATATCGAAGTTTCTGTTGAATTGGAGGCATCTGAAATTGATTAAATTTTATAATTATTAATAAATTTCAAAAGTTCATTTACACTATATCGATGATGATGATCTCGAATAAATGAAGTTGTGAAACTAATATAATATGGCTAAAAAAATATTATTCTCGCATCTCCATTTAAATGCATCCCCTCTTCCTAATAAAATTATACAGAGTTCTGGAAATTTATTTAAGATAATTAAATTAATTCCCTCAATAAAGCCTAGTCGTGAAAATTTTGTGGTAAATAATTTTTTGGTCCTTAGCTTGGAAAATTTCTCGTGTGTATTAAAATCGTAAAACTGTCGCAATCTCGGTGCTCGGTGCAAAATTTGGTCCGCTTCCTTAAGAAAACAGATCTATTATCTGTCGTGTTTGTTTGCATTCCCGACTACCGGGAATCTTAGACTAGCATCAATCCGAGTCCATTGGAGAAGTTTTGTTACTAATGTCCACCCTGGAGTAACACAGCATCTTCAGTTGCTCAAAGAAAAATAAATAATACCTACGAGTTGATAAAATAAAGTAATCGAATACTTCTCTCAAGCATAGCTCGATGCCAGTCAAAGAATCTAAGTGAAATTCTAATACGTAATGAACGAGACTATTCGAATAAATATTATGCCAACACTCTTAAAACTAATTCTAACAATAAAGTAAGCGGGTATTGTTCAAACATTCTTACATACAGTTCGAGCAGCTTGTGGGATGATTGATGGAGAAATTTCAAAATCGAATAAAACGCAAATTTATAAATACATATTAAATCAACGTTTTTTTTATCTATGGAATTGTTTAAAAACAAACAAACAAAATGCATTACAATAAAAATAATTGCAAAAAAGGACGAAATCATACACAGTATGTTGCCTATTGGAAGTAAATTATATCGTCTTTGAATTTTATTCAATTAAATTTAAACAACAGAAATCAATCGACTTTATATTTTTTTATTTAGTTCATATTTTTTATTTAGTTCATATTTTTTCTCATTATATTTCTATTATTTTTTTACACTGACTAAACATTTATGCAATAAAAAATATAACTCTTCATTTTACTTTCTTTGTATAGTATCAAAAAATTCGAATATTTGTGTCCATTGTTGTAAAGTATTTTTTTTTTTTCTTTTTTGTTAATATTTATCTTTCCTAGTTAATTCGTACATATTCAATAGTTTTATATAGTACACAGTCATTTTTTCTTTCATTTTTATATAAGCTATACTACTGATCGCTCGAACTAAAATTTGAAGAAAAAAAAAGAAAAAATTATAAAAATTAAAAAAGAAATTATGGCGACATAAGAAAAAAGCCACACGTTATTTTAATATAAATAAAATAATTATGAGAAAGATAATTTACAAAATATTAACAAGGGTATGTGATATGATTCGATTTTATGCACATTAATAACATTTGTATGATCAGTAAAATTTGAAGAAAAAAAAAATTATTTAAAATTTAACATGTAGAATTGATAAAATGAACATAATTTTAGCGGTGATAGTGATGCATTTTGACGAAAGTAGTAAATTTTTCTTTGGTTTCAATATCTAATTATATCGCGTTGTAGTAAATTTTTGAATTCATTTAATAATTGAATTTTAGTTCTAGGCATCACCAACTATTCCTTTTTTTTATTTTGTTTTTGGGCTCATCGTTTAGTTTTTAATTAGTTATGGCCTATGAACTTTGTGTGTTGTCTGTTTTTTATTTCAATATAGTAAAACTATTTTGATGGTAATTTTCACAGCTCTGCTAATTCTTTGGCCTCGGCATCCAGCTCAATGGTACTGTTTTTATGTTTGATATTGTGAAAAATTATATGTCAGTTAAAATGAAAATAATATCTTTGGGGTTTTAAAAAAAATGGTTAATAGCTGAAAAATTGAGTGTAAAGTATGCGATAATCTTGTATCAGTACACGGATAAAGTGTCTTGAATCATCATGTATTGTCAAGAGTCTTAACGATTTTAATTTTTTATTCATCTTTATTCACTGAAACTGATCTTCCATTATTTTTTCATTATCTTTTTAAACTTTATCCATTCATATTGATCTTGTCGTGAATTTGGAATATTGATGGTTTTCGGTTTTACTCCCAAGTTAAAACAAAATTAACCGTCAAAAATTAAAGTTTAAATTGTTTTAACATGTATTTCCGATCATCCTAAATGTATCAAGGGGAATAGGTAGAAGAAACAAGAGTGACTTCTTCCTGCAATCGTGGTGTTTGCACGAAAGCGTCTTTTAGGTATGTAATTTAAATTTAATTGGGCAAAATTATCAAGCAGTTTTTTTTCTCATTTACAAACAGCACTTTTTGAAGTTTTTTGATTGTTCTGGTCACTAGTATGTAGATTAAAGACATACATATCTCTATGAGGGTTAATCTTGTTATATATATATCGGTTCTTAGCGCTGCGCCCCTTCCTGAACTGAACTGAACTAGTCTAGGTTATAGCTCGCTACCGTTTTATGTAGCAACTGTAGCTATTCCTTTCATTTTTGCTGCCTTTATATTAGG
The DNA here is from genome assembly GCA_951812415.1 of Beris morrisii. NCBI lineage: Eukaryota > Metazoa > Arthropoda > Insecta > Diptera > Stratiomyidae > Beris > Beris morrisii. Next base: position 116,488,458 of record OX638313.1, on the reverse strand, counting down.
TCCAGTTTAATTGTTCATCCGATAGATTTTGGTTTAGAAATTTGTATGCTTGCTACTGTTGATTTGATAAAAATCCAGGACGAGTTAAAGAACTACTCGATTCTTTATTTCGAACTGAACTTAACTTTTAATTTGAACAGGTGAATGGAGCTTGTATCGAGTTCTATTTACTCGCTTTACAAATTTCTTGTATTAATTCCTTACACTCGATTTTTCAACTGGAACTGTTAAAACCAAACAAATTTCAAATCAGAAATAAAGACACAAACCTTCTCTTCCGATGTTTCATTATGATCAGAAAAATTACAGCATTAACAGCAAATAGTCCAACGATAAGTATCGTAGGAATAACGATATCTTCATTTTGTTGATAAACCATAAAAAATGTATAAATAATTATATAAATTAAACGATCGCAATTTAAAAACCAATCGGTGAAAAACATTTCAAAATCATAACAAAAACATAAACAAAATATATGTATATTACCAAATACGGTATCAACTTCAGAATGGCCCATTTTTGCACTGGTTGCACTTTGAGGCGTTTTATATAAATTGAAATTTAATCCGGAAACAATACCACTGCCAGTTATTGCGTCTTCTTCTGTAAAATTTTTTTGGAATCGAAATAATGGATAAAATCGTAACTATGTAAGATACAAAATACTGTCGTGAAACAAAAAATCAGAGAAACAAAGACAAATGGAAACCAAAACAAACACTGAAAATCAAATAAAATGTATTCCACGAAAAGCACACAATAAAAAAATAAAACTATAGAAATGTAATTGAAGAAATTTAACACGAAATTCACACTTTGGATTAAATTATTAAAAATTTACCAGCAGTAGCGACCAAATCGTACTGACGATTACTGGCACCATAGTCACATTATTCGCTTATGTACATATTTTTTGGTTCCCCGGATGTACATTTTTCTCTCAATTACATTAATTTAAAAAAAGAAGAAAGAAATACCAGAATAAGTATAGTACGACGACAGACTGAATCACTCAAACGTGGCGTAGTTTGATCATTAAAATTAAGTAGCCGCATAGAAAACAGTAGATAGCTAATTGTTTGTCCTTCTAATCGAGGATTTTTCTAAGACACAAAATTAAGAAATTTCCACTCGTATCCTCACTTTATAGAAATTTAATCATATTTTTGTTACGCTCTTTTACAAAGCAGTGACGTTGTGATAAGAGCAACAGCACAGCGTGTTGTCATGATAAGAAATAGCGTATATGGTTATTGAATGATGTTTGCGCTTGAACATTCTTAGAACTCTTTCATGCATTTATAAATGCGGGACTACCCGGACTAATTGACTAATTCAATTAGGGAGTGGAAATCTACTGCTAATAAGATGAAGCCAAGAATAGATCATTTATATATTAAAATTATTTTGTATAAAATTAATGATTATAGAGCAATGTGATGAAGTGATTGTATTGTATTAATAAAATATGAAAGAATGCCGTCAATTAATGGAAATGAAGCCAAGAAATGCACAATATTTTCAAGGGGAGAGACTTACAGGCAACTTAAAAAAATGCACACACGTGTGTCTAATGCTAAGGCGAGACATTATTTAGGTCACTAGAAATGTGGTTCCAAGCACTGATAACACCCAAAATTCTCCAAATAACGACTTATCGACTGATAAAAAGCTATAAATAGGTAAAATTCACAGAAGCAAAATAACCGTACCTACGCAGAACTTTGCTCACTCTTTCGGTAAATTTAATAAAGACTATTCACAGTAAACATTCGTCGAGAAGTGGCTGGACGTATATTGAATCTGTTCAATTTTTTCTGTATACTGAATATAACGATTCTTAATAAAAATGTATATTTAGGAGGGGATATCAGTTCGTTTTTGCTTAAGTTGCTTTCATTTCATTGGGACTTTTGTTATTGTTTTCTCATTGCGAAGGTATTGTCTATTGTACATTAGTTGGTTGCTTTCAGTAACTTGGTTGAGTTCTAGGCCGTTTCATAATAATGAAATTGTTGCTGATGTGATATTTTTTATATGACTACAAACTTCTGACCTGGAGTGTACCGAATACCGAATCATGTTTATTGTAGTTATTAAACATACAGGGAGATAACATCGATTTCCAAATTAGCTATATGTATTTGTGTTTGTTAATCGAAAAAATGCTACTACAAGCTGAAATCACAGAGATGATAGCTCCAATATGCGATTGCTTTGTTTAATTAAAAGATGGAAAAATTGCAGCTACGCGATTACTTATCATCGGTGTTGTGCAAACCGATTTTAACTGTACACAGTTTATTAGATTTTGCTTACATTATTTTAGTAGCTAGCAGTATAATAAAAAAAATTATTCAACTTTTCTAAAAACCAGCCGCATAATAAAAATAAAAAGTGCGTCAATTATATGAAAAATTCATGGAGAGCATTGTAAATCTATCACAGTCGGTCTTATCGCATTCAATGCCAGCTTAAGACGTTTACCTAATTCTGAAACTCTTTTGTGAACCCGCTTGTAATCTATAGAAAATATTTAGCATCGCAAGTTACGCCTGAAACTGAAACTCGGTTAGCTGATGCGATAACAAGTTTTCTGCAACTCACAGAATTACAGTATATGTTATATTGCAAAAGAACGCCTTATCGGAAACGACTGAAGGTTATGATTTCAGATTTTAAAAAAACTGATAAAAATTCAAATACCGACAGATTAATTAACACATAATACTACAGATTTATTATTCGGCTTTCAGAAGCAGTAGTTTAGTGCGGAACTGAGGATGATTTTTGCTTCGATACATGTTGCGAGCGCCAACAATATTTACCACATACCAACCACATGCATGTATTTATTTCCCTCAACATTCCATTTTCCAAGAGTTGATGATGTCGATGGTTAACCAAATGCTGAGAAAACGCGTGCTGTTTTCCGGTCATGCGTACAGGACAAAAGAACAGGGGAAATATGTAAAACAAGCACATATGAATCACCGGGAATCTCATTCGTGTCCTTGCCTTATCAAACTTTACTACATGAAGCATTGCGTGTGAAATTTTTCGAAACTTACAAGCTGTAAAACAACGAATTCACTGCACCGAAATTTGTAACAGAAACTACATGCAAAATTCAAAAACTTGAAAAATCGAAATCACTACAGGTTGAAAAGAGAAATAAAAAGGACACACTAATTTTACCTATGCAATCCGGTAAGCTGCGATCCCAAATGTGTTGGTCTGTGCACGCCAGCTGACGTCTGTTTACAGCCGTGTCGGGAAAAACGTACAACGACTCGCACTCAAATGTCGCCTCGAAATCGGTTCGATGAACAAGACGACCGTATAGCGGTGGTGACGGAGTCAGGCAGCCCAACGCTAAAATTAGAGAATTCTATTTTGAGTTGAATCATACAAAAGGCGAAAATGCTTTGTACAAATATCTAAATATGGGAAAATGTCGCCTGGAAAATGACGCGGAAGCATCTTTTGGGGCGTCATAATTTAACGGAGTTACAACGACATCTGGGAACCGCTAGTTGTACGAGTTTTGGTATAATTCAATGCGTCGAAAGAGCGAAGTGAATTTTATTGAGGCGGTGGTTTCCCAAATTTCCCATCAATATTTGACTATTCTGGCTGGCAAATGCAGTCATATAGTGTAATTGTCAAATTTTTATTGCCACATTATTTTTTGTGTCTATTTAGACAGAAAAAATTAGACGGAACTTTTCGTCAAACTTTTGAAGTCAAATATTTGAGAGCATAACATACAGTGTAATACTAGCTTTAGAGCGAGTTACCAAATTTTAAGGCGGTTTTTTCATTATTAGCCTTAATAATGCCAATGTTAATGTTTGGAATAAGAAAAGGATTTAGGATAGTTCTGGCAGGCCTATAATTTTTAGTTCAATGCAAAAAATTTGGTAAAGAAAAATGTTTGTAAAAAAAAATTGCTGATTGCTGGAAAATAACCAAAGTGTTTCCACTGTATTGTTTTGCATTCCATAATATTATTTTTTTCAGTTGCTACAATACAAGAAAAAATATGCAAAAAAAAAAAATACAACAAAAGTATGTGCGGCGGTTTGTCCGAACAGAATTAGTATCACCTTCTGAGACGGCACACCTGCGATATACTTCGGGACTAAATATTTATTTAACAGAATATAATGAGCGCGACGACGTTAATTAAGCTAACAAAATTACTTATACACTTAGAAATTGCTTTTACTTATTTATTATACTAACTCAAAAGAAATATAGATTAGTGCCAATAAAACGGAAAATAAGTCAAGTGAGCCAAAGAAGATCGGGACCCTACTCTCGAAAAAAATTATTCTCTTAAAAATAGCATTCAAATCTTTCTTTGGTAGCTTTTATCTAAATATTGGCTATGTAAAAATTTAAGAAATCCCCAAATGATTTTACTTAAATAACATACTTATCACATATCCTTATTATAAAGAGAACATACGGAAAGTATAGTTTTAGCCAAACTGAATATATTGTTGATAAAAGAATATTAATTTCTTATTGTGAAAAATGTGATTCGTGAACAAAACTTATTTTCTCGTTATAGTCAATGCGAAAAACTTTACAAACGAAACCAGTGCTCAGAGGAAAATTTATCGCCGATCTAAAGTTAAAAATTGCTGTCTGGAAAAACGAATTCGGAGAAAAACCAATCCAGGTAATTGGTCTTGTAGTAACTTTGTAGTTCATTAAACAATCATATAATGAAAGAATGCAAATTGATTGCCTACAGCTTTCATTGGAATTCAATCTTTAACAAACACGTTTCAGCAAAAAAAAAACGTAAAACAATTGAAAAATTGATTAGCTCACCTGAATAATGCAATAACACGCCACGCTTCGGATATGCAAATTTAGTTGTTGCTTTCACTACCACCTGTTCAAAATTTTCACAATAATCAAAAGAATTTAAATTTAAATGAATCAATCAAATCTTTCATAGTCTACTACTACATCACGCATCAAAATAGTTAAAGTATTAGAAAATACCATTATGAATTTGTTTTTTTTTCTAAGTGTCACAATATTAAAATTGGTCATTGAGTAGAAGCCAGCAATTATTTTAAAATCTGAATCTAATTTTAACTCTTTTCTCACTAAGAATAAGGTGCGAACTAGCGTTGCTAAAAAATGTTTCGTACAAAGATTATCAGAAATTAAAAAAAGTTTTATATAATTTTGAATCAAACTATTTTTGTATGGTGCAACGTTTTTTTTAAGCGTGATGTAGTACTCAAATATAAAAATACTCGGTTTATATACACATATATAAAATACAAACCTCAACTTGATTTGAACTGCTTAAAATTTCAATTGGTGAATTAGGTTCGGTGCAACTATTAAATAAAGTTTGTTTCGATGCGAGATCAACAATTTTTAGAAAATCCTTACAGACTGGGTCATCTTTTTGATTAAGAAATCATGAATTTACAAGAAAAATTAATTAGTTAGTTCAGAAATATAGAATAGAATAGATTTAAAAAAATTTGATTTTTTTACCATACATACTTAAATAAAAATATTAGATAAGTCTGAATTAGAAGTTTTCAGTAAATCTATTCATTTTTCCACACAATCCTAAACGCAATCCTTCATTGCCGTTGTGATGAAAGTGAATAAATGAACTAGTTCAACAAAGCACTCAAGTTGATTAACATCATCTTTAATTTTTCTTTCCAAATTGAATGCTACACTGAACGATAATAAAAAAAGGATACTTACATCGTAACGATATATCTAAAATCGTTATTCGAATTTTCTGCGAAACAGGAGCCAATATTTTCCATTTGCATTCGCAATCGCCGATATAAAACTTGGGGTATCCGGGTGTCATGGTGAATCCTTGCGGCTTAGGCCTTCCGTAGTAGGTTCTCTGTATGCTTGTGTATTGTCGTCGTCCGCTATAATAGCCATCCTCAGAGCTGTCATCATCATCGTAGCTACTATCATAGAATTCTTTTGTAACGATTGTTGTGTATTCCCTACTCGAGGACTCCATAGGCAGATACTGCGAGCCGACAGTAGCAACTATCTCAATATCCTGTTCATTATCCTTTACTTGTTCCGAAGATGATGAGATTCGACTAAAATATGACGGTTCGGTGGTATCTGAAATAATAGAAACATTTCAAGGATTGCTTGGACTCTCTAAGCGGTGGTTAAGAAGATCTATAGGTACTTTCTACAGATGTTACATAGGAAGCAGCAGCAACAGGACTATCTTCAGTAGTTGAAGTGGAAGTTGTCACTATTGTTGTTGTCGTAGCAGTAGTAGTAGGACTTGTTGTAGTTGGTGGTATGGTAGAAGTGGGAACGGTCGTAGTAGTGGCAGTGGTGGTAGAAGTAGTTGACGTTGGAAAGGAAGTTGTTGAAGTAGTAGTAGTGGATTCATTGATTTTGAAATTATCAAGTATCCTTGGTTTTGGGAACGTTACAATATACTGTTCACCTTCACGTATGATTAGAGTGATGTTTTCAAACTTACTAAGGTCATTTCGGGTTTCGTTCAAAAACATATCACTATTTGTGTCTGGCATATCTAAGTTATTTGAGTTCCCTGCTGACGTTGGTTGAATATTTTCTGAAAGCAATGATGATGACTTATTTGAGCTAGGCTCTGATGTTAGTGTTAATGCTGTTGGGATTAGAACGCTTGGAAAAACTGTTTCGCCTTCGTTTTCATTGGTACGAAAGTAAATTTCATCACCCAGTTCTTCGATATCGTTGAAGTCGTCGATATTGCTTGGTAGTATCTTAAGAACTTTAAAATCCTGTGAAAATATTTTTTTATTTGTTTATTTTTTTGTTTAACTAAATTGATAAAATTGGACTTCTTACTTGGGAATATATGCCTTGATCTTTCTTTTTATGTTTTTGTTGTCTAATACGTTCCGATTTGCGCTCGAATGAAGAGTTTTCTTCTATAGTGGGAACTGGTTCAGAATCATCATCATTTGTCTTTAAGATTTTTAAGGAATGGAAGCTCTGATCACGCGGCTGTATCCGCGCTTCTGCTTGTGGTTCGCCTTTCTCTGGCTGAACTTGTCGTCTTTTTGGACCGAAATCATTTCCGATTGTTAAGTGCTCATTACAGTAATGGTTTGCATGGTAATCTTTAAAAAAAAAATAGAAAATTAATATAAATTTTAGTAGGAATTGGTAGTGATAATATTTGCATTGAGATGTTTGTAGGAAAAACATTTGTTTATCATTATGGGGACTTTGACGTGAAACAGAAACGTTTCACTTATTCCACATTTCCTTCATTTTAAACTGATTATAAGCGCTATAGTTATGGAAATGTAGAAGCTAGTTAAGAGAGTTGGACAACAAAAGACGATGAACATATCGGTTAAAGTATCTCGAGTGCATTCATATCGTGATGGAATCGAATTGGCGAGCTCTTCGGAGCAGTCGCCATTGTAGTAACGACAAACCCGCACTGCTTTGGCCGGAAAAAAATTTGCTTTTGTTTAAAAAATTAAGAAATAACATTATTGTCATTTACACGTATTCTTCTTTATAATGTATCAATAAATTCGTTCAATAATATTTATTATTTATGGTAAACTCAAATCCACCAAATATCCTATACAAGCCATGAAATCAATTCCTAAGATTGCAGTATTTCGTTTGCAATGCAAATAGACAAAATTGATTAATCTTGAAACACACTCGAATATAAACTGAATTTATTTTCAAAGGAATTAATTGTGCGTGATGTCTGCTGTTTGCCAATGTACCAATGGCATTCAACCGGGACGAAAAAGCAAGTATATTGATTTCGTTCTATTTCTATCAGCAATTGTCTATAATCCTTAGAAATGTTGCTGAATATTTTATAACATAAAAATCGATATCCCTATAGTAAAAACAACCCAGGTTAAATTTTCACATAAACTTCGTTTAAATCAGAAGTGAATTCAACACAAATAACTCATTCTTGTTTATGTCCGAAGAGTATGACTTGTAACTTTTTATATCAGATAATGAACAACATTTTGAGGATTTGGTATATTTTTCGTAGAATGACACGTGTTTGGAAAACGTGCTATGTTATCCGAATCGAGGATTTTCTGATTGTCGAACGGTTTGATTAATTATTTGCAAATAGGATTTTGAAGCAAATAGAAAAGGGGATACGGAAGAGTCAAAGCAATGAAACTGAGTAATATGAAATCGATAGCTAAATATTCATTTAGCACAATTTCGGTATTCTTTTGCACATTGACCAAACACCAAACATTTGTTATAGTTAACTTTGCTGTTCTGGTAGACAGCCAACAGCACTAAAAACTATTAACACCAACTATTACACTTCCATACACTGTTAGATTTTTGATCTTCCCATCCCTAAGACTGACTGAATTGTACGCTACTGTGTATTTAATGCTCCCTCCGGTGTCCTTAAAAAAATTAAATTAAAAAAAAATTGTATTGGCTGAGAAGGTTAAATATACCGAGCAATCATCCCTTAAAATTTGTAAACCTGAACCGAACAACCCTGACTACATATTTCTTTACAACGATTTAAATATTTCTAGGAGAATATTATAAGCTATCAAGTATCAAAATATGGTACCATATTCTGGTGCAAAAAATGATCTAATGTGTGTGTTTCCTTTTCTGTATACTTACAAAATTAAAAAATTGTTTATTGTTTCGAATGAAAATCCGAAACAATAAACAAATTTTTAATTTTCTGATTTTTTTTTTTAAATTTCATTTACAGATTTATTGACGAATTTTATGGTCATCTATTATTAATTATTTGTGGTGCAGTAGCTACAAACACCGAGATCGTCTGTTCAAATTCCGCCTACCCATAGGCTCATCTCCAAAGTAAGTAAAAAAATCATATAAATATACTCGTAAATAGAATAAAATAAATTAAATTCAAAAAATCTTAGTGGCCAAACCTTGCAGTATCTTAGATTAGGACCTTGTTTGGCTCTGTCACAATTCATAATTAAGTTATTCATTCAAAATTTTATTATATATTCATTACCTAACATCGTAATTTCTTCACATGTTCCACAAAAACAAGTTTCGTGTCGTTTTATGGGTCCTTGAAACCGCCCGTGCTTAGACATAACAGAGCCTAAAACACCCCATCGTCCATAAATAATCTCATATGTGTATATCAGAGACATTTTATTTTATTGTTATCAACAACGTAATACGATGGAAAAAAAAATCGATATTCTGTTCTCTCCCAAAAAGCATCATCCCTGACCTAACTCACCCTAATCTGGCTTATTCTATACCAACACTCCTTCCTTGAGAGTAAAAATAGTACGGAAAGCCAAGGTGACTAGGAGTGATAGTACGAGTTGGTTGGTATATGGGCGCTAGGTGGGTTGGCTCTACTAAATATAGGTCTCTAAAAAGAAAGATAGCGGCAGCTATGCAAAATAGTTGTTATAAAAGCTTTTTGTTTTGTGTTAAATGAGGCTTTTTAACTTCCTTCAATACAGAAAAACGCTCCCACAAGCAAATGTAAACATGCTGACTGTATTGCTTAAGCGAAAACGTTTAAGGGTGTGCTCATACTACTCACAACATGTCATCTACTTTACGTTACAACTTGCAAATTTCCTCTTCCGTGTCAGTAGTTCGAAAATTATTTGGCAATGATTGATTAATACTGTATTCTGGCCGAACAAGACAATTTCCTTGTATCGTCTCTTCGACGAAAAAGGATATTCAATCCTACGTGTAAATCGAGTGAAGCTTAATTGCGTGGAAACCAGTTGGGCGTGTAGTTATCCTTGACCTACTAAATGATACTATCGAAGTAGGTTGACACACTATAGACACAAGTGCTAATTGCTTTCCCGTGAGATTTTAAAATACTCCCCCAGAAGGCAACAATTGAAAATTGAACAAATGTGCGGAACGCCATGCCATTGCGTCAAATACCCTTGTTCCTTTATGGCATTGGCATGAAGGCAGGGTTACTGATTCGATCACCCATGCTTGATAACATGCGATAGTATCAGTCAGGGGCTGATAGCTAGGGTGCTAATGCGCTTTATATGTAAGACTCAATTGAATTTGTTACATATGGTATAATTTGCAAGTTACAGCATTTACCATAGAAATGAATTGATTTTATTTTAACTCAGTTTCACTGTTTCTCTTCGGACAGATATTGATTTCTTTTTTAGGGGGTAAAGTGCTGTAAGGTATTTTCTGTGGTAAAGCGGATATGATTTAACTTGCTTCGATCTAAAGTAAAACATTCGAATAATCCGATTATATTTCGTTACGTGCTTGCAGTACATTTCGTTTTAATAGCAACTTTTTAAGCTTGAACATTACGTTATAATTATTATTTGAACGTACATGGAATTTTCTTAATATGGTGGATATGCCGAAAGTTCAGCATTTTTGAAACGAACAAACCCAATTGAATTACATTCTATTCAATTGAATCGGTTTCGTTCGAAAGACCAGTAGAAATCAATTTGGAATACAAATATTGAATTATCGAATATGAAAAAGTCCTTACGGCATACAGTATGTTCCGAATCTATCCACAGCAGATTAAGTAAATGTATTTGCAGAGTTGGGTAATTGGATTCCAGTTTCATCCTAAGAATATTAAGGGGAAGGAATTTTTTTCGCCAGAGGATAGAAGATTTTTACATGGACGTCTAGACTTTTCGAATACATTTTGTTATAACTGATAAAAATTCTTACGGTTCCGGTATTTAACTACAGTTGACATCACTCAAATATTTAACAAAGCCAGTGGCACACAAACTTATACCTCTGTCAAATAATTGTCTATTTTCGCTTACTAATGTAATCAGTTTTCAATGACTAATTTTTTTTGGTCATATTGTTTTATTTGAGTTAATTTTTTGTTAAAAAAATATTGGTCGAATATTTGACAGAATGGAATAAAGCCATACTAAGCCTAAATAATTGTAGATTTTGGCTGTGGCTATGTTTCTTGAAAAATTTTACAAAGTTTGGATGGAAAAGAAAAATTGCACTGCTTATTTTCAAGGCTTCGCACTCAATTCTTTTTCATGTACGATCCATACCAAGTGCAGGCTACGCATCTACACTCATGCGATTCATTCTAAAAAGATAATTTCCTTCTTTCATGTACGAAGTCAATTAATGTCAAAAAACTCGACTTGACTTCACGGAACCTAAGGATCTTCTCTTCCAAAGCTGTCTATCTTTCGTATCCTTCTCAGGCCAATTTCAATTATTATCATGTTGCAGAAGCATAAGTGTCAACCATACGCAAGTCCGGTCGTCATCCAGTGAAAGGTTGTGAAAGGCATAAAAGAGAAGAATACAATAAGCGAGATTCCGCTTATATTCAAAAGATACGACAGTACGGCACGGGGGATGAAGAATCGATCGATATATGGCACAAAAGCAATGGACCTGAACCAGGGATGAAGTTGGCCTTTACATCTGGCAGTTGTTGTAGTGTCGGCAGTAGCATGCATTTCAATTTACGGTCACATCACGGCAAGTATCATTAAATTTTATGCCCATAAAAACCGCACCCTCTCACGAACAAAGTTTCGACGAAAAAAAGGCGGTCCTCGTGTGGCTTCGACGTTTTATCCTCACGTTGGGATTAGGACCCGAGGAGCGATTAGCTTCGACAGAAATTATCATAGAGCCGTCATCAAGTCGACCGATTCTCTTAATTTTAGGGAAAAGTCTTCAGACACCTGGATCGGTTCTTATTGTTCCCAACCTCATCCGCTTAAGGATGTTTACAAGTGCCATCTTCCTTATTTACTCTGACACGCATCATTGTGATGGACGTGAAATGAATCGTTATATCGACACGTCCCTTACTTTTACTCATGACATGAAAACTGATACTTCCGTGTGAGTTGTCGTTAGAAACTCACGAATAAATAAGGTCGGGTTCTTCCTTTTCAAACGCAGTTCTTAAATTAAAAAGGTTTTTTTTTCAAAGGTGTCCAGATCTGCTCTCCATTCCGCCCCTAAATGAATCGCTAATTAAATTAATTCAAACAAATTGTCATATCGTGTATTTTATTTTACTATACGCATTGTTTTCATTGGCGGCGTAATCTTTACGATCCACGTGTGATACGGTCAGCTGAACATAAATGTGTCTGCCGTTGTCTTCGTCAAAAAAAACAAGGTGGCCGCAATACGTAACCGGACCCTGAAACTGACCATGCCATCAGGATATCCAATGATTTATGTCATTTGAAAGCTGAAGGATAAACGCTGAAAAAAGGTTATCAGGTATTTTGGTTGAAGTCATTAACTTACGTCATCGCTCGCGACGGGGAAAATTACAACCCTTGTTTCGCTCTACAGAAATCATTTTTTAGATTCAGTAATAGTATACAATGTGGGATGGAAGGAAGTTCCCTTGTATTTACGGGATGCGCAGATGGTTGAGAAGCCTAGAATATTCACGTTTTAATGGTTCAGCAAATTGTGTAATGGTCCTTTTGATGGATAGAAAACTACATGTATGTAAATAGTCATTGGATTTTTAAATTAAGATCATTTGAAAAATAACAACACTTGTCTAGTTTTATGTATATTGTTAACAGATAATATTTAAGGTATTGGGGCAGATGGTATCTCTAATCACAACAACCCTTTTAAATTTTTATTTTTTATCTAATCTTAACATCCAATCCCAAAGATCGGATAAAATCGTCTTCGATTTTCGCACGAATAGGAAATAGTTACAGCGCTATTTTGGAAATAGCTTTAAATATACTCAACAAAGAATTAGATGTTGAGAGCCGTTTTAAATTAGTTATAGTTCTCATAATAATAATAATATTTTTCTCTCCATGTTTAATGGATATTCTTATTTTCTTCACATTAGTTTGAGTTTGTTTGGTCTTCTTCTGCTAGTTGTTTAATACTCTTTATTACGATCGTAATAAGTCTTTATTTCCACCGGTCTTATTTATAACTGACAAATCTTCATTTCTTTGATACTAGCCTTAAAAATTGTCAAGTGGTTTTTTTCTAGGACTAAAAGTACAACGAAATGGTTTCTAACATGCTATACGCCTATGTTAACCAGTACTCCTTAGTAGAAGTAGCGTATTTTACATTTATCTCAATCATACCCCAATTTATTTTCCATAGGCCTCCCAAGCCCTAAATAAATAATTCATTTAAATTTTCATATACCAACTCGTGCTTTTCTATACATTTCTGCAGATGTTTTTACGCCATAGGCACATTTGTCTAGGATATTTTTATAAATTTTTCATCAGTCGTGTTTCCTCTTTTTTATGTCCTTGCAATGCGTATATACGAATCTATGCATCATTTTTATGGTTCATTGCACATTTACAGAGCAATAAATTGCTGAAGGAGTGCAATAAATCGTCGAGTCGAAGTTCAACTATTTTCATAGGGATCAGATACAGTGGAAATGAAAATGAAGTTAACCATATTCGGGAATGGTGGTTTCTGGTGGTAGTACGTGGTGTGTTCTTTATCCTGGCTAAGTACAAATTTATGGTCAATTAAATTTACAACAATTTATCTTGTTTAAAGTGCCCATGATAATGTGAAAACATTGTTTACCATAAATATTATTGAAAATTGAATTGAAGTGTTTATTGGTTTATTTGAATTTGCAGTATTTAGGCTAAATAGAAATGCCAGCCGCAAACTTTAATTTAACAAATATTCATTATCTTCAATGGCAATTCAGTACAACTCGGGGCTTAGCGTCCAAAATTATTCCTTTTTGCCTTCCGAACTGGTGTTCTTTACATTTTACCATTGATCAATTCTAAGAGAATCGTACAGTCATTAACACGAAGAACGTGATCAGTTATGATTAGGTGACAAATACTTCAAAAAAAAAATTACGAAAAAAATATTCGTTTCGAAGATTACTACAAATTTATTTTGGTAATCCGCCGGAAAATTTCCAGTATTTAGATACTGTTCTAATTCACGCCAAAATCTCATAAAAATCAAAACTTTTTTCAGTGTTTATATCGAATCGACCGCAATAAAGACTTTCACGCAATCGGTTTTATTTTTCTTATTTTAACTGCGAAAATCCAATAAAATTGAGTAGTTCTACCATTCCGATTTCGATATAAATCGTTCACATCTAGCCACAATTTATTGACTCTGGGTGTCGCAAAGATTTTCATATTTACACGAAAATTTGGCAACTTTATTAGATCGATAATTCTTCCACATCCCATAATTTCCCAACAATTCAATTAAGTCTTTACCAACATAATAAGAACAATTGGAGCAGAAACATTTCGATTAGGTGAATGTACTCGAAATAATACGATTATCTCTTGTTAAACATACGATTAATATATGTAGGGTGTAATTTGTCTATTTTTAGTCAATGAAAATTATACCCAAAAAATTACGCACTACATCGTGATAGCTAAGCCCTCAAACGCTGAAACGAAACACAGATGTTAAGAACTTCGTAAATTTCATGCAATAAGAGATGATTCAATTAAAACCAGATCATATTTAATTGATTGGAAAAATATTTATCGCTTTGATGTTTTGTTCTTAAAGAGAACTTTTTGGGAAAAAATGTGAGGAATTTCGTAAATTGTTTTTATAGTGAAAATATATGATGTCATCGCTATAGATTACATTGATTATGGATTAAAACACTTACCATCCATACAAATATATTTTAGATGAACTATTCCGCTGTCCCACAGCACAGCTAGAGGATCATCGGCTGCGAAGAGGAAACTACAGTGATTTTTTCCGGAACATCTGAAAAAGTTGACAATAATTAAACAATAATGAAAAATAAATATTTCAAAGGATAAATGCATTACTTAAAAAAACCCTAATAAGGATTAACATTGAAATTTTAAAAAAAGTTTTACATATAAATAAAACCGATATCTGTGCCATTTTTTCGTCAAGGTCAATTTATCTAAATTCTTTTGTCTTCAATTACTTAATTACATACTTATCTATATTTCTTAAACTCCTATCCTAATCGAATTGTGAAGATAGGACCAAATTGGACGATCCCATCCGATCGTCGATGGAGCATAAAATATCTCACTGATAATTTTCGTATAATTGGAAATAATAAGCTAGGCCACCGCACACATCGACTATTTTCAATAATATAAATCCATCACTTCATTTCCAATTGGTTTAAATTTTTTTCAAGATCGCCCGAAACAACTAAAAGCAGAAGGTCATTAACGTTTCATCCGAAACAACGAATATACATAGCGAGTTAAACTGTCCGGAAAGGGCCAAACAATTGCCCATTACCATTCTGTAATTGCATAATGCCTAAATAACGGTTCTCGTTTTAACTAGCCGATAAAACCGAACAACATAATTTATACGATTGGCAGCAGGCCAGACGTACTTCATAGATAAACTAGGTACCAAGCACATCCAAGATACTCAGGAAGCGCCATTATATCAATGATGGACGTGGCTCTTAAGAATTCCAAACCATGTTCCATACTAAAATAAAACCAAAGTCCCTACGATAGTAGCCCATATGGAAACTCGAGACCCATAAACAGTTTCTATATTTGGAGAGAGAAAAGACATAAGTATAATTATTTTTTTTTTAATTAATTAAAATGCTGGATAATTAGGCGCTTTGTATTCTAAACGTGGAATCTTGTAAAAGGCCTACATTTGTAGTACCTGTGCAAATTGTTTAGTGGTTATCTATTCGTCTGCACCTTGAAACACATGAAAAAACTGTGTCACCGAGTGGAAATTTTTGTTACTTCATTAAGAACGCATATTTTTAGATTCATAGTATCGTTTAAAAAAAATTTAACACCTCTGAAATATATTACTATGACGAATTAGAGACATCTTGCCCTGCCATCCACAACAGGATGATATCGCGCGAGTTCTTCTACATATGGTTTTCTTAAAGAAGTCTCATTTAGGGGGAAGTGCGAGAAGCTAGAACCCGACAAAGGTTAAGGGTTAAAACCGCATATGGTAGATAATTCTAAGATTTTCTACATTTAGGCAATGTATGAGTATATGCTTGCACTCATTGTCGGCTAAAGTATTTATTGCTCCCATCACATATCCTCATTGCTGTTCTGGGAAGAATCCGAGCTTAGATTTAATTTAAATGGCACGAGCTGTGGATGATCCATACTTATTTCGGTTAAGTGCTGTGTTCCGATCGTAAATTTTGAATTGAGATTCAAATAGAGACAATCCTTTGAGAATTTTTTAATGTTTTAAATTTTTTTTCACATTTTGGTGATGATTTTGAGAAATTCATAAAAAATTTGAACTTAACGGGTTATTGGATATCAGCTTGAAATCACTTGTTCGTATTATATTTTGGAATAACAGAAGAGTTTGTGATACCTGCTACATATTCTGAATGATCAATTTAAATTAGGCATTAGGAAGAAAATGCCGAAAAACGTCCAAGAGCTCATTAATTTGTGTAAACTATCTTACGATGAATCTGATATAGAGAAAAAATTTACATGAAATGAAACTTCAACTGCAAAAAACATTTGTTTTTAGCACTATTCGAAACAAACAAAACCGCTTTTTAAATAAAATTGTCATCCGACAACCGAGAAAGACTGTGTGTAGGCAACTGTCTAATTGCTAATTAAAGTCGAATTCGAAATTAATAAATTGCCAATATGGGTAACAGGAGGTATATGATTGCTCGACATCAGCCTAGTTCCATGAAAAGTTCTTAAAACTATTCATCATAACTTCTCGGCAATATTCAAAAGATTTTCATGTTCTTCAAGTTAACTCTTGCTCCTGCACACTTTGAAGAGTGTTTAAGTGGCGTGGTCTGGATATATAAAGGCTTTTTGGAAAATAGTAACAATATAATTGCAAAAATGAAAAGAAAGATACATATCCTAAGCAATTAATGAATGAGTACTTGGTGAGTCAAGTAGGTAACTGCTTTGGGTGTTATATCCTCGAAAACAAATATTATACAAAAGTAAATTGGATAACATGTCAACGTATTTTTAAAGTAAATTTGACTGGAAACAAAAGTATCCACCCTGTCAATCTCGACTGGAGTACTTCAAGTATTTACAAACTTATACTCATGATACGATGTTTAGCGATGGGGGTACATGTTCACGTGACTGTAAATAAGAGGGGTTGTTCGCACCTTTCCTAACCATTGTACACCTATGTCGTCAAAACGGTTCTGAACGCATCCTTTCATCAGTCCTGAAAGAAACATTCCACGTTTTTATTTGCGTTATATTAAAGCCGGCATCATCGATCCGAAAACTTACTATGTCTGACGCTTAAGGCGAAGAAAGATGTGAAATATATTCGCAGATACATCTATGAACTTTCATTTGCACTCCAGCCAGACTATTTATTATTTTGGTACCCATCCAGCAATAAAATATCATGAAAAATCAAAAAGCCTATGTAGGTAAAACTTATTTAAAGTAACATCCATAGCGTACGTGGTGGTGAAAAACAGGAAGCAAATCCATCGAAAGTTTGTTGACGAACGTAAGATTTCACAAACCAGGCACCCTCCTACGAAAGTTCTTAGCTTCTATGTTTATTGATTATTTCTTGGTACTCGACCCGGCCTGTTGTATAAGACGAGGGTTGCACTTTCCCTACACCGGTACCGGAAATAATATCTGAACAGAATTTGCCTTGCATTATTACGAGAAGAAAACCCCATCCTTTTAAGATTTCTTAACGGATCGATAAAAGACAAGGATGTTTTTCAGCACGAAAACTAAAGCCCAAAACATACCGGTAGAGGGTCGAGTTCATGAAAAATCTTTTCCTTGATGAAAAGTTCAGGGACAGTAATGTTTTGCGGTATGTGTGTGTTGCTTTATTCCATATGTTATTGATTTTTCCTTTCATATTTCTATTTAAATTTTTTCATATCAATTCAATTGATTGAATTCAGATTAATTTTAAATGAAATCGAGAAGAAAATTTAGGTATAGATTGTATGTCAATTATTTGATTTTTTGTCAGTATGTAAATCAGTCTAGAGGCTTCATTGAGTATATTAACACGTTGAGTGCCAAAGATTTTGACAATGCTATTTGAAGTGGTTAAAAAGCGGCTGGTCGCGTGTGAGATAGTGAAAATATTTTGTTATTTTATATTTAAAAAAAAGGAAAATCGAAATTGAAAAACGGAATTCATTGACTACTTGACATGCGTATATAAACCAATGTATATATTTAATCAAAACGTCCATCGTTTCAAATCTTGCCAAATATTCCTTCCCAATCTCATTCCTGTAGGTATCTATTATCTATACTTACTTACTCTACATTTTTATATATTTTGTGTTCGAATACTTTTGTTATCATCAATATTCAGTCATACCTCATTCTTTTCTTTATTATTGTTTATTTTATTTTTTTAAAACTTTACGTCAAATCACGAAGCAATAGGAAGTGGAAACCTTCAGGCAAATGAAATTCATACTTAGTTTTTATTGTGTGTGAACGAAGGTCCTGAACTGAATAATATCAATTACAGATTTTTTGTTAAAAGTTGGAATGAATCAAATTAAAAAATTTATTGACAGATCGATTGATTTATGTTGTTAATTTAATTATTTAGATGTTTGACCTATATGTATGTAACAAAAACAACATTATTAAAGAATTCCGAATTTTATAGTAAACACAAAATTATAATCAAATTGTACGATTTTCGGAAATCTATGTGGTTCTATGTACATAATTGCCGGAAATTGGATTGTAAACATATTGGGAAATATTAGAATTATATTTTTAATTTCCAAAATCTGAGCATGACTGTTCGTCAATATCTTTCGGGCTGACAAGCTATTTCAATTACAGCACCGATTTCTTATTAATCCGTTCAGTAAACGCAAATATACATATCTGAATTTTCGTGGCATCGCAGAGATGCTGCTTTTGGTCTACTTAATCATTCGGATTCAATTGACCCACAAAGTTTTATTGAGTTTTAGTTACTACTATTTATTATTATTATTGGTGATCACTGATCATTTTCAGCTAATGGTTGTCCTAAAAAACTAATCCACATTTTCTCCCGCTACTCAAACGTTTTTGTTATTTTTGGATAAACGCAAAGAGATTCGGTATGGTATTTATGTTTACAGTGGTTCGATATTTAAAATTGTAAAATGAGCTCTGAATTTGCTTAGTCGGTATGTAGTATTTTTTACGAGAGTAATATCTCATTTGAAATTTTTTCGGTAAACATATCGAGTACGAATATGTTTTTGACGTCAACAAGCTCACGAAAGTATAGACAACTGCTAAAACAATAACGCATTGGTAAAAATTGAATCTAGTTCTTTTTTTTAAACTTTCAAAATTTCAATATATCGTCTATTTTTAAATCAACCACAAATTAGTTTCGCTTAAAGATCCTATCCCCAAATGAAATTGATTAAATCCCCAACACAAAAAAGGCTGAAGTACGTGTAATCATCATCGTATTCGTCTAATTCTCAACAAGATCATAAAATTGATTGAGTTTAAGCAGACCAGTACCTTCAATCGTTGGCATATTCAACGAAAGAATTTTTATTTTATTTACAAATAAGAAACTTGAACCTGAAGATTTTCTAAAAACGCCAACCAGACAACTAAAACTCATGTAGGTCATCAATTGGTTTTCTGATTTTTGTAATTATTGATCACTTGATCGAAGAAATTGATCTATGTCCATGTAAGTTATTTTGAAAAATTTTGTTTTTTTAAACTGTGGCAAAATATTTAGTAGATTTTCGTAAAATTCGATAATATTGTTCTCTCGTTTCCGGGGACATTTCATCAGTCTATCTCCGAACCAACTAGACTGGAGGCATGGCACTTATTTATCACTTTCATGATCCGTGATGGACCAGTTCGTTTTAGAATATCTGAATGATTGATATAGTGTGATGCTATTTGTGTATCTTAATGCTACTCAGTGTTTTTGTGACACCATTAGTAAAGTAAAGATATTGGTGATTGCGCTTTCATGTCGGGCTTAGTGTGGCAAGCACGCAGAATTTTGTTTAATTATTTTTAAGAAAATAGTAAAAAACTTTAATACCAACATATTTTTCGAATTCCACCTAGTCATGGGTCATAACTCGTGCACGAAATGAAATTCAACAGTACCTGGAGATAGCGTTGCTTCTGCTCCAACAGAAAAAAAACAATTAAAGCGAAAATTTCTTCCACAATTGCATTACAAATTTCATGATTCTTCCGGTATTTCCAAACATCCTTTGTAACTCTAAGTCATTATCCTAATGAACTGTGTATAATACGAAAAGTTATTATTTATACGAAATACTATTTCAATGGTACCTTACCCCAAAATATCATAAATTATGTAAAATAGACAAAACCATGAAAACTTCAGAAATTTTCCCCTAATTTAATACTTGCATATCTAACTTAAAATCACTCAGCCGAAATTATCACCAGTTTCATCACAAATACGTTGCAATCACGCAGTCACTAAAGGCCGCACAGAAAATACATCCAAACAAAACGCACTATTTAACACTTCTCTTTTTTAAACTAATCTTTCTAATAATATTTACCTTTAATGAATGAGAAAGGGGGAAAAGATAGTCCCAACATGTTCATGATAACTCTAGAGGGTGAGTCCCCGCCAGTAATTATAACTCATCTTTGCCGAAAGGGATTTGGCTTGTAATATATATCATAAATGACGAGAATAATTATGTCGAAAAGTCAAATTGAATTTTGTAAATTATACTCTTGTTATAGGATTGTGTTAAAAAAGTGAAAAAATTAATTACAGTTTACATTACATTTATCGATAAGTTTAAGAGAATTAGAAATTCTCGTTAGTAAATAAATTGAATTGTTAGTCTTTTTTTTTGTCGAATAAAAATTTAGAGAAATATTTAAGGCAAATATTTCAGTCAAAATAGTTCGTGAGTAGGACAAAACAAAAAAATTAACAGCACAAATCGACTATTATTTGATAAAGCGGCATTCAGTCTAATATGAAACATCATGATGTCAAATTTTTGGTCGAAGAAATTTCACGAACAATTCAGTCTAAATTTTTATTTAAAATAGGCCTTTCGTAATGTATATCAAGTTATAGCTTCTACTGTAGATCGACCATAAAAAAATACATTCTCGTAAATGAAGGAATTTACTGAACAGAAAAATTTGATGGTTACACTTTCTTATTACATTTTCCATCGAAACTAGTCAAATATTTGATAAAGTTTCATACAGTCTAATACAAGCTTTGGAAACACAATTTTAATAGTTAAGACTTTTCTAATTTTTGAGATAACAAATCTTTAGATTATCAGATCCTGTCAAGACATCAAAGTCGTAATAAGGATATTATCCGCAAATTGGCATGATCATCGCAGTTATATAGGTATTCTTTATTTTAAGTGAGAAGCAAAATTCATCTTTTAATATAATTCTCGTCATTTGGATGTTGTACTTCAAGCAGATAAAAGTTCAGTCTTAAAAAACTTATTTAGAATTCTTAGTGTTGAAAAATCCTGGTTTCAAAAAATTTTAAATTAGGTCTGTTTTCCCTAACAATATTTCACCTTTGAACAGAATTAATATTTGTTCAACGAAAGAGAAATTTCTTACGTGCTATAGGTTAAAGTTTCTTTGAACTAAATAGTTTTTTCTTCAAAAAGAATTTTAATATCCAACTCTTTTTATGAAATATTTTTTGTTATTTTAAGAAAAAAAAAATACCTTCAATTTCTTATTATTTGATCCCCTCGGTTGAAAATTAAGTGCACACTGCATCTAACAGAGTATTTATATTGGATTTAAATTTGCCGTAAGGGTCTTGATGATATCTTGTCCCTTGTCCTTATTTAGCTTGATGTCACTAAGGACTCTGTTAAGATAAGATAGGATTTTAAAAATTAAAGGATATTTCTCTCTTTATATTTGATTTTCTTTCATAAATGTTTCCGAAATCTTATTTCGGACAAAAGCCTATTCTTTCTTTCTTTTGAAGTTTTACTTGAAATTTGGGGTGGAATTAACAATAATTTTTAAAATAGAATGGTAAGCATTATTCTGTAATAGAAATGTTAGCAATAAGATGTCTTGAATAAGGGAAAATTAAATAGGATTTAAGTAATTTCGTATAAGGGGTAAGAAAGTTGTGCAATTTCAATGATTGCAATGTGTTCAGTTGGTCTAGGCATTTATTTAGACTATTGGATTTATAATTATAATTAAATAGGGTATATTATTTTTTTTAAAGACGTCCAGCTGCAAGAAACACGTTGAAAATGTTCCATTTAACAGGCACAAGGTAGAGCGTTGTACATTTTTTATATCGATCCAACTACACTTCATACTGAATTGAGTCCTGTTAGTCAAATAAATCTCTTCGAATTAAATTACACGTAATATCCTTTTACTATTTTTTCCTATGAAGCAAAAAAACTTCTGCCGTCAACTTATCATTTAGCAACTTGATACAAACGTAAACAATATTAAATCTGAAAGTGAACAAGGGAATCCATAAAATGGCCAGGTTGCTTTGGATATCAACCTCAATTGGGGACTAACCTTTGGCTCGAATATCATACAAAGGGGATACTTGGTCCTTTTTCGACTATAGGTCCAATCATGTTTACCATGTAGTAAGTTGAAGTTGTTCCATTCTACACACCGCGACTATTTACTATTGTTGTTGGGTTTTTTTTGTGGTCATTGTTTCTATTTGTGCTGCATGTTTTCATTTATGAAAATCCAGAAATACGAGTATCATAGCTACTAGTCCCTCGAGTGTTCTCTTGTCGACAGCTAAATAAATCGATTCTTATTTGAAGCACACACGACTCATCGACGGTGTTGATGATATCTTAAACTGTATGAATAATTCAGAATCGCATGATGGCATACAAGTATTTGGCGTTTAAAAGAGCAGCTTTAGCTAGTTATATATTTGCAATGGAAAGGATAAGAGCTGAAGAGATACTAAGTACCTACCTTTTATTCTTTGTATTGTGCCGAGTGTAAAAATGATTACATTGTTTTTGAAAATGCGATACTGACTATCAAAAATATGTTTTTTATGGTGAAATACTGACGAAGTTCATATTAAAGTTTGTATTTCTCTGTAAGCCATGCTTTCAAATATTTGACCACAATAATTTGTTAAAAAATTGACTTAAATTTTTCAAGTAAATCACCTACTGTGAGGCAAATAAAATAATATTGTAGCCAAAAATTTGACAATTGAACACTATGTGACATTTAGCTGCGAAAATTATCAAATATTAGACAAAGTAGCGTACATTCTAATGCAAGCCTATTTAATTTATTGTATACTAAATTTATTTGGATATTTTATTTTCATTCCTACGAAGTTAACTATACTTACACCTTTTCATCATACAATGATGAACTCTGTATAGACTATGTGCTCTTATTCCCGAAAACAACAAAGCATGCCCACTCATCCTATTCGAATTTATGACTTACAACTTGACTAAGAATT
This sequence comes from Beris morrisii, assembly GCA_951812415.1. Taxonomy (NCBI): domain Eukaryota; kingdom Metazoa; phylum Arthropoda; class Insecta; order Diptera; family Stratiomyidae; genus Beris; species Beris morrisii. The sequence continues at coordinate 116,464,926 of OX638313.1, read as the reverse complement.
ACCTACGAAGATTTTCGTTGCGGTCATTAATTGCTATATGCTTAGAGTTCATTGTTATTGTATTGAATTTCTGGCAACATAAACTTTAGCATAGAAACTTTGTAACCTTGGTACTTATGTAAGATAGCCAAGAGTTTAAGTTCAAGGACTAAACATTTTTATAATATTTTCTTGAGACAGATTTGACAATTTCTTTTTCAAAAATAAAAAAAAATGTCGGTCTGTCCACCGTAAATTAAAGCCTCGTAGTTTAATGGATTTTTCGATATTTAACCCTCAAGGAATTTGTTGGGTTTTATATGTTATTAAGAATTCCGCTGCATCTCTTACGTCTGAGGAGATATCGAATTGGTTATTATTTCCATGTGCTATTTATATAATCGCGTAAAAATCAATTTCTTGATTTTTTGATATTCAACCCCTAAGGATTTAGAGTGTACTACACACATTTGCTACCAGAATTTTTTTTTTAAAATTCAGCTAAAGAGTGGTTTTTATAATGAAACATTCGAATTTTTGTACATCTCAACAAATCACTTACTGTATGTACGACGCTGGTGACAATGCTGCCCACTTTACCCAAAGTGTTTTTGGATAGCCAACAAGACTTTTAAAGAAGTAAGAAGGTTGATGAAATTCCCTTCTGATCGATAAGGTTTCTTAGCCTCTTAGGATAGGAGTTCTATTTAAATTATGTTCGAGTGTTCCAAATCAAAATCTAGTAACTACTTTTTAGGAAATTTTATAGATTAACCCACATACTTTTTTTCCATAAATATATGTCATCCCGAAATTTTGCATTCTTTAAGTCTGTGTAAAAATTGGATTTAGAATATTTTTTTTAAATAAAGTTTAAAAAAAATTACTAGATTTTCGACTATATTGTGCATATATTACGTACATACACATATACTTACATTATCTTAACTATGGTTTTGAAATGTTTATAAAATTTTGTCTATCATAACCCAATAAACAATAGCAAAACAATTTTCTGATTATGAAATACAATAGTTTCTTTTGACATCATCAGCATCTTCGGCCTCCGTCTTATCAGAATCGAAATACATTCTTTAGAGCATATTTGGTAATAATTTAAAATCCATGTCATACATTTTACGAAATATGAAAAGATAACAATATTGGTGCTTTAAAGTCCAATAAACTTGTAGCTAATGCTACATTTTGAAATTATCCCATCCATAGTTCACAATTAATTTGAATCTAAATGTCCCAGCATTTCGCTTTGCGCGTGGTGCCTCATTCTCTCCTTCTAGCGCACTCGTACCCTGCCATAAATTACTGATGCAATTAGCACGTACTGTACGAGTATAAAATAACAAAACCCTGAAGTGTGTTACCATGAAACGCCATTTGGCGAGGGGGTTTAAGTCTCATATATCGTTCACATACATGATTTTGGTCTAATCCCACCCAATGTTCGTTACGGTTGGACGGAGCCGAGGGAATGTATATAGAATTTAGGTACACACAGGAACTTCTATTAAAGGAAGGAGAAATTTATTACATGCACTTACCTTTTATTAAGAATTTTCCGGATATTCTGTCGCGCATCTTCGTCTTTCTTCCTTACGACCGCGTCGATCTCCATTCGACCTAGTGACCCAATTTTTCTGCTCTGCTCCGGACAGAATCCTCGCGAATCGTAAATCCGATGATAACGTTCGTCACTAGTTTCCGCACGATCTTGCATTTCGCGATCCTCGATCGTAATATTACGGGTCGCGATCACTACACGGTCCGTTCGACTTTCTTCTGACGACGGTGAAGATAGCGCGGCCGCCAATTCACGACGATATCGTTCCGATCGACGACGATTTCCTTCGAAATTTTCACGCGGCGAAATCTGTCGCAAATACTTGACTATCAGACGTTCGAGTGAAACACGCAAGGATGTTCGCTTTTCTTTCGTACCAATCAATGAATCCGCTTGCGGTATGGCCGATTCAGCAATTGGTTCATTCGCTTCGACAAGTTCTGCATTTGGCATTTTATCGTTATTTCGAAGGGTTTCGAGAAATTTACGACCGGCTTCCGTTTCAGCCGACCTCGAATTGACAATTTTCGAAGCCGAATGCCCTCTTAGAAGTCTATGGCAGTGGAGAGAAATACAAACCGGTGAAAAATTTGCAAATTCATAAGATAAACAATTTCAAATAGCACATACCGTTTCAGGTCGCCTTTTATACACTGCTCTTGCGTGCAATTCGGTGTAAACGTAGCCTCCAGGATTGCTATTTTTGAATCCAAATGGCCACATGTTAACCGGATTTCCGTATCGTAGCAGCCCCATTCTTCAACGATTTCTGCAATGAAAAATAACAGGGATGAAAAAGTTGGCGACAATTTAGGAACGATTTTTTTTGTCGCTTTCCGGGTGTATGAACATAGTAGGTAACAATATTCTATAGAATGTGCAGCAATGTCTGAAGGGATGATTTACGGAACACAGGGGAGACAAGTAGTGAGCTCCTTGCTTCTATTCAAATCGACCGTGCCGAATCCTTGACACATCACGAGGGGTTCTTGCTGGACCAACAACAGCCATCTATTTTCATGCACTTACTACACCCTCGACGCACAGAGACGTTGTCACTTACAATAAATTCGGTTATGCTTTTGAAATTCGCATAACATATACTCGAATATGGACGGAAAAATGTAGGCATGGATTTCTTTATTAATGGCATTTATAGAGCACAGGAGGGTTGTTCTAATTGCCTGTGGAAAGAAAAGCGCCGGGATTATACCATCAGCGGAATGAACTTGTTTTTCGGGGAGTTTGGATAATAGGGTGGATTTATGTTAATCTCTCGTTTTGGCAATTACAATTTTGAGCAAACATTTTGATAAAATACTAAACCCTTTTCCAAATGAAACACAATATGCACAAAGGTCGTAAATCATTTTTCGATATGTAGTGAAAAATATTTTAAAATAAATGGTTGGATTTATTGAAAGCTCATCGGGAATAAGTTACCTGTGTAACTCGAAAAAATTTCATAAATAACGGTAATTTTTTTTTTTGGGATTTGATAAAAATTTAAACGCAAAGGTGTTTATTTCAATTCCCTCTAACTTTGTTTCCCTATTATTGGCCAAAATCCTTGACGTCTAGAGATTGGGTGCACTATCCCGAATCCATAATATCAGAATTCAGAACCCCGTATTATTATTAAATGTGGGAATGCAAAACTCGGAATGCCTGCGCAGGGCCATGTAAAAGCTAGTTCATAGCGAAGCCGTGCTTTAGAACCGAAAAAGGGGCTTAGTCCTTAGCCATGATGTCAATGCAAAAGCAAGGTTTTGTAACGAAGTCGTAGTTTGATTAAGTATGTTAATTACTCGTAATTTTCGAATTAAGCTGATCCTGACCTGAGAAATAAAATTAGAAATTATTGGTTCAAACTAGATATCATATTTTGACCAGTATATCCCAAAAACTTATGAATATAAAATTTTGTTATAAAGCTTGAATAGGACTATAAACCGTGCTTCGTATTTGACCACCAAATTTGTCAACAAATTAAGGAATGTTTTTCAGATGAAATTGGTATTGTGTAGAGTAAATAGAACAATCAATTAAAAATTTAACAACTGCTTTTGTAAGCGAAAATAGCAGAATTTTTGGTGACATGAAATTTCAGTTCGATCGCCATTATTACATAATAAAGATAATATTAAACAAAGCAAGGGACCTAGCCGAACCCTGAGGTCCACCTCTGAGAACTGATACTACCTTCTGATATCTATTTTGTTATTATTCAAAAAAATGATTTCATATCTGTGAATTAGGAGGTTAATACCATGTACAATAAATTATAGTATAAGTACGACTTATATTCCTGTTTAGGAAGGAAATTTAGAAGTATTATCTCAGGAAAGTTGAAACGAAACAATCTTTTTGGAAGCAACTATAAGCCTTTCTTGTTCAGAAAAGTATATCTATTTAATAGTTTTTTTTCGATTCACAACTACACGAACTTGGTCTTCGATATCCTGGCAATATGGTATCAGTTTCTTATCATCAATTCGCCTTTCCGAGCCACCAAAGCGTTCACTGAAAATAGCACCAGTCGCCCTCATTCCTATCCTTTTCGAAAGTTATCCGTTCAATTTGCTCGCTTACATAACGAGGACAATTTCGTGTCCTGGCAACAGTAGCTCAGTTTTGTGCTGTGCCGGAAAGATAACGAGAGCTTTACGCGAAATTTTCCTCGTTCCGTACTCTTAATCGAAAATGAAAACGGACTTAGTGCAATATATCAAGTAGTTAGTATTCTAGTTACATACCTATTAAATTTGGAGATCCTAGTTGCATGGAATGACATCCAGATATGATAAATCCTAAACATAAAATTGTTGCACTAAACACGAACATGGCATTCATTTTTGAACACATTTCGTAACTATGTCGAAGCATTTTTGCAGTAGTTGATTGATAAATAAATGAAAATATTTTCCTATTAATTATTTAATAAATATAACACTATTAGTAATCAGGCCACACACTACGATTTAATGCACTTCTATTTTATTTTTTATTTCGGACCTAATTTTATCGTTGCACATTATTCAACACCGGAACTACATTTTCGGCGATTTGACGAAAAATTATGTTCGGACGAGTTCTTTATCCGTAAACTTCCACATTTGCACTAGCACCATATTACTTATTCCTTTTCATCAGCACTGAGCAGATGATTTTTCTTCCGATATCTCATCACACGCATATGCACAGCAAGGACATCCTCAGTATACTTTAGTCCTTGAACTTTATTTTCCACTAATTAATCTAAAGAATGATTTAGTGCTTTATACGCGAAACTGTCCTATTAAATATTATGTGGTATAAGACCGATATAATATTGCGTGCTTAACCGAAAGATATCACATAATTTATCAACAAAACATTTTTTTTTTCGAATTTCCTCTTAACAGGAAAACGCGTATGAAGGGAACTATTCACGTTGAGATTTCTATTCGGACTGACCGATTCTACAGTGCAGCATTTCTTCTTGGTCTCAACCTCGACAAAACGAACTTCAACTCAACACCCGCACCCTACGTACGAGTATCGAGTAGAAACCATGCGTACGCATTTCCAGGGGGAAGCCCCGCTTTTATACTATTCGAAGTACGATATAGTACTTTTGGTATCAATGACAACGTGAATGGATTTTTCACTCAGCTTGTGTTTTTGAGTAGAATTTACTCCGGGGGAAAACAAATTGGGAAAATGAATTTTCCAAGATTTGCATAATACATCGGTCGGTCAGTCGATAGCCGGCGTTCAGGTGATTTAATCTATTTTTAGTGGATCATCTCGTCAAAATATTTCCAGAACTTTTGGTTTCTGGCTTAAGAAAACAAATTTCGAAGTGGCTATGATTGACGAAATGATTGGATTGTCGGTGGGCTCCATCTTTTGATATCAATCATAAATTTTCGTCCTGAAAAGGGTTAGGGGCCCTGAAACATTGACCCACTGAACCATTGAGTTACGTAAATTTGTTATTCACTCGAGCGCCTACTGGAAACTTCGTGATGGGGTTAGTGGAGCAACATTTATTCTACTCGTAATACGAGTACACTCTTATTCCCTTGTTGTCAATTTACCACAGCTCTTCATATTCACTGAAGCTGCAAATGGGAGGTGGTTAATATTTAAGCATGTCGGTGATATTAAAAGGATAAGCTGCAAAACAGGATGCTCAAAATGGTTGTATAGTAATTTTGTCTGTAACTCAGTATCTACATTGCTGATGATGCTAAAACATGCGAATTGTGTTACATAATCAGAAAATGTTTTTGTTGCCTGGATGAAATTAGCAGTGGATTACACAAGATCAAAGACATGAATAATTCTAAATGGGTTGTTGTTGAAACAATGAAATTTAGAGTTGCAATCCCCAACGGTTTTTTTATAATTGTGGCGAGCACATTCGAATATAGAGCGGTATTTTAATGTCAATATTCGTCGAGTAAAGCGGGTATGCCATTTTTGTCATTCAGATTAACTGAAAATTGTTTGTTCCCTTCTTGCAGCTTCCATGCTGTGAGTTCGAATGGAGTGAAGAAAGTTGTCTGATTGAACCGAATAATTATATTGATATTAAGTTAATAAATTGTTTAGAAAAAACTAAGCGAACCCGTTCAAATAGTCACCTTTTTACTCCATGTCAAGTCCAATGGAAATCACAAATATGGTGATAGTGCAAGTTTTGGGAGATTGGCTTTAAGTTACATGGTAAGGTCAGAGAAAAATTATTCTCCATAAAAAATTAAATTTTACCGCCGCCATGACCAAAAAACCTTACATAGTATACTCCGTCGCGGACTTCATCAGCAGTCTTTACAAAATAACAAACCTTTGTCGTCACAAAACCACAATCTCACCTTAGAGCCATATAGCTTTGTCCCTCCCTACAATATTTTATATGGGCGCTCATGATCATTCGATCATGCGAAGAAAAAAAATAATATTGCAAACTAGGTACTTTCAAATATGTTTAACATATTTTCAGTTTTTTTAATTGTGCTACTTGTTCCTATTTTTTAATTATTTCGAATCACATTTTCCATGATTTATAATTACACCGAATTTTGTCTAGCCATCAGGTACATTTCTGTCACTAAAATTCCTGACAAATTTTTATAATATCTGTTATTCGAATTAGTGTTTAGTGTATGGTTTGTTTATGAGGCAGAGGAAAATTAATAAATTTTATTATAATTTTCCAAACATTGTTTCTTATATGTTTCTACTAGTTAGTCGGTTTGTGGTAATATTTTGTTAGTAAACCCAAAGTCGATGTTCTTTTCAGCGTTTAAAATTGAAATAAAAGATGAGTAGTGAAAAATTACTGGAAGAAAAGAAATCGAGAATACAAAATCGCACGAATACGAAAAATATGGTTCCCGTTGCTATTACTAATGAATATGAAATGAAGAAGTGGTTAAATATCTTGTGAGTACAATAGTTGGATTGCCACATAGCAAAGGGATTTATAATAAAAACAACAACATAAAAACCTAGTCGTCTGTCGAAACCCTGAATTTGAGTAGTCATTTGATAGCATACGGGTATAAAAAGTGTAAACCGTTTCGTGACATACGCCTTTTTCTGCCAAATAAAACAAACTCTTTTTCATTGTTAAAATTGGAAAAAAAAAATTTAAATGGACGGTTCGTGTCTTTGGTAAACGCTGAAATGTTGCACACAATTTTTCTTATCAGCTCAGCAACCGTGTTGCGTCGAGAAATGTCAAACCGGCGGCCGTCAAATTTTATTTCATTTCTAATTTTTTTCCGTTTCGTTTCTAAATATTATCATTTGGAAAAGACTAGAAATTTTTAAATTTTGTTTAATATTAGCAATCAATTGTGGACTATCGTTTTGTTATGTAGTTATTGTCTGTCAGTTAAAGTTAAAGGTTTTAAAATTGTAATTTCATCCGCGGGCAAAGAGAAAGTGATTGTGGTTATTTTAACTGTTGATAATAAATTCTATTTTTATCGCAATTTCTGACTGAAATTCAAATTGAATAATGAGCTCAGGGTTATTATTACATTTCTGCATAACAAAAAACTGTTCAAATAAATTTCTATTATAAAATTCCTGCAGGAAAGTGTACATCTTTGTGATAAGTCTTTTGCTTTTGAATACTCAAATTAACGGGAGCTGGAGCTCCGTATTTAGCTATTTTTGGCCTAATCGAAATGGTAACTGTTTCACAAACATTGTCCGGTAAATTTCAATAAGCACAGGTTTCATTTCCAGTTCGTCTTTTCGGCACGGACGTCCAAAATCTGCCGGTAGTGCCGTTTGAGATCGGCGAACGAGATGATAAATTTATTTCGGATACTTCGAAAATACTTGGCAAGAAGCTATCGGAATGGGACTTATGTCAGCAGCGTGTACGTTACCCCATGCTTCTAAAACTAGAAACAAAATCTTTTCACCACTAAATTTGTTCCCTTATACTCAGATCATTCTTCTGTTGAAGAACTCATGCAATTCGTTGAACGACGAGCAGCTGGCGAGGTTATCGGTCATGCTTTTGAATTGCCAGTTGGCGACTGAAGGTCGGCGCATTTTCGAGTGTAACGATAACATGTCGGCGAAAGATTGCACCGCTGATATGAACAGAGAGACGCAAGAACTCTACCACGTAACACAGAATCGTGCGAAAACCCTTTGTCTGATCATTCGTCAGGATCAATTTCGCGGCATTGCCGAGATGACGGTAAACAATTTAATCGGTTCGGCACAGGAGAATATCAATCTAATGACGGATCTTGAGAAAATACAACATGATATGCAGCGGGCCACATTGAATTCGATGGATGAAAACGCCGCGAACAATTTGAAGCTTCTCGAACAACAGCAAGATCTTTTGAAAATTGCAGAGACGCATCAAAGTCGTGCCGAGTTCAACTTCAGGGAAATGCTTCGGGAAAATGATGTTATCAAGAGTGGACATGCTGAAGTGGCAGAAACACTGGCCACGCTCAAGAATCAATTGCGTAAGAGGAATGCCGAAAAATCTTTGAGAATTTTTTGTATCACGTGAACATTCTTTCAGATGAAAGCCTAAGTAACTTACAAGTTGAAGGTGAACAGGCTCGTAACGTCTATAACACTTTAATAAACGAAATCGCCAACTTGCAAGGATTTGCTGAAAAAATTTCATTTCATCTGATCGAATCCGATCGATTGATTCTGGAACAAAGGCAAAAAATAAACGAACAATTCAAAGAGACAATTAGTCATTCAAAGGACGTCAATGAAATCGTTTTGAATATGTCTGAAGTCATACGGGTCTTTTTGGACGAATATAATGTAAAAATGAAGTGGCTGAGTCAACAATTAGGCGGAAGCGAAGGTATGCAATATGGTTTCCTTTTTATTCAGTTAGCGTAGGGAAAAAAGAAGTTAAGGGATTTAATTTTTCAGAAAATCTCGTCAAAAATTTATCAACATTTTCAATTCATCTTGGATTTCTACTAATCGGCATGCTTTTCATGGTCTTCGTCAATGCCAAATTATTAAGTCGAATCCTATTTTTGTTGAGTGTCTTTCTAAATATGCTCGCTGTTTTATATGATTTTGTTCCGTTGAATTTAGCAACTTTGACCGAAACAATTTGCGTTGTTCTGGCATGTATGTATTTTCTTTCATTTTCCAAAATTCGACTTGTAGGCAACCCATTGATTCTGAATTTTTCAGCAAAATGCCTCTTCGAATTGTCGCAAAAATACGACCTAAAAAAATATTTCGAATTCAATAGAAAAATTTCAACAAATCGAACACTAGAAAAATCTGTGCTGAATAACATCAACAACGAGAGCAGTTTCCAAATAATGCAAAGTGAAACGATCGCAGCTGGTACTACTAATCACTTCGACTGTGCGACCAGCAATCAAGTGGCGAACAACGGGCTTGAAAGTGCTCGTAACCGACATTCAAGTGATCGCCGATCAATGAGGCAATCTTCCTATACGCAATTAAGTAACGACGATGATCGTTTATCGGAATCAACTAGAAGGCAAGTTTTCAATTATTTTATCGATCCCTTTCACATGGAAAATACAGCTAGCTATACAAGTTTTGTTTCAATTTCCATTCACTCACTCAACATCACAACGATTTTCAACACCTTACCCATATAGTTTCATTAATTTTGGTAATCGATGTATGGCTATCACAGCTCGCGGAAATCAATGTCAGCTGACAACAGTATCATCGTACACGCAGTTCTGCAGAATTCATGAGCGATGATCAATAGAAGTTTTGTGAGTGTTACTGTCTTATGGCAAGGATTATGTCGTACGCAAATTTTGTCATCGATGTGTGTATAGTTACTTCTTTCGCATTGTTAATTTTTCCTTTTTTTTATAATTGTCTTCTGGTTTATCGGACGAAAATGTGTATATTTTGTTATAGTAATCTTTTGTATATTTATAGATGGAAAATGTTAAAAAAATAAATTGAATTTGATTCTTAAAAATTAAAATTGCTTTCATTTTGTTTTATACGTAAATTATAAACTTTACACACTGACCCCTTACGACGAGTATATAATTTTGAAATGAAGGCTGGCGCTGAATTTAATTGCTGGCTGCAGCGTTTCTAATTTATTTTTAAACTGTCCCCAATCGGCAAATGTTTCAACCGCACAAAAAAAAAGATTTTCCATCTAGATACTATTTTCTTATTTAAATTTCGTAAATTTTGAAGATTATCCTGCAATTTCAATGTTGACGTAATTTTACACTAAATGCCAATTTAGTAGAATCTTAATATGTGGATCGATCCAATGAATGAATCAATTTAAAGATGTGTCTGGAATTAGTTATCTTTGACCAGCCTGAATTAAATTGGTGATTGCAACAGCAAACGTGATTTCCGCTTAAAATTAAAACGTCAAAACAATTTTATTATTTCTACTTTATTATTTTTGTTCACAAGGTCTTACAATAATTTCTTAGAGTGCATTTTTGTTCCTAGCGAAGTCCCTTTTTTTCTCGTTTTAATTCATCAAAATAAAATTAAGTTTTCGTTTTACAACAAAAACCAACAAGATTAAAGCATTAGAAGCGTTGTTGCGGGTAAATCTTAATATCTAATGAACAACCAAAAACTGACTGACTAAGCGCAAATAAGAATTTTGCAAAATACTTTTCATTGTTTTTTTTTCTGCAATTTGTCTCATTTCAAATTACAACGTCCCAAAGTTTCGATATTGTTATTGTGTTGTTGTCAAATAAAACAAAACAATTTTATATTTGTCTACGATATGATACTTTGTGCATCAATACAAACACACAAATTGATCGAATAAAATACATGCTTAAAAAATAACTGATAATTTCGACAAAATTTTCCAATTAATAAATTTTTTATAGAAATTGCAGTGCTTGTGATTCAAATCGAAAAACAACTTATTATGCTGCAACAATTTATTTAAATATTCAATTGTTCGACGAAGTAATTGAACAATTTTACAATTATTGATGGATTTTTAACATGCATTCGTATCCAATTGTGTCTTTGCGTTCGATTAAATAATTTAAATTTAATTTTTACAATTCTATTAATCTTAATATCACAGTGTCAATCAATTTATTTAACTTAAAGCGCTAATTTATTTAAAATTATTTCTAATTTTACATTTTCCTTTTCCACATAGTTTTTGAAATCAATCGATTTGATATAAATTACAATTCCTAAAAAACAGACGCTAAAACATGTTTGAGTAGTATTTCTTTAATTATTTAGTATTTTAATTATGATATACTTATTTCGATCAACCTTCTGGATTTAAAATCTGTTGTATTCTAAATATATGTATGTATTTAGCAGCCCGATAAACCTTTTCCTAGTAGTACAATAAAAAAAACAAGAGCAACCCGATTTTGTTCGTGGCGTGGTTTCTAAAAAATCTTATCATTATAAATGACAAAGTCCTAGGCTAGGTCCATGCAATAAAATTACAAAACACCAGCCACGAAAGAAGAATTGCTTTTTTTAGGTCGATATGCTCTTAAAAATTTCACAATGTTTTCTAATAATTTACGTATACACAACTTTGCTCTTAATTTCAATGATTTGCAATGTATTACATATTCTCTATGCATAAATAGCACGAATTTTTGTTGTGCGCTACGTATTCTCATTCACTCGGCTTTCCCGAAAGTTTTTGAATATTGATTTCAGTTGATTTAAGCAAAAAGGCCAATTATTTACTAAACATAAATAGGTATCAAAAATATTAACAATTGAATACTTCAGCTAGATAAGGTACAAAAAAGAAAACTTAAAATTAAGATAACAATCGATTAGAGACCAAGCAGAGCCGTTAAACCATTTCTGGTCCACTTATTTCGTACAATGTGATAGAGTGTAATTTTACTTGTTATTGAACATGGTGCGACTTGAAGTGACGACGGCCGAGCTGAAATCTTTGGTTGGTTCATTCGGATTAAAGTTGTCATGATAAATAATTGATTTAATACGAAATAAATCTACTCTGTATATTTCTTTTGTTCTCATCGTGAGTATAAGTTTTAAACTTTCTCATATTCGTTATTTAATTGTTCTCGTAGTTGCAATATTTTATATTTAACTTTTTTAAAAAGTATAAAAACTTCAGTTCTCATGATTTTTGATAGAAAATCTCACCGGAAGAAGAAAGCGAATGGTTTCGATTTACCGTCCTTACTAATCTGTGCTTTAATACCTAGAAAAAAAAGAGTATAAATTAAAAAAAAAGGCCTGGCATAATAGCGGTTAGGAAAAACTGTCACATACCTGCCGAATCCGATTGATGGCTAACACCCGTTGATTCCAATTCGCGAAACAATGCTCCTAAATTCGACTTATCCGAATCAAGATATTGCGAATCGATACGAACCATTGGTGCTTTCGATTTGCGCGTTTGTGTGTGCCAAACTAAAATCTCCGTGCAATTATTCGCCTTCGCTTCAATCTCGTCAATTCGTAATTTAATGCTTCGCAAAAATTGATCCTCTTCGTATCCGGCATTATACGGCATTGTTGCATTCGGATGTTGAACTAAATACTCTAAATTAACAGCAAATCCGGCCATATCAACAGGCCATTTCCGTTTTGCCGGCCACGAATCGAAAAAGCCAATCACTTCACCCTGTATTGCGGAAGAAAATGGAAAGAACGTTAGAGTTAGATCGTTATTATTTGGCGGTCGACTGTCGACCGAAATTTTCTTTTCATATTACGCACATTCTTCACGACTGGTGAACTGACCGCATACAATCCGATAAGGCCGACCGGAAACATTGAAACTTTTTTTGTATTACGAATTTCGCTAAACAGCTTTAAGTCGAAGGTGTTGTCATCGTCACCGAAATACAAAATTCCGGACTTTTTATTATTTTGTCGAAGCCAATTGAGGGCTGCACGGCGATTTGCAACACCCCGAGGACTTGGTGATAAGGAACGATATGCATCGGGCATAGGACTAGCGATATGAGTATAAGGGATGCCTGCAAATAAAATAAAATAAATAAAAGTTCTCCAACTCGCTCACAAAGAGTTTTTTTTAAATTTACCGAATCGGTTTATGTCTAAGAAATTATTACAGCCATCGTAATCGTCCGCAACAATCCAATGGACTTGCGGCACATGCAATAAAGTTTGTCCGAGTCGTGTTAGTTCTGGGACTTGTTCTCGTCGAGGATATGTTGGTGTAACAAAATAAATTATTGGAAGATCGTTGTAGTCCTCTTTCGGACGATTTTGAATATATTTTCGCGTATCATCAAAACTCTCGCTGCATATGAACATGCTGTCGTTGATACGCTGCACATCGTTAAACATTTGCAAGACGGTGTCTGGAATTAAAGTATAAGGGACCTATTAATCAATATGAAAGAATCTTGTTGATGTCGGAATTCAATAAACAACATCAAAACAGCGAGATTTACGAAGCCTTGGACATTAATTGCAACCTGCGCTGGAGGATTGCAAAAAAATGCTCAATCGAAAGCCATGGAAAGACTAAATTCCTACAGACGAAACATCTTATATTTTATCAAAATGCTTCAAAATCTCAATGAAGTGGTTTCTTTATATTTGAGGAAACGGAGCAGATTCATGCTCCATTTTGTCTATCTTATACCGAATAGCTTTCATGGAGCAATCAATTTAAACTTAAAAAAAATGAAGGAAAAATAAGGAGACCTTCAAACATCTTTCAAAGGCACATCAAATGACCAGACAACTCGAGCGACAGCTCAACTGTGCAAAGAACTTTGTGCGATAAAGTATTTCCCGTCTGAAAAATAGCAAGTTCCTTGGATTTCTTCTCTTCTAACCGCATAATGTGATTACGATAGTATGTACTTCATATTTGTTACATAACAGCCGTTACATTAACATAGTGCATGGAAACTGCAGCGAAGGCAAATGTCGCACAAGTAGTCTCCTGCTTTTCACCATCTAGCTTGTAGCATATTTTATCGATTTGCTATGAAGAATTAAGTGCAGCACAATGGTTAAATGGGTACCCTGACATTGAACCAAGTGAGTGTGTTATATTATAAAATGCTTCAGAAATTATGCAAATCGGATATCGATAAATGAAGCGAGTAAAAAGAAGCTCTTGTGGGATGGTCATAGCTAATTTCGGCCGAATTCGAAAGAAACTGCCAGACAGTTTGAGGACATATGGCATCAAGCCAGTAGCTGGTTGAGGTGCTGCAAATGAAATCTTTCAACTATGCAATCTCTGCAGCCCATCAACTTGATATCCACATATAAAACATATTGCAATTCTTAGTCAGAGGAGAGGCAAGCCAAGACGTCAGGTTCTCGTGCTGGCATCCTTATGCTCGTTTTGTTGAATAGCGTGACACGACCAAGAGCTCTATTGCTACTGCATAGCTTCATTAATGCTTTACGGGCCCGACATAAAGCACCAGCCACATTTAAAAGCGAAAGCGAAAAAAAAATTATTTCAGCTGGCCAACTTCCAAAAATCGTTATTTCTTTTTTCTTCGCCCGATTGTTGGTAGTACGGTCAAGTGTGCTTTGTAATAGAGCTGAGCTCCTGTTCCCCCCTTTTCTTATGCATAAGAACATTTTTAATTTAATGTATGTTGGGAATATAAGTTCGAAATTCTTACAGGCTACTCCGTATAGCTGAGAAAATTTTAAAGAGCAATACTTTTATATTATTCGCCAGGTGCACGAACTAAAATCCGAAGTACGTGTTTCATTAGAGAACACGCAACGCACACTACTCGAATGTAAAAAGTATTAAAGGAAATTCCAAGGACCCTCATAGACTCAAATGACATAGTGTGTGGTGGAGAGCTGGTCTAATAGAAACATAGTCGAGAACGTCTCGAAGGCATTGATGGACATAACATTAAAGTGTGTCCTATTTGGGAACGGTTTTTAATTATAGACTAGCGTTTCCGTTTCCTACTTTTTTTTTTATAAATATTTGAAGAGAATTGCGTCCTGAATACCGCAAAGGATCTAATGCTAGAACGAACCGCGGGAAATAAAGTCAGTGTTATGTAAAGAATCAAGAGCAAATATGAAAACTAGGCGCTATGATCCCTGCAACTAAAACACTTGACATGCATTTCGAATTTCGCAATATGCGACAAATTCATTTCACATAGCTTGAAGCGTAGGTATACATCCTTCAATATGAAACAATCGGTGAAGATTTTAACGTCCTTGAAGCAGACGCTATTTCCATTTTAGATCCTGATCATGCTATTCTCGGTAAATTTTATCGATGTTTTCATAGCTTGAAAATGAAATTTAAATTGATTGATGAGAAAATGCTCGAACGGTTTAGAGGAATAAAAAAAGGGTGAATTGTTCGTTCCTCAAGGCATTGATTTAAAAAAAATTATAAATTTAAAGAAAAAATTCCAAGATATGCGGAGTGAAACTCCATTGAATTAAATAACAAACTCCATTGCATTAAATAACAGACGTCATTGATGAAGCTCTGAAAATTAATTCAGGAACTGAAATTGTCGTACCTTCATGAGTTCTCGATATATAACTAAAAAAATAGCAGCAAATATGTTTGCGGAGGGCGAATAATATTTTTAGGATCTATTATCCGCAAAACGTGAAAATTCAAAACTTCATTGTAGTTAATTTTTCAACCGATCACACTATTTTTTTTTAATAATTAAGTAAAATCCTCAAAAATCGTCTTCACGTTTCACAAGTCGATCAATTTTTGCTCACCTTTCGTTTCTCGAACGAACTTTGGTCTTTCGATTCAACAGCGATCATAAAGTTTTTGATGTGAAGAAAATTTCATCATGGAACGTACCGTAAAACTCCCCAACTTTGTGACAGGCTCCCAACATTGTGACACGCTCCCAACATTGTGACACTCAAGATTTTGGGCACACAGAGCACTCTAGCCGCTCTGATAATGGAAAACAACATTGCAATCCCTTCCAAAACCTTGAGTGTCACAATGTTGGGAGTCTGTCACAAAGTTGGGGAGTTTTACGGTAGGTATCACTTTGTGGTTTCGGGTCTCAGCTTTTTAGTAATGGGTTTTAGAAAGCTCGGCAAGCAAATAGAAGTGTATCATTTTTGAGTCTCACTACTTAATAGATTGTGGTAAGTCTCGAATGAGCATTCTTTTTATAAAAGTACCATATACAATTCAGGAATGGTGCTCTGAGTGAGCATCGTACCAAAGAAAGTCTTGCAGACAATTCAGTTTGACTCATCGTCAGCGTCATATTGTTTAAATTTTCAAACGTCTTGTTGCAGTCGAATTTTTGATCTATTGATTGTTCATACAAGATAAGCATGCGTGAATGTCACGATAAATAATAATATACTGTCAGTAACTAGTCCTAATTAACGATAACGATTTCACACGCTTTGTGCCTTCACAAAACTAGATTGTTTTCGAAAGAAAAGTGATATACAACTTTAATGTTATCTACGTGCACAAGCACAATACTATATTGAAATTTAAGATTACGACTAAAGAAGTTCAAACAAACATTAATAAGGAATACTATGGAGTAATAACAGAATATTTTTGGCTAAAATTGAATCCCAATCACTGCATCCACCAGAAGGTTAACCCTTCGACGGAAGCAGCCAATGCTTTATTTTCAGCAAACTTTTCAGTGAACCAAACCTCGATCAAATAAACCACACGACACACATAATAATCCTGACCTATCAATAATACAGAAATAGCTTGAAGGTCGAATTGCTTATAAACTATGCTCTGTCCCGCACTCGTGTTATTATTCAGTATACGTACACATTTGATAATCCTAACCGAAATATAGTTTAGTTAGCTCGGCTCCTTAATAGACCCGTAAATTGTTGTCAATTGCATATGCAGATATGGAGTTTATTGTGTACTGTGCAATAGACATATTACGCCAACGAATGAATCAAATACGTCGGTCCACATTACAGTCCATCTTGAGTTTAATAATAATTAGCGTAATGATCGGCAGTCACGCTGGCTAGTCACGCTATTCGGGACCGAGATTGCCCGGACTAGGGAACGTAATTAGCAATTTGTTGTCATATTTTTCATATCAGCGATAGCAAACATCAAAGTTTATCCATTTAGGAATTGGGGCAAGATCAAAACGTGCCCGTCCGAGTACTTTTAAAAAGACCGTTTCGCCAATCGGGCCTGATTTAAATTCATCGACTTGCCAGCAATTGGGGAACTTTCAGATACGGTCAAACTCGGGGGTGAGAGTTATTAATATCTAGGCTAATTTTTTTTATATTGCATGTTTGGGGTTAATAGGATGAACTTTGAATTATTGTGTGAGTTGAAAGTAGGGCTTGGGGTAACGCGATAGGTAGAAAAAGGTGTTTTACACAAGCTTCCGACCCAAATACGAAAATAAGCCAATGAAATTTAAGGTATCGATAGTCGCATTTTTAAATTTAATGAAAATTTGACCGTACCTAGTTGCAATAATGTTCTTCCACTTGCTCTCAACACCGGACAAGGCAATGGCTTATAGGAAGAGCGAGTTCGCCACGAACAAATACCTAGGTAGAATATACACATCTATTCAATTTATTTGTTTTTTGTTATTTGATAGGTTTTTTTTGTTTATCCTGGACAATTTCACTTCATCAAGTTACGTCCTTTTTCCAAATAAGCCAACGATGTATTCTTAGAAATGTCTCTTTAAAGAACGTCCTTCTATAGGACGTTTTGTTCTGAAAATATATCGAGAAATCATCCCTTAAAAAGTTGTTGACCGAATCCCGGACACTCCGAAGAAGATCTCGATATCCATAGTTCAGGATAACAAAGAAAATTAATTTTCTCTTTAGACGCAAGACGACTACAACGACTACAAAATTTTTTCTTGACCACCAAGTAATTTCTCTGATTTGACTAATTACGCTACTCGATGGACATTAATTTAATTCAGCCAAGACCAATTTAGTTAAGATTCGTATCGAAATCCCGAAATGGACTCGAATATTTGATTTTTAGTTTGATTTTTATTTGGTTATGGCCAGTGACAAATTATCACGTAGTGCTCAAGTCGAGAATAGTTAATGTCGTTTTTTCGTATAGGCTCGTACTTGGGACGTGTTAAATAGTTCAATAAAGCTGCAGGTAGGTGAGAATTATTCACCTGACGAACCTCAACACATGCTTATGAGCACGATAGTAATACAGGCACTTTATTTCCGATGAAACCTTGAACCAGATTAATATTTATCGAACTTTTACGAAGAGCACGTACAAGTATATACATATCTTTTGGACGGTCTTAAGTGGTCATATGAAGATGAGTCTGCACGATATTTACGTACAGATTATGGAGATTTGAGTTTGGATGAAGTCATGAGACAGATTCCTACATTCGGTCATAATTCGCAAAATGAATACAACATGTAGTTTTGGCTGGGCGCTATGGACTTGAATTTAGCATTCAAGACACTGAAACTTGTTTTGACTGAAATAATCGTATGTGAGGCGCAGAACTTATTAGACGGACTTTACATAATGACTAAAGTAGCTCCATGTAAGGTGGATCATATCTACAATATCATAATTTAATGACCGGTTCGTGAAATAGATTCAAACGTCATAGCATAGAATTTGTAATTAAACGTAAAATTTTAGATTTATATTTCACATTCCTGCAATTCACAGATTCAGATCAAATTCATTAGATCCAAACATCATAAAGATAATTATACGATGGACCGCTTAACTAGATACGACCACATACTTAAATTGATCGTAAAATAATCCAACCACAAATTATTTAATTCCTACAGATAATTTGATATTAAAGGAAAATATTGCAAATAATGCATACTGCTAGCTTCGCGTGAAAGCCCGATTTATGAACGAACATTGAGTCGCAGATGTGCAGAAATGTCTGGAAAAAAAAACGAACTCTTTGTGTTTGGAATCAGGGAACTGTATTCTGGCTGGTTATGTTTTTCCCCCACAAACTTCAATGTTGTGTGGTTCAAAAAGCTTTTCCATTTTCGAGATGTGTTGATTTTAAGCATTTCCGAACTACTTAACTAATTTTTTCACCGTTGATGCGAAAATATTTGGAGTTTTTAAAAATGCTCTTGTAATATTTCTACGTTTCAAAATGTCGCAGTTCTTCGATCTTATCTATTATATAATAGATAGATAGATTTTTGTATTGTATTCTCTGTAGTCTTAAATACAACACATCAAATCGAAACTTGGGATCGAAAAGATTTCAGGTAGGAGAATATTCTAAGTACCTGTGTTTTCATGGTGCAATTACAGCTTGAGGGTCATTCCATGACAAATGGATCGCAAGTTACTCAAAAATTCACACAAAAGTATATATTCTTCGTAGGAACTTGATGTATGATGCATTAAAATTAATAGTCCTTGGTACAGTTAAAAAATAGTAAAGGAAATATATTTCAAAAATCATTAGTTACCTTTATCCTTGAATATGAACAAAAGGACACGTTGGATTGTTTTGCATTTTTTTTTCTCCTTTCCGGTCCCAACTTGCGATTATGATATGGTGTATTAAAAACTAACAGAGAACACAATAAAAAAAATTAAAAATAATCTAAGATGGCGTTTTGTATGTATTCAAGGATGAAGAACAATTATGTTATCTTTTTCTTCTTTTTTTAAACTAAAATATTTTCTTTATAATTTTTTAACTGCAGCAATTAAATAAATTAGGAATCTATTGTATAAATAATAAAAACGTTACGGTGCCCAGTATACACTCTCGCATTTAGGCGTGATCGGCTAAATTCGAATCGATTGTGGAAACGGCAGAGGAAATTCATGCGATCATTTCGGTAGTACATGCATGAGATCACAGATAAGTAGAAGTGTCTGAAAAAGAAAGCCAAGTCAAATTTAGGAAAATGAATCTTGACCTAATGTCTATTGAATCCCTAACCGATAACACTAATTTATCCATTACATTACAATGAAAGTAACCTGTTCGACCTGTGATTACATGCACTACATTTTTGATTAAAGGATAGAAAGTGAAATAGGCAGCCGTAATAACACACTGAGATTGTCGTTCTATCTGCTCCCATTAATCGAAAATTTGTATGGAAAAGACCATAAAGAGAGTACAGAACCGTAATGAATGGAACGCTATAACTCGATAATGGAGCAGGAGTAATCTTTTTGTTTACGAGTAACAATTCAAACTAGGATAGCATGCAATAATCATAGTCATTTACGATCTGATTCATATCCATAAAATTAAATATGGTTACCAACCTACTTTATGTAAACTTTGTGGCATGTCCATTAGCCCACCAACATTGAACATTGTTAGGCTTAATAGGTTAAATTTATCGTTATTTAGTTCGAAATGCAAAGGTGCATGTATAACTGAAATGAAAGCCAAACTACCTTCCAAATACTCGGTATCTAAAAATTACTTTATGCAAAGGTTGGGTCATACTTAATTTGGTGACCTCGTCGGCTGGGGTTGGAGGAGTGAGATCAATTTAAATAAAAGACAAGTCATCGAGACGCCCATTTTCCATGTCGAATCGATTTCAATGCAGTTGATGTAAATGGCTGTACGGTGCCCTCAAAGAATGCCTACCTGGGAAATTTTGGCGTCGAATCGTTACGGCACGCTACCGAAATTGTTTAGCCAGCAAGTCGTCTTGGTATACTCCAGGTGTATTAATAATGCGGTAGTTTGGAATTACCGATTTTGATTGCATTTGAGTTTGATCACACTTTGTCTTGCTTTTCCCTACTTTCAAAATTTCCTTCCATGTTCTAATTAATCTCATCCAGTTCAAAAACATAACAAATTTCAATTATAACTACGCCTCGTCGTTTTTCTTTCCCTTCAGGCTCGTCCAAATTATTAGGTTATTAGGTTTCAACTTTCAACCATTAATACTTAAATTTTTGAAAATATAATTTTATTACAACATCACGCAGCCGTACCTATCCCCGGTGGGAAAAGCCGCAACGCTGCTAAACCGAACCAAATATCAAAAAGAAAAATTGCTATCCTTTTATGAAAATGGAAACTATTTTCCGGGGGCAGTGAAAATAGGTTGGTTGCTAGCGATACACTATCTCCCACACGGGGTTCATGTATGTATCTATACCCGCTAACCTATTGTAGTGGAGCGAGCTCCTGTTTTTCCTTTTGTTCTAGTGCTAGGCAGGTAGGTAGGTAAAGGTATTGTATCGGGTATCCGGTATCCCTGTGGCAATGCAGTCGACTATTTCCGAAATTATTTCATTATGAAATACCTGAACATATTTCACTACCGTAGAGATAAATTGGCGGTCGGTGGTATATTCCATTTCCGGCATTATTTCGAAGTCATTGGATTCACTTAAACGAGTTGAACAAATTGTTTGTGGAGAAGTGAAGTTTCGGTATGGAATAAGTTTCATTTTATGGAACTTCAGGACAAACACATACTAGAGTCTTCTAATCGGTCGAAAGTTAAGCAGCTACTAAGTAGATCGATTCGAAGTCAGCCATACGAAATAGTTTCCCCTTCCCTTTTGAATAAAAACTTGGACTACCATCAGCTCTAAAAACACAGTAACTTATTATTATTAGCATAAATAAAAGGCATACGCAGAATTACTGGTCAAGTTGATGTACTCATTGTTTGACCTTTTTTATAATTTTTTTTAAAAAACAAGCTTCGAGGTCAAAACTGGATCCCATAAAACAAAAAATCAGTCATAAAGAAATAGCGAAATGAACAAAGCACTTACTTATGTTATGTTAATTTAGTGGCAAAAGTTTCAATTAAAATAAAGTTAATTGCAACATTCAACAGACCATTTCATTAAGATAAGACGAAAAATTAATTGTCTACTCTGGACTTTATTTGATAACTTTTGGCAAGTAAAAATCTTCACATTGTCCAAAATCAACATAAAATATCTTAAACATGAACAGTAAGAAAAAAAATCGTGAATGATCACTTCACGGTAATTTCTTCATAATTTGAAATTAATGTTTGCAGACGGTTAATGCGCATTAGCCCGCTAATCGTAATTCAAAAATTATGCCAAATCTAAGATGATTTTTTTTATCAATTTAATTCTATTTAATTCAGTTCTATTTCTCATTAGGCTTAAGATATATTAAGGAATAAAAAAACATATAAGCGAAGCCCAAAGTAAAATTTAAGTTTGTATGGAAACTTTATTTTAACCGCAGTGTAGCTGGAGGAAATGTTGACTATCCTTTGCTCCCGTTTTTTAAATTCGATAGGTTGGCTGACCTACGACACTATCGCTTACGATACATATAACACTCCATCATTGTTCGATTGGCTATTAAAATATTAAGTAAGCAAATTATTTCACGAAAAAGTGAATAATTGTCTAGTTATCTAACAATCGATTAACTGTAAAAACGACGATAAGATATTCAGGCAGTGGGTGATGGTATGTATTTTCCAATAGAAGTATTATTCAGTTTTTTGTATTCCCAAAGGGAACACGATTCAAGTCAACTGTACATTCAGACATTATTTTTCGTTTTCTAGTACAGCTACTTGCTACTATTATGATAAGACGGTGTCATATACTCATACTGTCAATATAATCGCATTGGAAACCATTGCCGGAACATTATTAAGATGATGAATAGATTACATTACAATGTCACGATTTTGTGAAGTTACACTATATACGCGTACGTGATCGATCACAGTATGCACGAGTTATATAATCGTAATCAGTTGTAATCAGTTGCCATTCCAAATAGTATTAATTGTGTTCGATCTGAGTACCTAAGAAATGCCTAAGATAAGTAGGTGAGAATTTAATCGCCTTTTTTCAATGCATACATGTTTTTCATCAAAAGATATTTTTCGGGACTGGTAAGCAGTTGTGAAAAAGTATTATTGTAAATTATCTTGTACAGATCACTTACAAATCGAAACGAGAGACTTTGTTTTGTTATACTGTAGATCCTAGCACATTTTTTTCTACACACTGGAAAAATCGGCACATACAAAGGGAGCGGCATCCACTATTCTGCTGAAGCCTATAATAGAGGCCTTCGTTTGATAGAATCCGGTCTCATTTCTATTGTCGTCACTCCAACATTTAATTTTACTAGTTTATACTTCCAAAGAGGATAGCAGCCCAGGCACTACAAGGGACGCTGGGGACAAACGGTACGATCTCTAGGGCACTATGGCCGGGGCTGGACAGACGCAAATCTGGAATAGGAGAAGATTGCGGTTACTCGTCGGAATACTGACGGTATGCTGACTCGGACGTGTGTAGGTGCTGCCACGATCTGTATGCTGGGGAGGATATTAACTACATTTGGTGTAACTGGCAGGATGTTGCTAGGAGGCGCTGAAGTGGTGGGACAGTCATTTCTATGACAAATTAGAGAATCTGAAGTCAAGTTCGTCATGGACCTAGGATGTTTTGGGGTGAATCGAATCGAATCGCTATGAGCCCTTTTTGGTGCCTATTGTGTACGGTGATACGGCAGTGCGCGCTTTCCTAAAAGTATACTACAAGGGAAGGCCAAAAGTTCAAATATATCCACAAATCAGAAAAAGTCTTCCTGGGCGCAAATTTACAGTTTCTTTCAATTTCGCGTTTAAAGTTTAGTCACTCTGCAGATTACGTACGCGGCAGACAACCTAAAAAATAACTAGAAAGAGTATTTGGAACGCAATTTTTTTAGATCCACCTATGGAGATTTTATGTCGGACTCGGGGCTTTGCATATCGGTTGTACAGATTTTCCGCTTACCCATCGTCCATACTCAACTATATTTGAAATAATCTTCGAATTAGGCTTGCTGAATTCACAAGGACTCGAAGGATAACGACTATTGAGATGTGGCAATCGACTAATTAAAATGGGATTTATAGTAATCAGATCCTCTATTCTCCGAGCTTTTTGAGTTGCTCCATAAGAAATATGATATCCATGTCCTGATTGGGATTTGAGTCCAGAACATGTGACGGCATGTGGTACTAGAAAACAGATATCCATTGCAATACACAAAGGGGTGATTCACCTCTTTGCAACTACAAGTAACTAAATAAATATGACATAGAACCGATTTAACATGTTCGATTAATAATTACACTCATATTTCAATTCAACTATTATCGATAAGCTATAATTAAAAATTTATATGAATGGATTTTCTCGTATAAAAAATCGGGTGCGTTGTGTTGTTTACTTGCGAATACCGAGGTGATTCCACTGATTACGGCTGAATTACATTCGAAACTGGAAGGATATAAAATTTTATAAAACAAAATGCAGTTTAAATAGTATGTCTTCTTTCATCTACGTGAAGAGAATCATCTTTATAAACATTATACGCAATAATATTACTATGAAATTGATAGCGACTTCTTTTAAGCAGAGCTACTACAGTACACTTTTAATAATAGATAAGAATGGGAACGTTATACTGATTTTTAGATATCGCTGATCCAACAGAAAAACGTCGTAAGTAAATACTCACTCGAATCTGAAATTTACAGATTTTAGAGAAATAACAAAAGTTTAGAAAAACGTTTCTCCTTCTTGTACAAAATCGACAAAAGCGTCTTTCACTGAATTTCTAAAGTTGTTATTTTCTTTAAAGTGTATGTGGATACTACTGAAAAGTTACCTTATTTTGACGTTATCCTTTTGGAGCGATATCAGAAATAAAACAACATAAAAGTACAAAACCAAGATAATTTACAAAATTCATCTACGGTTTACAGATCGGTGGTCTACTGTAAGCATTAAAAAAAACAGTATTTCACGAGTTTTATTCGTACATATTTGACTTACACATTGAGCCTAAATTATTTATTCCCACCCGATAAGAATTGGAGCTGATATTGCAAAGTGACGACAGTTCAATAAGTGAATATTCGTTATCTGGCAACTCGAATATATATTTTGACTGGGTAGTAGTATTAATTATTATTTTGGAATAAAAAAAGACCATACGTTCAGATAGAAATAAACACATCACACATAGAGAAATATAATCCACATGGTGTGATAAAAATTCAACTGATGTAGCAACAATAATGAATAGAGTGTATACATTGAATGGATCAAATTGGGGCCTTGCGCTCTGTCTCCGTTCGAATTTAGTTGCAGTCATCTTTTTCTCCGATTTGTGTATTCTCTCGAAGCTCATCAACATCGATTTTTTCCGGGGATAGGTTCTGCTCTTATTCGACTTACTAATTATATACCTTAAGGGGGTCATCCCGTGTGAAGGCTCTTTTTTTACGCTTTTTTGGGAAATTTTTTTTGGAGAAGTAAATAAAGATACAACCGTGAAATATTTACCACATAATTATGGACATTTTGAGCACACTTTACAATTTTTTCAGCCCGAAATTGTCGCTCATTGCTGAGATATACGGAAACTTAGCCACTCATTTTCAAAAAACTTTGTTTTCGGTAGACAGGATTGCGGGCGTTCTGCGTATCTCATAAAAAAAAGTCAAACAGCATTTTAATCTGTGAAGTTAATTAGGATTATCAAAAAATATTGAAAAGTGAATTTTTGGCAACTTGTTGAACTCTTTATCGTCAATTTTGGTGTTTTTTAAGACTTCTTCAGCTCGACAAAAAAACGGCTTGATGAATCACAATTATTCTAGTTTGCAAACTGTCTACATGAGTACTGAATAAGTCCACCAAATTTCAAAGGAATTCGTTCGATAGATTTCGAGATATCGTGTCTATCGATTTGGAAAATACTCACTCACCATTATATTCGAAACAACAAAGAAGTTTAGAGAATATAACGGCCTGTAACTTCCGAACGGCTTCAAATATCGAAATATCACTCGCCCACATATTCTACACTATATTTGGATGCAATTTATGCAAAAAATGGATTTTTTGAATCAGTCACACGGGATGAAGGGGGAAGATCCGAGTAGAAAGCAGAAAAATAGGTGAATTCTAGAAATTATTATCTCAAAAACTATTTGCTCAATTTGATCCAGGTTGGTTTTATTCGAAAGTATATATGTTGAGGTACGCTAATAATTTTATTTATAAATATATATCAACCGAGGGCGCTGCTGTCATGGTCGGCGTAAAGAATGTCCGTCGCTCGCACGGTCTGCGGTTCCCAAGATTACATGCAGTCGGTTGATCCAAAACAAAAATTTCAAAAAGATTCTGAAAATGTAAAGTATGATGCCCTTCGCTACGTAGGGTTTTTTGAAAAAAAAAAAAAAAAAAAATTTCGCGAAATGGCGGCCGATTGAACTTTATTTTCAGTTTTTAACCTCAATTATCGACCTTTCTGGCTTGATGAAAAAAAAGTAAATAAGCAAAAAAAAATACTACGTAGCGAAGTAGAAAACCTATCCAAAAATATTGTGTGAAATGTTGGAAGCAATCGGTCAAGCCGTTTTCCGAAGATTTATTTATTTATTTATTTGAAACGAAAAATGTACAGAATAGAAATACTCCAATAACACATTTAGCCGAGAACAAACAAAAATGAGAATGAAAATGAATGTAACTAATGAAAGATGAAATGAATATATGAATACAAAGTAATAGTGGATAGCAAAATTTAATAAATTAAAAATATAGATTTTAAGTAAATTTTAAAGGAGCGCAAAGAATGAGTATGAAAACTAAGACAATCATGGTTATACGCGCGAGGCAAACGAAGAAACGGGGAATTAAAATATGAATTTAGTGACGCGTATGGTACAATGAAGGTATTTTGAGATCTGGAACGAAGATTATTATCTCTAAATCTAAGCTCAGCATAGAGATTGGCGTTGAAAACAAATATGACTTTATACAAAAACAACATGTCTAAATAAGATCTTCTGTCCTTAAGAGGTGAAAGACCAAGCAGGTGCAACCTCATGTCATACGGGGCATCTACAAAATTGAGTCTACGAAAG
Organism: Beris morrisii; assembly: GCA_951812415.1. NCBI lineage: Eukaryota > Metazoa > Arthropoda > Insecta > Diptera > Stratiomyidae > Beris > Beris morrisii. The sequence goes on along the minus strand of OX638313.1, from coordinate 116,437,958 downwards.
AGAGATCTAGTGAAACGTCTCTGCACCGATTCCAGTGCGGTTATGAGATACATATAGTATGGGTTCCACACAACTGAGCAGTATTCAAGGTGACATTTGTCAAGACTATTGTACAAGTTAATGTAAAGAGCCAAGTTACAGAACGGATATGCAGCTCTCAAAATAAAACCACATAACCTGTAAGCACGCTTGCCGATTTCCATAATATGTAAATCAAATTTTAATCGAGTGTCAAATATAACACCTAAATCCTTGAAGTTGAAGACTTCAAGCAGAAGGGAGTCATCAATGTGGTAATTAAACTGAAGATAAGAGGATTTATTTGTATAACACATCTTGAAACATTTTAGCTTATTAAGGGATAGCTTATTTGCAGAGCACCAGGAGGATAATTTATTGAGGTCATTTAGAAGAATGAGACAGTCAGCCAAAGATTTTACTGGTCTAAATAACTTCAGATCGTCAGCATACATTAAATAATCAGAATGAAATTCTGAGAGAAGATCATTCACGAATAAAATGAAAAGCAGTGGACCCAAGGTTGAACCTTGAGGAACACCGGATGTCGCAAGATAAGGAACCGATAAGCATTCTTGAAAGATAACCATTTGCTTACGATTATTAAGATAGGATGAGATCCAGCCTACTAGAGAACTACTTAGACGAAAAGAGTTCAATTTCTGAAGAAGTGTATAGTGGTCAACTCTGTCGAAAGCTTTCGAGAAGTCAGTATACACCGTGTGAAGATCAAGTCGGTTTTCAAGGGTCCTTGATACTGAATTTGTAAAAGAAACTAAATTCGTCTCAGTGGAACGACCCTTGAAAAATCCGTGCTGATTAGGAGAAACAAAGCTGCAGACTTGTAAAAAGATGACTTCATGCAGTAGTTTTTCAAATATTTTAGAGAAACACGACAGAATAGAAATCGGGTGGAAGTTTTCAGCGTTGTGCTTATCACCCTTCTTAAATATAGGTAAAACATGGGAGATCTTCCATACTGCAGGAAATATTCTTTGATTCAGTGACATGTTAAATAATGTTGCAAGTGGTTCCGCCAGAATATGGCCCAATCTCTTAACAAATACATTGGGAATGTTATCGGGACCAGCGCCACCATGACAATCAAGGGAATTAATAACAGCGAGAACCTCCGTAGGAGTGAAAACAGGTATTGAGTCACAGTCCATATCATCGATATCCTGCATTGACTGAGAAGCGGAAGAAGAATACACGGAGCTAAAATATAAGGAAAATAGATTTGCTATAGATCGGGGAGTAGAAGCAGTATGACTTTGGTAAGTTATGAATGATGGAATGGTAGTAGTCTTCCGTGAGGAATTGACATAATTCCAGAAAGGTTTGTCATTGCCCAAAGCGAGTGATGCATTCAGGCTACATACATACAGTCTAAAGGCTTTCTTAGTTTCTCTCTTAACAACTTTACGGAGATCAGTGTACTGAGCTTCATTAATCAGAGTAGGGAATTTCTTATGAAGACGTCTTGCCTGATCTTTATCTTTCAAAAGTTTAATGACGGAAGCGTTAAACCATTGAGGATGGGACCGGCGCTGGGTGATTGAGAATGGGACATGTTCGACTATTACCGAATTAACAGTGGAATAAAATTCATCGAGGGCAATGTTCACCGATGAAGCATGAAGTGACTGCCAGTTTACTCCAGCAAGAACAGAAGAAATTAAATCATAATTACAGTTGAAGAAGTTGCGCTTACAGGAGTGATTTAATGCGGGGTTTTTTAGAGGCTTGAGATTTAATTCAATCTCTATCGGAGGATGGTGGGTATCAGGTGACACTAGCCCAGGAAGAGATAATGTAAGAACAACATCTTCAGAACTGGAATTGGAAAATATTAGGTCGAGAATTCTATTGTTTTGGTTTAAGACAACATTGTGTTGCTTTAGAGCACAAAATTCCATAAAGGATTGAATACAGAAGAGTTGCTGAGAGTAACAGTTCAAAGAAGTAGGAATAAAATTATCCCAATTTAAGTAAGGCATATTGAAGTCTCCACAGATAAGGAATTTAGCAGAAGGATCACATTGATTAATAAATAGGGATAATTCTTCTAGAAGTGTAGAGAGAAGAGCAAGAGTGGTATTACAAGGAACATAATAAGAGAATATGTATAATGTAGATTTAGAACATTTCACCTTGACAGCAATGCATTCAAAGGAGCAATTGAAGTCAATGCAAAGATCCGACAACATGCTATTGCGAACAGCTATAAGAACACCTCCTCCATCAAGCTTGTTAGTAGACAGAAGATCCCGATCACGTCGAAAGACATTAAAAGAACTCGGAAAAAGTTCAGAGTTTAATATTGACTCATTCAGCCAAGTCTCAGAAATACAGATTATGTCAAAGGAGTTCGATAAAACAGAATTTTTAAAAGGAATTGTCTTAGTTTTCAATCCTCTAACATTCTGATAAAAGATTGAAAGTAAATTAGAAGTAGGAAACGCGACATTCGATGCTCGAGGTCTGCAAGGCGAGGAAGACGAAAAGCCAATTACGTCGGAAGATTCTTGGCTCCCATAGGACGAAAATTCCTTCTCGGTCTGGGTAGAAATTCCTTCACTATCAGACCCTTAGGCCATAGTGAAGGCTTACTAGCAGCAGCAAATATATTATGAGGCACACGAATTTTGAAGGAAACAAAAGAAAACTTCGAGAGCTCATCACCAGACTTTGTAAGCTGATAGCATGGTAGATCCGTTGCCGAGACATCATTAAAGTTACTTTTAATGTGGTTGAGAATCATATCAGGCGTAGTATTCACTTCACATCGGGATACATAAATCCAGCGAGGAAGCCTGGCCGCTGATAGACGAGTTGAAGAACAATTATCAACTTGCGATGGAGTCTGTCGATCAGCTGTGACGACATCGGAGACAGGCTGAATCATCGGAGAATTGCAAGGTTCAAGCGATACTCCAACGGGAGAACCATTGGCAACTTGCGATGTAGTGAGTTCAACAGTATAACGATCAGCTGTGACGACATCAGCTGATGTACCTGCAGAAAAGGCGCCGTTTTCGGAGTTCGTAGCAGTACCAGCTGAGCGCTTGTTGATCGATGCGGCGCTAGCCCCAGATTTAGTCTGCCTCGGTCGTAACTGCCTAGCTGATTCTGGGGTGGCGCCAGATGCAGTTAATGATGATATTGATGTTGCCGCCAAACTAGTCGAAGGCAATACAGTTGCATGCGCCACCGACAGGCTGGTAAGAGGGAGTGTTGTTTTGTGCAGATCACTTAAGGCCGCATGAAGCTTCTGTTGAAGTGTTACAAATTCGTTATGAAGCGTCTGAACGGTCGACTTCGCCTTCAACACTTTAGCCACATATGTTGAGGATGATGATGACCTACAGGCAGTACAGTACCAGTAGAGGCCACTATCGGCCTTCACAACAGCATCACCAACATGACCCGAGAGACCGGCACACTTGCAGTGAAAAACTTTTCCGCAGAAACCGGAACAAATAATCCACGGTGTAATATTTGTTTTATCCACACATGCCGACACACTGCACTCCATGACCACAAATAGCTTATTACGATAATTTAAAATCAAGTAGAAATAAAAGAAAAATTGACTTGTATTCCGCGAATTGAAAATACGTCACACTATGTCGAATGAGAATTGTGGAAGATATTGGGGACCGTCTTTGAAAAGTATGTTTCGAGATAATCGAGTTTGAATGACGCTCTATACAGAGAATTCACGAAGAGTCCATTCCGATTAATTGCCCATAACTTTCACATTTATTGGAATTTCAATATGAAATTTACACACAATGTTCTTAAGATTACAAACTTTAAGATGAGAAAAAAAAAATTGTTCGATAAAAAAAATGTTCTACTCGGATGTTCCCCCTAAACTAGGTTTTCATAAAAAAAAATGTTCTGAGTACGTTCCGAAACATAACTCCAGTTGTAATTGTAGTCAACTCGTAGAAATTTCAGACTTCTTGTCGCAGTTGGATGTAGAATAATTAACTTTGTTTAATCATTTATTAACCTTGCTCAATTCCAATGAGTTCAATTTACACTCTATCGAAAATTATTCAATGACAGTTTTCTAAAGAAGTTACGTTCGAGAAAATGTTCATATCATCAGCATGAGACACGAAGAATGCTTTAAAATCGAAGTCATTAATGAAAAGAACAAAAGGTAAGTGTCCTAAATGGCTACCCCGAGGCAATCGTGATGTTACATCATACCATTATTTTTCACTAATTGCTTTTTATCAGATAGGAAGATATTAGCCTTAGAAGATTATACAAGCCACTCAAATTTCTCAGCAAAAGGATGTACATAAATTCGAGCAGTTATTATGTACCCCAAGCTCGACCATAGTCTGTCTCTTTGCGACTTTTTGGGGAAGGTATTAGGAGTTTGAATAATTTGGGGAGATGCAAGATGACTGTACCCAGGGCACTCCGATGAACCAGGAAATGAGGAAGCTGATTCGCTCGAGCGGATACTGCCGACAATCAAGAGTCCAGTCAGGGAAATTCTTAAAAAAATGCGAATTTAATGTTATCACATGAGAGATGTGATCAATGAGTCAGTTTTACACTTTTTATGTGAATGCCTTTTGCTAAAACGCGCTACTTTACAAAAAGTGGCGAGTTCAATGAGTATAATTCGATAAGAATTTGAACTGGCTCGTGGAAAAAGACGGAGCATCGAAGCATTTACGCTTGCCTATTGGGCAGCCAGAAATGGTAAAGAAATATAAACCGGCTTGGGGAGGGGGGTGGAGGTGGGTTACATGAGAGACTTTAAGTTTCTCAATGAAGCAGGGACGTTAAAGGTGACTCTTTATTAGTCAAAGTGCCGATACCCTCACCAAGGTAATGGTGTGATAATTTCATTCATTCAATCGCAAAATCGAAATCTAATCTAGATAAGTTTTTCGCTACGAAAGTTATGGGCCACTTTAAAGCCGACTAAATGGACAAACATTCAACAAATATGAAGACTGTACAATTTAAAATTCAATTAGTTTGCCTTTTGCAACCATTTCCTTACGTGAAGCTCCTTCATTATCGTTGGATATGCTGCCGCCATTCATCGAATTACCTGATGACATCCAAAACACACAAAAGATGACCAAACCGGCAAAAATCACAAACGTACACGTGTTTCGTGATCCCAAGTAGCTTCGCATTATGTAACGAATTCCAAGGCGCTTGCAGGATAAGATATTGCTCATGTTCCTCCTTACTGGTCGATCGCACTACGATGTAAAGTAATGTCTCGGAACTTGTAGACCAGGAGTTTTGGGTATGTTAATGTCCGGGTTCCCGGAATGAAGAAGAAAATTTGCGTCGGTTTCCACGTGACAACTGCCGAGAAGGATGTGAAGGACGGTGCCCGAATCGTTTGTTACGCTGGAAAATGAACCGAACCAGCAGAAAGAACGTGAAGGATTATTGACATCTTTGATTGGGCTCAATTGAGGTGTGGGCTAGATAAAACAGACAAGGCTTCGATGTGTACAGATTTTCTAAGAGTGAAGGACAAACTTCTCGTCCGTTCGTTCGGGACGAAATCGAAGGATTTCATCCGCTACCCTCTCAGAAAATGTCCATTCGTCAGCGCAAGATTCTGATGGCATTCACACCCAGTCCCGCAACGGAAAACAATCGGAGGCTTATGCAAATTTTCAGATTCATTAATTTTTAAAGACAGAAACCTAAAACTCCTGGTCTATTCGTTACACCGTTTTCACTTTGGCGACATCACAGATCACACCACAGCACTGCACCGATCGCAACCGGGTGGGTAAAAGTCTGCTTGCGATTGCAAAACCGCAAAAGATTTATTTTGCTATTTCTGTGACCGATAGCGACACCGAATTCCCGATAGAAATTGACCGCCGCATTGTCTCGCTAATGAAAATAACACACAAAAAAAAATGTATCACGGTAAAAAAATTCACGTCTTTCTTATCCGCTTTCTTCCGCTGCGAAACATAAATTGTGAGCCGAACGAACGGTCGATGGACAAACGATGAATTAATTCGGAATTGCTGAAATAATCGCGTCGAATCAAAATCGTTAGAAAATCAGAGCCCGGACGAAATTGTGTAATTATTTTGCTCGCGACGACAACGGGAACAGGTTACCTCGCGACTCTTCGATGCCATTTCATCACTCGGTCGACTGTTTTTGGACCTCAGACGGGCTCCGCGTCCGAACACTTTCGACTAATCTGACAGATTGCAGGTCTTTTTTCGCTGCACTGGAACGTCAATTCCTGATTGCGGCGAAATTGAATAGTGCTGCCACGCTATTGACATTTAAAGTATATGTTTTGAATAAAACAATTTTTTCGTGTTCTACTTGAATAAATATCGGGTATTTTGAAAATATTTGGAGTGTTAAATTTTTAACATCCATTAGGTACTTGAAAAGTAGGGCCATGAAAAATAACAAGGTGATAATTTTTCTTAATACAAAAGACGTAAAATAAATATTAAAAATTAATGGCTTGCGGATGAAGTCCCCGGCAGTCACCCGCCCTCCCCTACATTCAGACTAAACACAAGTTCGTAAAAATAATTTTGTAAAGTTTTCCATCGCTAAAAATTCATGCGGCGAATTAATTTCCAAGAAAACCTCACCAAAGCAGCACTTCGAACCCAACTCTCAGTCAGCAAATCCTTGAACCGGTTTTCATCCACAATGCAAAGCACACACCGACATTTCCCGGATGCAAACCATTTCCAGTTCGTGCTGAATTGAATCGCACTCGACCTGTCCCTGTCTCTCGCAGTGACATATTCGCGACGCTCTCTGCCATTTGAAAATATTCCAGTCTAGAAATCCTCCGTCATCGCATCGGCTCTGTCAGCAAAAACATTGCGAAGGGGAAACAGTGCTACCGTGCGATCACTTGGATCGGTACTAGTTTTCGAGTTCATCGCGGTGGCGGAAGGGAAATTCGACAAACGAAAAAAAAACAAGCCAATTGGCAGATTTGGCATTTTGCTTCGCGAGACAACAAAAGCCCCTGCCCCTTGGTACGAGCGAGCGATAGAAAGTGAACGAAAGAAACCGAGAAAAAAAACAAAACGTTTGTGTGCGAAAATTCGGGGGTCGTGTTGCCGCATCTCGTTCCAACGTTTTGCTTCGTTTCGTGCCTTCGGTAAAGGTCGCGCGTGTTTTTTAAAAAAAAAAATCGATCGTGAAGTGTTTGATCGCATGAAACGAAGGAGGGGGGCGCAAGGGAAGGTCGTGTAAAAATCCCGTAAAATTGACAGGCGAGAAAAGTTTTTGTTCACTTTTTGTTGTTGTAATCACGCACGAACGGACTAGACCAGTCGCCAGTTGTGTACTAGAGTCGAGAATTTTTTCCCGTGATTTTACAGCTTTTTATTTTGTTCGTGCGCGGCGAGTTTTTGGTCGGGTGTTTTTTTTTGTGTCCGGGTGGTGGTGGCTGTCGTCGATTTTTGACATAAGAAGAAGAAGTCACAGAAAAGTTCAACGGCTTGTGAAATTTTCGAGTTCCCGACTAATTCGAAGTGGTGAGCGGAGTGTGCCCTCGGACGCGGTTTGAAGGCCGTAGCAAGCTCCTCATGGATTGTATTGAAAAGTTTTTTTTTTCTTGCAAAAGGTGACTGACTTCTGCCGGTTGTAATTTATGCTGCTGGCGCTGACTGTGACGACGACGACGACGACTGCTGCTGCTCCTCAGGACGAACGCAAACCGCTGTCGTCGCTACCGCGTCGCCCCAACCCGCCCACTACCAGTGCGATCGAATCATGGAATGTCCGCATTTAAGTGAGGGCTGTAAAATCGGTCGCGACGTTATCAAATCGAAGCGGTGTCAGCTGATTGACAGATGCGGGACCGGGAATGGTCCTGCAGCAACGGTTCCGGGAAACGGGAGCGGTGATGTTGGCGGCGCGAACGTTGGACCAACGACAGTAGTCTCAACCGGCAGCGCCCCAAAGGTGTGGAAATGCTCAGGTGAGTTGGCTTCGTCCGGGCTAGTTGTGCGTTGGACAGAAATCGATTTTTTCGGACAGGAATTGACGTTAGATCGTTGGTAGCGTCCTGCGGACTAACAGTTTGCCTGTTTTCTGTTACGTTTTGCTGTAATTTTCCGTAATTGGCGGAGGTGTACTTTTTTTGCTCTCAGGTGTGCTTCATTTTTCTTACCTTTTTTTTGTGTGTAGATTTTTTGCAAATGTGTGCAATTAGGGGAAGTGTGTAGAGTGGGAGATTCGTTGTGGGGATGCAGTACTAGATCGAGAATGAAAGTGAGTGGAATTGCGGATGTTTTCAAATGCGATTTTTTTTTATAACGTTTCGCAGGAATGACGTAAATCCGCCCGAACGGAACTTTTCTTCTTTTAATTTCTTTCTTTCTTCTCTTTTTTAAAATTTACAAGATTGAAAGCGAACAGAAGCCATCAAATGTCACTTTAAAACCCAATTTTGGTTTAAGGATGTACGAAGGGCGCACACTAGGCATAAAAGAATTCCCATAGCGAACCCTTTGGCACCTCATGGGCAACTCCTTACTCCCACACCAGCCTACGTCCCTCCAAAACTCGAAAAGTTTCCGATGTCCTTTGGTCAAACTTCTGGTTCCTATTCTAACTTGGTCCCCAATAAGTTTTTATTTACTGCTTGTCTCATTTTGCTATGCCGGTATATTCTGGCGGTCATTGGGAGTGAAATGGACATTGAAATCCAGAGACGGAACTGAGTAATAATTTGAGGAAGCTGGTAGCGCTGGACGAAAAACCTAAAACGTAGAAAAACGCCTGACCTTTCTTTCTCCTTGAAAAGCTGTACTGATTTTAAATTTACCGTTAAATTTCATTAAATTTTTTTCTAAACAGAATGCTTGTCTGCAAAGGAAAATTGGATGTGTTTATCGTGCGGCTCGGTACTTTGCGGACGTTACGAAAAAGCCCATGCGCTCAATCATTTTAACGTGAGCGATCATAAAATTTGTATGAACACGTTAAACTATTCGGTGTATTGGTAAGTTGAAACTGAAACGTTGTTTTCGTTTCGAACAAAATTCAATTGCCTTTTACTCGACTAACGTTCTGATTTCAGTTACAAATGTGATGATTTCGTTATAAACGAGACAGCCGATATCGATGACCTCCGGCAAGAAGTTAAAGGCGAGGACGATTCGTGTTCGGAGACTTCGCTATCGACAAATCCCGAAGAAACGGGCTCATCGAAATCTCATTCTCAGCAAGAGACCGCAAGCATTTCATCGAGCGATTCGGGTTGGGAAGAACCGCGTCCCGGTCGTAAGCTTAGGCCAAGAAAACGAACAATTTCGAGTGATAGTAACGAGAGTTTGGTGAAGCGGAAGGCCCTTAGAAAGGTACGACGAAATATTCGCTATCTTCACAGCATGGGAAAAGTTAATTTTGATTAATTTTCAGGTCGTAGGTCTTAGAAATTTAGGAAATACATGCTTTATGAATTCAGTGCTACAATCGCTGAGCAACATTCAAGAGTTTAGTTGTTATTTTAGTGCATTGCCGTGCTTGGAGCAAACATCGAAACAGAAACAGCAGCGCGTCTATCATTCCAGAAGCCTGAAAGAGAATCACATGAATGACGCGAACGTTGTCGAAGAGTTGCGTAAAGTTTTGATTAATTTAAGCCGCGGCGGAGACGGTACGAAAGCGATATCTCCTGAATGTTTATTTCTTGTGATATGGAAAGTAGTTCCTCAGTTTCGTGGGCATCGGCAGCACGATGCTCACGAATTTCTTCGATACATGCTCGATCGATTGCATACCGAACTGCAGCATTTGTCACCGGAATCGACGAAAGCGATGGCGGCTGCTGCCGCTATTACAGCAACGGCAACAACAGCCGGCAGCATTAAGAGTATATCGTCGTCGCCAGTTACGGCCAGCATTTATGCATCACTGTCCGATAGTATGTCGTCGAGTAGTAACAATTATACGGTGAAAAACGGACGCAGTTCGATTGTGACGAATGTTTTTGGCGGAACGCTGCAGAGCGAAGTACGCTGCTTGATTTGCGGAATGGAAAGCAAGAAACACGATCCGTTCCTCGATTTGTCGCTCGACATTCCAGAAAAATTTTACGAAGATTGCGACGACGGGAGCGATACGAAAGCTTTGTGTAATATAAGCGATTGCCTGTCGAGCTTCACGGAGGTGAGTCGTGCTCAGCACGGAATTGCGATTTTTCTTCTTTAATTTTTTAATCCTTGTCGTCATTTCTGGCAGGTTGAAGAACTGGCCGAAACCGAATTGTACTACTGTAGCTCGTGTAAATGCAAACAGAAGTCGACAAAACGTTTTTGGATCAGACGACTACCGAATGTACTATGCCTTCACATCAAACGATTTCGATGGAATAATTTCTTTAGGTGCGCTTTTCATTTTTTTTTAATCAGACTCGGTAAAATTGTTGTTTTCTCCTATACCTTGCAGGACTAAAATCGACCTTAGAATTTCGTTTCCCATAAATTCGCTCGACATGTCACAATACGTTTTAAACAACGGACCGGAAACGCGCCGCAACAGCCAAACAAATAACGTGTATGATTTAGCGGCTGTTATTGTCCATCACGGCAACGGGTAAGTCTTGTTCGTCATCTTCATTGTTTCGGCTCAAACGTAACGTTGTCGTGCCTACAGGTCAAGCTACGGTCACTACACCTCTTTCGCTATGAACAACGGAACGTGGCTGCATTTTAATGATCACACCGTAAAAGAAGTCGAACCGTCTGCCGTTGCCGAATGCAAGCCGTACATTCTTTTCTATATTAGAAGGGATGCGGGCAGTTCGTCCAACACAACTAGCACCTCCCCTTGCGCGACGATGACAACAGCCACAAATAAAATATGAGGTTAGATAGTTATTAAGACTGATTTCATCTTTTTATTCAATTATTGAACTAATTTTCATTTTGTATTTTAATTTAAATACAAAGTTTACGTTGTTATTTTACGAAGGACAAGAAAAAGAAATAAAGTGAACAAATAATTGAACAAAAATTGCGAGTTAACGATCTGCTCCTGAAATCTACTCCTTCAAGATACCGGACAAAATTAATGGACGACTTCAATTCGAAAATCATTGGAGGATTTTTTAAAAACGGAAAATAAAGAAAGAAAGCTTAATTTTGGGCGGAAACGTTTTTTTTTTAGTCCCTGGAAAATTCATCGTTAGATTATTTTGAAGACCGGAAGTCTGATCGCTTCTTCTACGGGCTTTGGCTTCTTCGGTGTTATTTCTCCCAACGAATTTGGGTACATTGCAGCAGTTTAATCGACCGATCTGAGTTTTTTTTAAGTTTAGTTGTTTTTTTCAGGGCCTATCGGGCAAGTCTGATGAGAAGGGAAACACTGGACTACCGAGCCAGGTTCGTTGTGAAGCTATGGGAAGAAAAAAGAAGAGATCTGTTATATTGGCAAGAATGAAACCAGTTAGTAAAACACTTAGGCCATTATTACGAAATTCAGTTAAGGTCTAACAGGAATTTAAACCGGTAGCTTTGTATGAAAATCTGTCAAAGTTCCAGTTAGAATGTAAATGAACTTCGTAACAACGGCACTTAATGGTTATCCTACCTGATGTCAATTTCTTATATTGTAACTTTCTCCAGCTTTTCCCAGACGATAGTCTTGTTATTTGCAGGCATTTCGAAGAGCTCGCGAAACTCAATTCCATTCTTACGGGCCGTGTCCTTCAAGTCTCGAACGTCCCTCACACCCCACTCGCTGTTCTGGCTCCTCAGCGATCTATCGAAGCTTCGATTACTTTCCGGCGTGAGTACGCCATCGACTGCATACGGTCCGTACGTGATGAGTAAACCGCCACTTTTCAAAAGTCGCGACGCGTTCCGGAACAGACCTTCGGTACACTGCCACTGACTGATGTGCATCATGTTGACGTTGAGAAGGTAGTCGAAGTGGCCGGACAATTCCGGGAAGCAATCGCGTCGAATGTCGGATAGACAGGGCGTTAGCATGTTCCCGTGCTGGCTTTCTTCTGTATACGCTCGAATACTGTCGAGTAGCGATTCCTCGTATTCCGTCGCTTGAAATGTGATGTTAGGAAAATTTTGTGCTAAATAGGCGGCATGTTGTCCCGAGCCAGACGAGATTTCCAAGAGTTGAAGGTCTGGCGTTGTTGCATCCAGAACCTTCTTGAGGACTTCAAGTATTGGTCCTGAATTCCGGCTCGCTGCCGGATAGTTCAGCTTCGGGCTGCGTGAAATTGTTTTTAAAGTTCGTGTTAAATGACAGGTTAGCATTTTTCTGCTCTGTTAAAATTATCAATGAAAAACTTCAGGGAACTGATAATGAAAGCAACACACCTCATTATTGTTTTCTATACAAGCTTTTCACCGAAATTTTCTTTAATTTCCACACACTTTTACTTCTAAAAAGTGCCCAAAACTCGAACGGAACGAAATTTTTACGGCAATAACAAATCTCAAACGTCAAACACTTTTCAGAAAGCTTTGACAGCCATTTTAACGTCAGGCGAGATTAAAATCTAGTACCAAACCAAACAAAATTTGGCCAAAGCTCAGTTTGGCATAGGACGCCGACGAGATGTAACCTAATAAGTGTATGTCCCCATTTCCGCGCTAACCTAATGTAAAAAACAGAAAGATGAAAATTGAAGTGTATTCATGAAGAAAAGAAAATTAAGGTATTCGTGAGGGTCGGAAAGGGGCGCGCACCCTCCGCTGCTCCGCGTGGCTCAAGGAGCCGGAAAGGCAAGGAGAGTGCGCTACTCTCGCCGACCTAACAAGTATATTCTAATCGAGGCTAACTAAGCACTTCCCAAGGAACCTGATCAAGAATTGAAATTATTTCGAAAACGAAGCATTAACCGACGATTTAGAGAAGAAATTTGCGGAAATGAGATCTTGGCCGCTGTGACAGTCGGAAAAAAAAAGGGCGCGAACGCTCCGCAAGGTGGCGTCCGGCGTGACTCAAGGAGCCGAAAAGCGGAAAGGCGAGTGACAAGCGCGGCCAATGATAAATGTGGCATTCACGGTAAGACGTTGAAATTCACAATGGTAAGGAAAATCTCTTCGGAAATTTGCTATAGTCAGCTGATGTGTGTAAGAAAAAACAGTGAACAGTGGTGAATCCCCGGAAATTAGTGCTGCCAATTAAGTTAGATGTGAACAACGAGAATTTATTTCAACAAACTGTGAGTATTTTTTGCTTTTTATTAATTTATGAATGGAATACGAAACTTTTTTTTGCAAATTAGTAAGAACTTCTTTTAAATTCAGCACACCTAATTTTGCGAACTTAAATTTAACAAAATGCCAATATTTTACAAATTTTTTTTTTAATAAAAAAAGTCCATACCAATTGTGTTCCATTTGGAAAATATTATACTATAAGCTTCGGTAAATTTATTTAAAAAAATTAAATTACACTTACAAGTTGTTGGGTTTACCCTTTTCGTGGCGTGTGCTTAATGAAGGTTCACTTCGTGAGAGAGAAAACGGTTGGTCTTGACGGTCTGTGCTGAAACCGCGTACGAACAAAGTTTCCTCCGGTACTCCGGCAGCTGTCTCATTGAAATTTATTCGGGTTTCTTTGCGGGTTCGATTTTCACATTGTCTGCATCGTAAGCAGCCCATGATGGCATATTTGAAATGATTACGATCGTCTAGAAGAGCCGTAACGAGCTCTCGTGAGAAGGTTCCGAGCCGGAACAACTCTACTTGAAGCCACGACCGATTTTTCACTTACAAAAATTTATCCCCAAACCACACTCTCGCACTCATTGTACCTAAATATTTAAAGTTTCCATTTCTTCTGGGGGCTCGGTACGAAGAACGGACAAATATTTATTTTCCATTTTCCAATCCATATAAAGCAAATTTGACCCACCTAGCAAAATGTTTCCGATTTCACTGCAACAAAGAACACACAACTCACGTAATGTTGCAAGCAGCTTTGTTGGTGCAACATTCTTATTTGACAAGTGAGTTGTCATCGCCGTGAAAATTGCACAGTTGAATGAACTTGTCGCTTGTCCCTGTGGGTGTTGGTTTTATTTTAGTAAAATTATCGCGTTAATTTTCATGAAAAATGATTCCATGTAGTGAAAAACAATGCGCAATCTACTATTGTTTGGAAATTTAATGAATTTTGCGACTCTTGGTGGATTTCTGGGTAAGTTCTTACAATTTTACTTTATTATTTTTTAATAATCAAGTATTGCGATTGACCTGAAATTTCAAAAAAATTTGCTACCCTGAAATTTTGTATTTTCACGTTTTAGGACTAGTAAACACCAAAAAAGCGAAAAAAAAACTATCCGTCTGTCCGCCGTAGACATCGTCCGCTGTACGCCGTCCGCCGTTCGCAAAATCGTTTGAAGGCGCGTAGCTCCCAAATCCATTGAGATATTAAGTTAAAATTTGTATGGTGGATAGATTGGGTGAACCCCTACAACTGGTATCTTTTAGGGTGGTTGGGGTATGAGGGGGAGGAGAGGGGAGTGTTTTAGACGAAAATGTTTGGCTTCTAGATCTCAGGAACCGCTTATGCTAGGAGGCTGAAACTTGGAACTTATGTAAAACTATGATAGTGGACTCATTTTCAAAAAAATTGTTGATAGGGGTTGAGTGGTGTGGAAGTGGGAGGGAAAACAATGAGTCCGAAACGCTTGAAAGCCGGGATTGAAACATTCTAAAATCCATATCTCCTAAACGATTGATGTCAGAAGATTGAAACTTTGTGGTTGTCCTTAGGGATACTTCAAGATTAGACAAGGGCTAAAATTTTTCAGGGGGGTAAAAAACTTTGGATTATAATATCTTCCGAACCAATTACACCAGGAAGATAAAATTTAGTTTCTGTATATGGGATCACAAGAGGAGTGTACTGAAAGTAAACTTTTTGAGGTGGAGCACGAAAGTTTTTGAGGTGGAGCACGAAAGTGGGGGGGATAGCAATTTCTCAAAAAATTTAATTTTTATGTCTCAAAAACCGTACCAGATATGATCTTGAAAATTTTACAGGAGTTGGGGCCGGCAAACCTTTAGTACGGAACAAACAATTTTGGGGGTGTGGGTGTTGCGGGTGATGAAATTTTTGTTTTTTAAATTTTACAGAAGTTGGCGCCGGTAAACCTCTAGTACGGAACAAAAAACTTTTGGGGGTGTGGGTGTTGGGGGTGATGGTGAAAGGGGGTAGAAAGGAAAACATTCTGATCTTTATTTCTAAAAAACCGTAATAAATAGAAAGTTAAAAATTTTAAATTATATATAGAGATATCCTAAAAAATAAAATTTTTTATACGGGTTGCAAGGTACTGGGGTGAGGGGTGGTTTTTTATATCTCAGAAATGGGTTATGCTAGAAAGTTGAAACTTGGTACGTATATGTAGATGCGCTACTAGAGTAATTAAAGCAAAAAAAAGTTCAGATTTTTATTGGCGTTCAGAGGTTGAGTAAAAAAATGTCCGTTAATCCACATTTTCACGAATTTCGTTAAAACTTTTAGACATGTCCAGCTATCAAAGCAATTTTATTTCTTTATATAAGCGCCTAAAATCTTTCTTCCAAATATAACCTAAAGAATAAACAGTAGGCTATTTGGAAGATTTTTTTTTTAGGTTGTCAGTCTCATAGTAACCTACATCGCTTCTCAGCATTAAACGCGTTCCGGACTTCTACCCAAAAAATAATAAAGTTGCGCCCAGACTGTTGGCAGACATGTTTTTTTAAGTCTGCTATGAAAAAACAGAACAGTTGAACTTTTACCATCTTTGTTCCAACATCATTGCCGTCAATGTGCACTTTAGGTATCAGGGTTAAGCCAAATAAATACTCCTTGATTAAAATCTTATCTTTGATCAAAATCGTTATGCTCTTTTCGTTCACACTCTATAGTCTTATTTAGTTTGAAGTTCATTAAGTCAACTGTGACGGAGTTCAGTATCGAACTCAAGTTTTGCACTATTCCTAGATAATTAACAAATGGCTTCGACATGCACGGATGTTTATCTTCTCATTATAGATAATAGAATTCCACGTGCATTTTTATCAACTTGCACTTAAGATAATTCGCTTTTCTTGCGTACAACTTAAAAACTCACTCAGTTTACTGTACGAGTATATAAAGACGAAAAGTAGAGTAAAACCTATCAGTTACCGATCGCCTTCGATTTGTAAAAGTTTATTGGTAGCAAATATTATTTAAATATGCAGTATTTAATCGGCCTTGTAGTTTTACTGGTACTCGCTTCGTGTGGTGAATCTCGCGAAATTCGAATTGACCGAAAACCGTATCCGGATGGCCGTATAGTGGGTGGATATGCTGTACGAAATCTGTCGGATTTTCCATACCAAGTGTCCTTACAACGCTACAGTAGTCATTACTGCGGCGGATCGTTCATAAATAAACGCTGGGTTCTAACAGCTGCTCATTGTACCGAAGGAGCTATAGCACCCTTGCTTAAGATACGTGCTGGGTCATTAAGACGTGCTAGTGGAGGAGTTCTAATTTCCGTAGAAAGTATTCATCAAAATCCAGAATACAATTACAGCACAATTGACTACGACTTCTCTTTGCTAAAGCTGAGCGCCTGGTCGCCTACTGCCGTAACGTTCGGAGTAGCTCGACTTCCAGCCCAAGGAGCGGACGTAGCCGATGGCACATTGTTGACTGTATCCGGCTGGGGAAATACTCATAATCCTTCTGAATCGTCGGAAGTACTTCGAGCAGTTCAGGTGCCTAAGGTGAATCAAAAAACTTGCAGCGACGTATATTCATTGGAAGGCGGCGAAATAACGAACCGAATGATTTGTGCTGGATTTACTGCGGGCGGAAAGGATTCGTGCCAAGGCGATTCTGGAGGTCCTCTAACCATCAACGGAACCTTGGTTGGAGTTGTTTCATGGGGATATGGATGTGGCGAACCTGATTATCCGGGAGTATATTCTCGTGTTGCGTCAGTTCGTGATTGGATTAAAAGTGTGTGCGGAGTGTAGAATTGTCTGAATTAAATAAAATGATGAAATGATTTTTGATTAAGATATTTCTAGTATCAATACCACAAACTCAATTAGTGTGACTGTCAGTGATATCGAATGACATCGATTTCTAAAATATGATTTATTGGGCCGACAGACAAGCATTCAAGTTACAATCCTTCGTAATCCTTTTCAATATCAGATTCAACTAGATAGAGACAGTACTTTTCATATCAATCCATCCGTGCTAATTAAGTCGCAGATTAATGAGAAAATTTCTCTTCCATTGTCTACCATAATGTTTGTTATCCAATTTTCAAATTGTCCTGAGTGCCACCTTTCTCCTAGGTACGTCGTATATCCAGCAGAGTATCCCGCAAAAATTTCCCTCATAATACGGCATGAACTCTGGACTGGTCATAGATGACCAAAAATTTGTTGTTTACACAAAATCTTGACACACATCCTATCATTATTTGGTTCGATATGTGGACGAGCTGTGTACTAGGAACAGCATATTATGTTATATTCCAGTCTGTAAAGTTTTCAGCATTCACTCGGTACCGGGTCCCTTAACACAATTATTTCACCTGGGTTTGGTTAAATTTCGAATTGGATGGATGCTTTACTCAGAGTGCCTCGGCAAAGTCTTTGAACAAATTAATGGATATATGTAATTATGTATTTTATCCGAGCGGGAAAGAACGCTCATATTTGAGGTACAATTACAAAATGTTTTCACTCCACTCACTCTTTCTATTCCTGAAACTTCCGTGCTGAACCACCCCATTGAAGTTATATCAGTTACATGGTCCGATTTTTCAGGTTTGTTTTGTAAGACTTGGTCCGATTTGGAGATTGTTCAAATATTGAGGGAGAAATGTTTGGAACATTTGAAGGAAAATATGGCGTGGGAATTAATTGCAGGTAGACGGATTTAAGAGAATCCCGATTATCAGGTTTCACTATGAATATACTTTTGTTTCTAGATTGTTATATACTCATCATAAGTCATACGGGTTCTATTCAGGAAAAATTATTTTTCATATATATTTTCTGCAATAGGGAGGGGTTAACTCCCAAATCATTTTGTGAGTATTGGCAAACTCTGCTGGTGTAAGTTATGTAAAGATATTCGATAGATTTCATGTATACCGCACTAATTTTAGCTGGCGTCACTGTACGACCCTTTGTCCATGGCCAGGATGTGCAGAATTTCAGCATATAACGAGTTAGTCAATTTGTTTGCTGATTTTTCATATCGATGGTATCGTTGATATCTGAATACCAAATTCTTAGGTCTCAATCGCATGCCATGACATAGTGGTATATTCCTCCACAACGATCGCAAACCGCTTGGTTCCAGTGTAGTCAGTGTAGTGTTGTACCAAATATCCCGAAGGCCAGCCGAAATACAGAAAGCTGGTGAAACTGTTGCATAATTGACGATGATTTCATTCCGGCTCTAATGAATAAGTGATTGATGGGTGCAGATCCAGAAGTTCTGTCCCGGATTTCCATCGAGTGTCGTGCACGCCCGCTAACGATAATCGACAGGACGAATGGATGATTGCATTGTTAACGAACAATAAAACTGTCCTGTGATGTCCACGAAGCGCGTTGTATTTCGAAGACTTCCATCCTATACTGCACGGCTGTGATCCTGATGGGAAGTAGGCTACGCTTTATATGGCCAGGGAATTAGCCAGCATATCGGATTTGGTCGGTACTCGTGTCATCTATTGAGTAAATTTGATTGCAAAATCTCGTCAGCGAATTTGAGTTTCGGGAAGGCCACGCCAACAACAGGACGGGGGGGTACTTCACGTGCAAAAATGACTCAATATTTCGATTTGCACGCAGTTCTTGATTTTGGCGCGTTGGGAACTCAATTTCGTAAATTGATTTCGAAAAAAGGAACATAAATAAAAATCACAAATATCGACGAACGTTCGTGATAAATTCACTGGAATTCACCAGGTAGATATCAATCACTCGCGTGGAAATCTCAGCAAGATGATGGCTTTGTACTGTTCGGTCGTTCTACAAAATATCCAACCGGCACGACAACGCTCCCTCTGCTCAAAACATATGCTTCCAATTTCCGATGTGTCACAAAGTGTTGTTCTATGTTCTGTTTGCTTTGTGCGTCCTTTTTTCCACCCTGTGTTGTTAACACATATAGCGAGTGGCATCATCAGCATCATCAACCTGCCCGCCCCTATGTTCCCATCTTCCACCTGAAAGGTATTAAAAACTCAGACCTAGTATGCATTAATCAAGGCAGGATCCCGATTCCTCTCGCCACGCCGAAGTCGTAGTTCGCGTGTACGGCTCGTCGTGAATGTGCCGCTACTGTGTTGGGAGCGGAAGGTGGGCTGCCCCGGGAGGAACTTTGCCGACAGCAGGCAGGTGAAACCGTTTTCAAGTATTTGTACCCTTATAACAGTGGAGGAGCAATGGCACTCAGAAGCCAGAAACACCGGTAGCGACAGCTACACTCTGCCATATCGTGTTTTGTACCTTTTGGGCTTTTATTGAACTATTTATCATCCCTTTGTTGGGATCTGATAACATTCAAGACTGGAATAAAGGGTGGGTGGCTGATGGAAGGGGAATCGGGTGCCACGAGCGATTCATGACTGCCGAACAGATTAAAAAGTGAAAAAAGGAAAAAAAGAGGGCAGACGTACTATAATTTAAAATGTGCGTTTTCAAAAGATTTCAACGTGTTGTTTTGTAGATAGGTATCTACTGGAGAAAAGTAAAAGTGTTTTCGGAAAGTGTAAGAAGTGAAAAGTCTCTTTGTGAGATTAAATCCTCTACGGTAGTAGATAACGCGTCAGGCTTGTTTTGGTTTGTCAGAAAGAATTTAGTTCTTTTGATTTCATTAGAAGGAATTGTTTTTCTCAGCAATTTTAGCTGAAGGAAGCAGATCTCCTTAATCCCGTAAAAATTATTAAAAGAATTGAAATAGGTTCATAAGGTTATGTGAAGCAATTGGTCACAATTCATCGTTAGATAGTTTAATTCATTACTTACCACTCTACGCAGCTCCTACAAGAGATTATAGTCGCGTGTTGCAATAGTTATCCTGTCCTTAAAAAGGCACAGAGAGCTTTTACGTCTTTTAAAATAATTTGTAACCCTCATATTTTGTAGTTTCACGTTTAAGGGGGAAAAACGCAATCAATCCGCTTGTCCTCCGTCAGCTGTACGCAAACGCGTTTGAAGACTCGAAGCTCACAAAAATTGTGAGCGGTTAAGTAAGAAATTGTTTTGGTCGGTAAATTGATGAACCCCTTTAATCGTTGTTTGTAGACGAAAAATGTTAGTTTCCATGACTCAGGAGATGCTTATGATAGGAAGTCGGAACTGGGAACTTATATGGATCTACGATAGCGGAGCGACTCAGGTGCGGGGGTGAGAGCAAAACAATGTATCTGGGAAGCTCGAAAACTGAAATCCAGATATTTTATAACGCCTACCCGTATATCAGATTGAAACTCATATGGAGTTCCATCAGAAGTCATTCTCCGCGGAGGCTGAGTTTCATAGAGCGTGTGGCGAGAAATGGTCTTCAAGGGCACCCCTACCCTTTGTGGTAGATTGAAACTTTCGATGCACGATGATGACCGTTTCCTGTTCTTCAATTGAGAGCACTTCTTATCAGTATTCGTACCGATTAATATTTTATTGCCTTGATTATGCCAAGTCTAAGCATCTTTCTCTACGGAATTAATATTTCCAGTACACATCAAGCTTCCTAATGAAAGAGATACTTAAAGAAGTTAAATACTCATCCAAGGTAAAACATCAACAAGTCGGAAAAAAGCTTTCCTAAACAAACGAGAGCCATAGTCTCCACTTTAAACACATCTAATACTATTAAAGCTACCCTAAAATAGCACTCAACTCTCCCTAAACCACATACCCAAGTAGCATTATAGTCTTCCTATCCCAACCATGGATACATCCGGAATATTTCCAACCCCTTGACAGACTTTATTTGGATTGACGACGAGAGGAATGTTCTTCCTTTTTGTCGGCTTTCTCTCGACCTCTTTCTCATCCCGATCCTAACTTAGGAACGTATAAAACCTGTCAGCCTAAGGAACAAATAACCGACAAAAACTTGCTCCATTCACTTAACACGTTTTCTCATTATCGACAGGAACTCCCGGCAAGAAAAAACACGATTTCATTTTTGGACTGAATTCGAGACGGAAAAAACAGAAGAACCCAGAAAGTTTTTCGCAAGAAAAGTGCGAGCTCCATTTGAAGTTGTGTTTTTTACTTTCCGAGTAGCACAGTCCCCGTTATTGCTGTTCGCATGTCATCAAATGTGTCGAAAATGAATTTGAAAATAGAATCAGACATTTATCGGATTCCTGGCCAACGTTAGCGCTGAGAGCCTTGAACAGAAGGACCAAGCTTACGACGTGTAAACAGAAGTATGTAGTCGTTACTTTTTTTAAGAAGTCCTGCTATTTTTTTTTCGTCAAGAGGTTGAGGAGTCACAAGAACTTCTCGAGATTCAGTCCTCTTCTTCCTAAAGGCCTGCCATCAGCAACATTAAGGAGCTATCCGAGAACGTGGTTGGAGTAATGGTGCGAATTGGTACTGATGTGGTTCCAATCACCACAGGAATCCACCATACGCCTGGACGTGGCAGTCTGGGAAGCCTTCCGAAGGCGTATAAAACTTACTCCTGTAGTCGTTGAACGTCTTCGATATGAAATGTCAGCACAGCTGCGAAACATTGGAATTGATTAGGAAATGTTTTGATGTAGACTGTGCCGTCAAAATGAGAACTTACAAGAAGCCCATGGAGGCTGCGACAGGATGGAATGAGAGATTATGGCCGTGGCAGTATGTTATACATTTCTGATATCAAGAGCGCACAAATTGAATTTATTATTTTCCCTTCTTCCTGCTCCCTGCTAGATGCCGGGGTCTCGCTCTGTATTCTACGGCTGCAGGAAGGATAGTCGTTCTGCCCCCAACCGAACTGTGCTACGTTTTTGTTGTCGGCAGATGATTTCCTTTGGTGTGTGTTTTTGGTATTTCATTTCCATGCAGAGCCCCAGACATTGTAGTGCACACATCAGATTTGGATTTGAATAATTTTCGATCTTGGAAGTAAATGAAAAAAAGGAAACGAGAAAATTGATGGTACAGAAAAAAAGGTACAAAAAACGGTTCTATCGATTTCGAAAGCCAATACCAATCCCGTCTGGGACTAGCTTTAAAAAAGGAAATCAGGAATGCGCCCTCATATATACGACGGCCGAACTAAAGGACGTAGCGAACTTTAAAGAAATCGTCCTGAACCGCTCGGTCAAGTGAACTCCCGATTACAGAAAAAGTCCATTCAAAGTCCCTTTCGAGGGCAGTTAATGTAATCGGAATTGATGAAAGCTAAATGGGCAACCCTGGAAGAATGTCGATTTATAGGTTGTACAGACTATCAAGTTTTCCTCTGGTGAATGGTGCAGTGGCGTTGACTGAAGAACTACTCCACAATTAACCTTACGTAATTCCTCTGGCTCGGAGAGAGTGTGTATTTGATCCTGGGGACTATTAAAGGATTTTCCTGTATTATATTGTTGTATGCTCCCACGCACGTATACACACATACAGAGTCTAATCCTTTTCGCTTAACGAAAGCACAGCGAGTACAAAATTTAACTTTTTGTTGTTGTTGAAGAAATTAATTGCTAAACCATGAGGACGATGTGCTGCGGTTGGTGTTTTTCATAGCGATTTTATAACCAAAACGTTGACCATTTCGAGGACATTTGGATAGGGCGCGACGTTTTATTGCGGCAAGAGATGGCGGTAGAGGAATGACGATAATATATGCGACCCTATGGTGGCATCCTTGAGCCGTTGGTGTGGCAGTTGAATTTTTGATGGTTTTTGTCTCGCCGAAAGAGAAGGACATTATGAAGAACAGTCGGCGTATGAAATCAAGTCGTAATTTGTGGAATTTGCCAGAATTCTAGGAGCAATGAATGTATGCGGTGTATGAATTCTTGGTGGAGTTTTACTGTTTTTGGAAAATGACAGATGGTATTTGTCATGGAGTTCCTTCGTTTTTACTATGACTCTTTTCTTGGTTTACTCCAAACTTCAAATATAAATCAACGCTGTCATGGAAAAAACTCAAATTTTCAATGCGGTTTAAATCCGATTCCCATTACGGACATTTCCTCTCAGGAATTATCAGACTCAAAGTGTAGCCATAGTTAAGTCAATTTAATTCAATAAATAAACTGCCCATAGAAGTAAAAATATTGAAAATATCGATTTTTACCCTATTGTAATGTAAAAAGCCCCTATAGACGTAAAACGTATGTAACCCCTTCACACTCGATTCGGAGTTGAATATCAACAAAATCCTGTAAACACTTTCTAAGCATTTATATGAAGAACCCGTGCAAATAAAATTTATTCAATATTTCAAAAGACCTAAGAGATAGACGAAGTTCTTGAAAATATATGCATTTCATTGACCATTTTTTTGTCCCACCTCTGCACGCCAATGAATATATGATTTTTTTAGCGAAATTATCTACGTTCCTGAGATGGCCAAAACATCCCCCACCCCCGTACCATACTAACATTATTTTTTTTTTAGATAAATATAGCTGTACTTATATTCTTTCAGTTTTCGTTAGCGGATCTCAAGATATAAAAATCGGAATGTTTTTCTTTTCACCCTCCTTCATCCCATATTTTATACTCCCACCCCCAAATTATTTTTTCTCCTGCTGGGGGCTTTGTCGTCTAGTCACACCTTCACCTCCCAAAAACGTACCACTTAAAGGGGTCCACTCAATTCATCCAGCAAAAATATTTTAATTTAAAAGTTCTAAGAATTTGGGAGATACGAGACTTGAGACGCGTTTGCGTTTTTTTGCTGTTTTAAGGTCTACTAGTCCTAAAACGTAAAAAATCGATCACAATAATTTATTATTAAATTAATAAAATTAAATTAATAATAAGCACCTCATTATCTTTGATTACACATACGAGAACCTGCAAACAATTTATGCCTGTCACATCAGACAATAATCGACCACCAACAGCCAAATTCGAATAGTTTAGCCCAGTGAATAGATGATAGATGGCCCACTAATCTAATTATTTTGCAAATATAAGCTCCAAGCCTGTACACCATCAGGTGAGTTTGTATGTAAACAATAGGAATTTGACTGTGCTTGGAACTGTGTACATAGAGCATTTGTCAATTAAATTGTTGAATATTGTTGTAAGAGTCAAACTAATGTTAGAGCTGCAATTGATTTATTAGGCCCGGACCTTCCTCTAAGTAACCTGATGATTGCCTCCTTTTGCACAATATCGAAGAAACCATTCGCAAAATTTCCCACAAACATCAGTCACCATCCGAATAAACACTTTGTGCTTAAGCATCAATATGCTCTAACTCCCACCGGAACCACGTGATAACACTTTTATTCGTTGAAAACAAGGGTTGAGAGGAAAAAACACACTTTCCTTGTCTTTCCATCTAGTTCTTATTTCACGCTACCCTGAGAAATCCTTTTAATATTTAATTTCACTTGAATACATCCTTTCATCCTACCGACTTGGTACTTAGACAGTCCACACTTTCCGAAATTATATGGGCATATTGTTACCTGAAGTTGGTGACAAAATAAATTGTCACCAACACTGTGGTGAGTGGTAGATGTTTGTTCACAAAGGACTAGAATCGCGAAGTTGTTATTTTTTAAATATTTCTTGTGTTTATGTGGTTTAAATTTGTTGTACAATTGAATGATCACGGCATTGTTTTCGTTCAAAGATGAACATTTAAACAATGTTGTCTTTCAAAATATATGCGGGCATTATGTTCAATTGTTGTTTGTTAATGTTGAACTTACGACCGAAATGTTTGAATAATAACGCTGTGGAGGGAAACTATTTGCAACTTCACCACCAAACCTAGCACAACTTTCGAATATATTTGGTATATCTATTATATTCCACAGTTGCAATTTATTAATTACAAAATTAGTTTAATTTCATGGTGCTATCCTCGTATAATATTTACCCTAGAAATTTGCCGAAAGCCATTACCTGATCAATTCAAATGATGCCTATCCTTGTTTATCGCCGAGGGTGCTAAATCAAATAGCCGGAAAAGTATTCCAGCCCAAAATACAACCCACCATCGCATCCAATTGAGAGAATACCAATTTCATTAAAATGACTGTCACTTCATTAAACACATTCTGTCTGTTGTTCAATGCTGATGTAAGTGTATACAAAACTGAACCGGATCCGTTTCGCTTAATTAACGTAATTGCTTAAAACCAACCATGCCGCAGAAAGTCGCCGCCATCACAGTAAAACTATTAAAAATATTGTAAATCATTCAAAACTACACCTGCAAAAGTTGTCAATTTATCAACAGTATCCTCTTTCTTCCAACTCCATCTAAAACCCACCGCCTGTGAAATATGAAATTTCAGAATAATCAAATATTGGATTGGATCCAGAATTATGTCCCACTAGACTAACCACCACGGCAACAGTCCGGTCCTTCCCAATCATGCGTCACTGTTTGACAGTCGTCTTAAATTGCAAACGTGCGTCCTGAAATAAAAGGAGTTCATTGTATGCATAACACAGTTTGGGATAGAGTACCAAAAAAAGGACATATACACACTTAACCCTTATCAAAAATTTCGTACTACATAACGACGTGTTTTGAATAAATCAAGCAAGGATAATGTTGTGCAAAAGTCACATTCGAACTACCACCACGCTCAACTGGAAAGGAGTGTAAAAAAAAGCACACACAATAACTAAAAGTCCCTAAGCACATCCGAGCTCTTATTTAAATCCACGAAAATACTTCTCCCATGCATCCAGCCTCCTCTTCACAACACCGCAGATTATTTACGATTCGAATTTATTCAATTGGCAGCGAAAATTTAGGACCAAAAGACCAAAGAACTAAAATGCAATTTCCTTAACTTTCAACATTTGCCGCCCTTGCCGCCCCCACCGATTGGTCCATGTACTCCATTATGGAACCCATCCATGGAAAAATTTATGAAAATAGTTGGCAAAGTGTGCGACGAAAACCTCGACAACGATGTCGGTTCCCTAACCAAAGCATTGCAACAGCAGCACCGAAAGCACATGGGGGTTCCCCGAAAGGTACTATTGTCGGACCTGTACTCATAAATTCAAATTCAATCGCGATTAGCGTAATAAAAAATCTTTCACCAGGACGACGTTCCACTATGGATGGTATGGGGATGCCCTCGGATGCTTCGGTTATAGTTAGGTATAACGTTTTTAAGGGATTGATGCAACACGACAATATCCTTCTAAGGAACTGGAAAAATTGTGAAATTATAATAGCAAAATGAAAATGTTATTCAGACGTTTATGTTTTTGGATTTCGTTCAAGGTTCTCGGCAAGGAAAAGTTTTCCCTGCAATTATGGCTTTTGTGGTCCAAGAAGGGAACAAAATGAGGAGCTTGCGGAACATAAATTATTCTAAGTGGCAATAGAAGACGACTAGGAAGTAGGACGACCGAAGAAGAAGAATAAGACTGCGATTCCATTTCGCGGAAAGTTTACTTTACAGTGTCTCCATCTTCCGATAATTTTCAGTTGAAAGAACCGAGTGAAAAACTCTTTACAGTGTTTTCCTTATTTTTCCATTTTACTTTTGTTTTCTTACAACGCGTGCGAAAGTCCAGTGAAGAATACGATATTTTTCGGGGAAGTACCGCAAAACTATCTCGGTCTGTTTTTTTTAAGGACTTTTAAATTGTTAAAGTATTATCTGTTAGGGGTGGTGCTAAAAATGGGCCGATAAGATTTCAACTTACTGCAAGGAGGAGTACAGCTGAGTGAAGGTGGTAGAGAAATGCAAAGCGAGTACACCCAGATGTACGAAGGGCAGGTAGTCAAACTTCCATAGGGATCTCGGCTCCTTTCGCTGTCATCTTCTCTGCATTTTGT
Organism: Beris morrisii; assembly: GCA_951812415.1. Taxonomy (NCBI): domain Eukaryota; kingdom Metazoa; phylum Arthropoda; class Insecta; order Diptera; family Stratiomyidae; genus Beris; species Beris morrisii. Next base: position 116,410,937 of record OX638313.1, on the reverse strand, counting down.
TGAATTATTAATAATATTATTCGAGACAACATTTAAAATTCATCGGGCAAATGCATTTAAATGTGAAGAAGAGATGCGTCGGAGAAGAGTCTTGCTAATATTTGCATAGGGTAATTCGGTGAAATTATGTCTAGGACATGACGAGCAACTTTCTTTTGGTGCTGTTTATTGGGGAGAATATGATACTGTTAAATTGATGGAAAGCTTTTCAGAAAGACCGTACATAACTTTGAATTTCTCAACTTGAAATTGATTAGTTTTAAATTAAGAACTTAACTTAATATTTACTGGGGATAGTTATTGTACGCTTGCTAGCGTTAGTTATGGTGGGTGAAGGTATATTTCGATGGACACTCATCGTATCGTAGTGGGACTGCTTGAACTATAAAAAAATCGATGTCTTGTGGTGAGCAAGGTTTTGCCTGATGTTCATCGTTTCACATATGACCTCTTTATGGGCATAATGGGACAGTAACTGCTTCAAGTATTTTTTTTTTGGTATCAAGACTACGGGTGATTAGCCCGCCAATGGCTAGGTGGTATTCGAACAGTCGACCTCAGTGTTGATAGTCTAGCACGTTTGAGACCTACAAAGAACTGGCATATCGCACATAACCTTAGATGTTTACGACCTTCGACCACAACTTTCAATTTTCGAATTAAGCAAAAATTACGTCCAAACGAAAACGTTCTCTAACTCCATCACTTAAAAGGTATTCATTTTACATTCATATGACATTCCAGCTACTCGACATATGTCAAATAAGAATTCCAGGGTCGTAACTGGCTAAAGTTAAGAAATACAATAACGGACATGGGGACAGGGAACGAAGTCAAGAATCGTTCGTATTTTATCCATTCGTTTATTCTCCCTAGAACCCATCACGGAAATATATCCTTCTCCCGAGTAACTTGCCAGACCCCAGCCTAGCTGCTACGCAAGGTTTTCTTCAGTTAGCTACTACAATACGATCCTGTACTGTAACAAGTTCCTTCTGTCGCGCACTGAACATCAACAAGGTGACACGAAAACACAAAGAAAAAACTCTCTGAGCACAATGAGGAGAATTTTCTGTTTTGTAAATAACAGGACAACGAAAAAAAAGCCATCCAGAAGGAGAGAATTCTTGAAAGAATGATTTTGCTGGCCAGGCTCGGGATACCTCTCGCTTCTGTACCAGCTCGAAGGACGTCCAGGACGAAAATGCTCTCCACGATAACCGAAAAATTGACAAAGTCATTGAATTAATTTTCAAGTCACGTTTTCGTTTTAATCCTGACGGGAATATTTTTATCCTTTTCCTCAAAGGATATGCCATGTATGGATGGTGCAAAATTCCTTGGAGCTAGTAGAAGGATGCCTTGACTATGTGCGGTTCTGGTAGATGTACCTTAGGGGCCTATACTTGTGACGGGTGTTTTTCTATCATTGGTGTGTTGGACTGAGTCGTAACTATGGGTGCTGTATGCATGTATCCTTTTTACGTACTCCTTTTCGAAACAGCATAAGTCCTAGACATTTCTTCTATATCACACAGATCCTTTCGAGTAGCTCGAAGCATAGTTAAGTAGGCAATGCGAATGTTGATACTGTCATTTGTTTGTGGATCAGATGAAAATTTTTGTTAGGCCTTGTTTTGGGGTGTTTTTATACTGTTCTGACTTTAACTTAGCGAGGATATCTTCGTCGTTGTAATGTCGCATCATTTTCTGTTAGTTTTCTTTCATCTGTCGGAGAACTCAACCATCGTGCTTTTCCCTACTAAAAGTCCTTTATTTCGCTTGCGTTTTTCATCAGCGTCGACTCCTTGTTCGGTTCACATACCCTTCAGCCAGGCAAGGATTTTTTTCTGTTTCTAAACTCATGACATGAATGTGTAAAAACATGAACGGATCTCAGTTTTACTAGGGTTGTAGAGTATTAGAGAAGGATGAAAATGTTAGGTTATGTGATTTGTATATGAATTTCACCTAGACATGTACCAGTTGGGATCTGTAGATTATGTAAGAGACACGAAAGAAAAGACAAAATTAATTGATAATTATTTGGGCAAAAAGTCACAGTTTTTCGACAGCAGAGGAAACGACTTGGTGACAGCCGCTCTAAACAGCGGGGCCTGCGTATCAGGCATTTTATTAACCCTTTCTTGTAGGGTGATTCAGAGACGATGGGACACTTATACTTGCTATTATAATCTATGCACATTACTTCATCATGCTTTTCATTTTTGAGCTAATTTCAAAACTGTTGAATGAACTTTAACTTCTTCTAATCATTACTTAAGCAATCAATGCCTAGATATTTACCATCTTTAGCTCTAAAATTATATAGTAAGATCTTATCGACGAATGATACGGAATCTAGCAAGAAAATTCAAACAGCAAAGTTTAATCTCTGGTCCAACTCTTACATGTACCTATGTATTTCCTCCCCCCAATTTTCGATACGTACGGCTCTATTCTTTCCGTCTTAACATCCTTTTAGTGGACGACTAAGCAAAAGTTGTTCCATAAGCAATTCCATTATTACCACGATATTTTGTGTGGTAAAGAAGGGGGTTTGAAGAATCTGATAGGGCCATTAGGAGACTTGTGTTCTCCCGGAGAACTTAAGACATCAGTAGAAGTAAAAAAAGTTCTTTTTTCACTACGTAAACAAAGTGATAAATCTTTTCGCTTCAGCAAATCCTGTCACAACACATTTTTTAAAAATCACAGTATTGTTTCAATGTGTGCTTTTCAGGATAATTGAAGTAAGTTTTCATAATTTAGTTTTAGATTTACTTTATTGTTTAAATAAGTAGTATCTGATAATCGATAAGTTTGAATATTTTACGATTTTCGATGTTCGTAAAATGTAGGCTGAGTGAATATTAAGGTTTTTTAACTATTAAAATGTATATAAACATATAATATTTTATTATAATTTTTTTTCGAATAAATAATATTCGACTATATAAAATTTTGTACGAACAGGAGAGCTGAGTAGAAAAAGTTTTTTTTTTATATCGATAGAACAACCATATTTGATACTTGCAATTGGTTCCCTTAAATTGAAATATAGGACTGAATGAAATTAAAATAAATTACATAAAAAAAAGAAAAATACAGACCTATTCATTCTGCCTATTTCGAAATAATTTAATTACATTTTCTCTATTCCTGGCGCGCTAATTTCAAATTCAAACTCCTTGCCGAAGAAGAAAGGAAGTTTATGAAGCAAACTGAACAGATTCAGTCAAACCACGTGCATTGCATGAATCAGATTCGGTGCAAGTAAAAAGTTTATCTATCTATTCGCCGTATGGCGGGAAGGGGTTGGTGAATTACCGAAAAATATACATATATGTTCCTATATGCAACGGCACACAAAGCGGCTGTTCAGTATCACACGAGTCACGCCGAATACTACCTACTTCCTAAAAGTTTTTTCTTGTTCTGCCACGACGACGTTGCCTTTACCGTAGTGATGTAGCAAACAATGCGATGAGAAAAATCTTTTCATGGAATGGAAACTCCACTACATCTATTGCTCGAAAATGCAAGTTTTAATGCAAAAACTTTACACCAGGGGCACTTAAAAATTACGCTTAAACACGAACATACCTACATGGAGAAGGATTTATGATGTTTTCAGTTCATAGAAATTTCGTCTCAGAAACAATAATTATATTTGAAGGATTCGAGAAGTTTCGCTGTGTGTTATAACTGCACAATATTGAGACAAACATGCTGTACATGTGATGCACGTGTATCGCATCACATATCTGACACCCGCAACTATGTTGTTTGGGTTAATTTTTTTGAGATAGATTTTCGTACACAAGTCATGCTCTTAACTAAATTAAAACTTAAAATCAACCGAAATGTTCCCGATCCAGAAAAGGGGACTTATTGCATTTTCAAGTTGTAATTGTACTAATGTTGACTGTTATTTTTTATCGGTAGCTGAATTTATTTGGGTCGTTTACAAAGACTGTGAGTCTGAGAATTGGTGAAGGGAAAATATTAGACCTGCAACTTCAAATGTAATATTTATAAAAGGTTAATCATCCACCGAAATTAAACACACAATTAAAATTTGAAAAATGGAAATTGTCCCACTTTCAGCAAAGTTACTTATAATTATTCAAAATTTAAAAAAAAAACATGATTGCAGTTAATAGGATTAATTTTTGAAAATTATTTCTTCACATCCGGAAGAATAATAATTTTTTGAATTAATTACTTCATTTGTGTTTATAAAAAATTGTTGAAATATTCAAATGCTTCAGCAAGGGTAAGAATTAAAATTTAACTCGCTTCCTCTTTCACAAATTTCTACGATGTGGTCACAAAGTGGACCTACATGAAATTCTTGAATTCTCTTGAGAATAAATAAATATTCACCAAAAAATCTTTATAGACAATATATCTTAATTTTTTTTTAATTCGTCGCTTGGCGTCGATATAATTTTCTGTTTGCCAATAATACCCAACGTTCCGATTTGAGATCGAGTATTTTAAAAATTTTATTAACTCACGTCCCGTTTACGTAACTTCACGAACATCCCTTAGAGATTACTCCCTGCCGAAAGTCAAATTAGAAATTTTCAAGTTGAAATTTTATTTGAAAAAAAAAAAAAACTTGTCCATTCGTTTCGCCGGAGGTGTCCTTCAAGATATACTGGACCTTTTTCGGCACTTTTGCAAATAGACGCTGCCTTTGTTTCAGTTCCTTAATCAAAATTTTAATTTTTGATTAGAAGTAATTACAATGGATTTTCCAGGTAGGTAGGTAAAGCGCAAAGGTATCAGTTACTCGACGTTATAACATTTTTTTTGCTCAGCCAAGTTAAGACAGTAGTACAGGTTAGTACCTTACCCGGCCGTAGGCTATCGTATGAACAGGATGATCCCAAGCAATCAGGGGAGACATATTCTACAGGCTTATCATGGGAGATGGCTTATGTTGGTATACTATGATTAGATTTCTGGAAATCAATCCTGCGGCTAGGGGGTCCTAGTACGACGTAATTAAATGAAAACATCGACCAGTAATCAAAACAGGAAACTGTGATTTTGTGGTTTTCGGTCGGTTGACTGGAATAGGTATGAGATGTTTGGACTTGAGGGCTAAGTGAAGTAATCGGACGAATGAATGTCGACATGGACAAATAGCCCTGCAGTGGTTACAGAAGCTAGAGCACATACGATTTAGCCTTTTGTTTGCAATGCGATATTATTAATGGGCGAATAGAGATTGAGTTGGTTGGGTAAGTCGAGTATGTGGGATTCTATCGTATCTCGTAAGACACTGTGTTACTCTTACTATGTAACTGAATAATGTTGTGTTGACGTTCGAATTAGAATAATATGCATATACCTGCCGCCAGGTAAAGAAAATCAACATGCAACAACTTTCGAGAGGGTTAATTTAGTGTTTGGCCTTTTCTCTGGTGAATTGTGTGCTCGTGATTAGTGATTACTAATTGACCCATGTAATCAAACCATACAATCTGCATGATAGGATTGAACAGGCTTATGCTGAATTGAAAATAGCTTGTTCCGAGAGCTTTTATATCAAAATAAATCAATTTTATATGTTCTACATAAAGAAATTGATCTTAAGAAGTCACAGCTTGTGGAGAACGGTTAATGATCTTCGGTTGTATTATCTTCAGGATGCTTCACCCAAGAGATCTGAAACAGTATATATAGGCATGTTGTTTTACGATGTGTAGTGCATACACGCGCGTACGTATTGTTCAAGGAGTACATACATTTTGTTGACTCCCTTGAAAATAGTCTCTTTTTTTATATCGACATTAGAAAACAATCCAAATTAAAATCTCTATTGAATTATCGAAAATAATCACGAATTCTTCACTCCATCAGCGGACGTGCTGAAAAATTACATCTACCCACGATCCTGTCTCCTAATCTTTCACTCCCATTCTTTTTCACCATTGCCATATGTGCGAAATAAATCCGGCAATTAATATCAATTAAAGTTGCTCTAAAAAAGGATCGAAAGGGAGGACATTAATTACTCCCCAGAACTTTACTATAAATTCCTTTGGCAATGAAGAATCTCTCTAGTGTGGTGTTCACATAGGACACAGGAATTGCAGGAGTTACCAGGAGTCAAGCCAAAAGACTACTGTCTAGGCGTGAAAATGTTAGTGGTGAACATACAGATGTATAGTTTCCGACCTCTCTCATAAAAGCGTCCTCGATAGGAAAGTCTTCGGTTTTAGGAAATTGTGTACGACCGAAATCTTTTCGCTAGAGACTACTCTCCCGCATATAACAAAATTTCAAGATAGATAGATACTATACAATACCGCACAGTATAACAACTAGCGCCATTAGAGAAATCCCTGAAAATCATCATCTCCATCCATATAACTTGTACCGTACGTGCTACTTGGAAATGTTTAATCCTTCCTGGGTGTCTGCCTCCTTGTACCGAATCAAGCTGTTTCCTTTAATGGGTTTTAAGGGATGGATTCAAACAATTTCGGGCTGCTGCTTCGCATGCATGTTGAGTAATTTGCACAAATATGTAGGCAATTCCCTTCCCCGCACCTTGCAGAACGAAGGTAAATAAATAATATCCCCATTCCCTTTCCTTTACCATCTTCGATGTGAGACGAAGACGATTCCCCAAACTAATTTTTCGATGCATTAAATGAATGCACACGACTTTAGTTATATTACTATGGTTGATATTTATAGGCAGACCAACCTTTTCGGCATGAAGGACTTAACAGAGATGCTTTAAGGGAGAAAGTTGCACCATAGAAAATTACCTAGAACAATTCCTATACGCAATCCGAAGAGACTTATTCATAGTCCTGTTGTATTTTCGGGCGAAAATCATCATCTTTATGAACGACTCGACTTGAAGGAAAATTTGTTGTGAGTGTATGTGAGAGGAATGGGCATGAAAACTGTAGGAGCCAGGAAGACAAGACATTCTACAAAACTTTCTTATAGTGATTTCCTTTTCTTCCGCAATTTTATAGATTTTCTTATAGAAAACTAGAAAGGTTTCTTCGTCTGTTGGAACAGGGATGCTCCTTACACGTCACAGGCAAATTCCTTCATTTACTCTGGTATTTTGTTGAGTGCAATTAATTAATTTTTGAGATAATGAAAGACCCGTTGAATAACATCATTAAATGTCTTACGGACTAAAAGCAGATTGGAATAAACGAGAGTACTGTAATGGATGGCGGTTGCACAGAAATTAGTTCAACAGTCTGACAGTGATTTCATAGTGATGTATACGTTTGATGGTGTACACAGTTTTCAGAGGGATGAGTGCAAAGGACTAATGCGCTTTGAAAGTTATTATGGGAAAATATTATTAGGTAGGAACTTAGTGGAGCTGGACTGGAGTAAATGCAGGTGTAAAATCTTGTAACGTAGAAGGGATAAAGAAATGTTTGTTAATTGATATTGGTCAAAATGTGTATAGAAGCGTAATTCTTGGTTGATTCCGTTATATACAAGTCGCATGGAAAAGAGTTCTTAAAATGCAGGGCTTATTTGGAAGGTACAACCCTGTTGATGTAAATCAAAAGATTGAAGAGCTCGGAAGCTTAGTCTGAGCATACTAGTCTATAATCCTGTTTCTGCCCTTCACTTCATACTCAGTTTTTTCTTAATGTTCAACAACATCTGTTTCCCAAATCATTATCCTTTTGACCCCATCACAGGTTAGTGTGGTCTAACAACGAATTCTCGAAAAAACACAACAGTTATGAGCTACGAGAAAAAATTTTAGATCAAGAAGCCCATTTAAATTTTAAAAAACTAAAAAATAAAACAAATTAAAATTTATAAGTGGTTTTACTAATAGAAAGAATAAAAATTTAAATGTAATAAATATTTGAATAAAAATTTAATATTAATAATAATACGAAATTAATTATATTTGAACAAAAAGATAAATTAAATGAAATTTCATTAAAAAAAATTTTTTTGCAATTTTTTCCGATTCATGGAAGTAAACACAATAGCTTCATTGTATTTGTTTGAGTATTTGCTCATTGTTTGGTTCTAAACGGTGTATTATACTGCCATATACTAGACCATTCCATGGTCGTATAATTGCTCAAATTAAATTTTGAATGGTGTTTGCAGACAATCAATTACCACCTTACAGAGGACCAACTGAAAAGTGCCAACAAAATGAGTTTGAGCTGAAAAGGAAAGGAGAGGCTGCAATAGGAGCGGCTGAAAAATAACTTTTCATACGACCATCGCGCGTTCTGACTGCGAAAAGTTTCAACCAATGTGCGGTAGAATACTCCATAAGCCTTTTTGCTTATATCATTTACTGTCAGGTGGTACGATGTAAACACTCCACTCCTCTTTTCCACCGCCTTAAATCCTTCTAGCATCGTTCCCGTATATTCCCTTTTCACCGACATAAAAGGCACATATAACAGTAGAATACAACAAAAAAAAACGGAGAGAAAAACATCCCCAACACTCTGTAAAGTGGCTATATTTAATTTGTGGTGGAGGTGATGGTGGTTTTGTAGCACGATTGCTTGTGGGCTTTAGGTGGCTACGGCGAATATCCTTCTCCCGTGGGAACAATTTCAGATATGAGTAGGATCGGGTCCAGGAAAATGAGATGGATGCAAACGCTTCATGCCTCCACCTATGCTCCTGTGAATCGCACAAAATATCATTTTAATTTGTTTTCATTCTGATTTTTTCCAGGGATTTTTGTACACAGAAAGGGGCCGTAAAAACTCCTCATAAAATCACACGAAATGTAGTAGGGTGTTGGACGGGAAACAAATATCATCCCTCTTCGTGGCTTGCAGGGAAAACAGGTTTAGAAAACAAAATATCCGCTTTGAGTATAAAAATAGCGATGTTAGAATGGAAAAAACAGCCACTAAGGGTATTAGCACCCCTCGTCAGGTGGCATTGGTACACACATTGGAATAACCTCCAGCCCCATTTCGAAGGCTGCCTGCAATGGGTAAATTGGGTGCTTCACTTGAAATTAATTTGTCGCTCGGTTGTGGTTTACTTGTTTTCGGCACGATTCCCGCTCAAAAGACCGGAGCGCTGATGTGGCCGTGGTGGTTTTGTCGTCATGGTGAGTGGTGAATTGGCTCAAAGCAGAATTTCTATTTTTGTTATTATATTTTTTTTCGATCAAAATACCTGTACAAAAGGAATAAGGTAGCCATTCTATTGGGTGGCAATATATATTTGCTTTGAAGCAAATAATTGATGCTGTTTGAGGAGCTTAAGTGAGCGAAGGAAATTGAAATCACGGGAATAATAGGCCGCAATCCTATTTATGTGAAATTAAAATAAGTATTTGTCGTTTTTGTTATTCCGATAATTTCACAAATTCTGCCTATACTTTATATGATATATGTAGAGCCATAAGTATTATCCATTAGAGTTTGTGTCCGATTTTTTCTTTGTGTTTTTCCTTCATACGGAGGCCATAGAAAATATGGCGTTAGAAAACTGACAAAATCGACGAATGTTTAAAGAAAAATTTATTTAAAAAGCCGGTGAAAGTAAAACCCAATTCAAAATTTCATCAGACCTTAAAGATATGTCGGGATTCGTGACAACGCATACAAACAATTTACACAGCTTTAGGGGTTGAATTTCGAAAAGTCCTGAAATTAATTCTTAGGTGATATAAAAACCCTATGGAACGAAAAATCAGTTCGACACCTAATTACACGTTAGAAAAATTCAACCCCTATAAACTCGCTTAACGGTTGAATAACGATAAATCATGAATGCATTAAGCAATAGCTGTTTATTTCCACGTTTTTGCCACCCTCATTTCTGACCTGATTTTAATTTTGTTTAGATTTTCGGGAAGCTGTTGAGTTCCCCTTTCGGTTGAGGTGTCACTTGCGAAAATTTCTAAGAAATTCAAGAGACGGAGGAGATTAAGAAATTGAAGTGACGGTGGAGGTTCAGAAATTCAAGTGACGGTGGAGGTTGAAAAATTCAAGTGACGGTTGTGTAAAGACTTGAAAATGTGTTTGTTTTGAAATTCATTTTATTGATTCTTCATCATTTTATTGAAAATTGAAATTGAAAAAAAAATTGAAAATTAAATTGAAAATAAAATGAAATTTCGTTCATAAATATGAAATCCATTTTTAAAATTTTTTAATCTTTTTATTAATTTTTTAAATTTAAATATATCTATTGCGTTATTGATATTGGTCAAAATTATATAAAATGACAGACACGAGTATATCAGCACCTTTTACCCTGGATTTCAGTTTAAAAGATAGTTTTATTTGCTAAGCTATACCGGCAATCATCATGAAAAAAAACCTTTTTTTTCTGTGGTACATCACTAAAGAAAAACTAGGTTATAGTTCAACATAGTGAACATTTTCTGTCGCCATAGACAGCAACTACATACTAACTTATAGATATTTACAGTCATGTAAAAACAAAAACCGGATATTTTACCTTGTTCCCGGCGGGTTTTTCACCTGGACTTGACGACAGGTCTACCCAAAAGGATTCCATCTTCATTTTAATATGCAAATGGTTTTTCCTTTTTTCTGGAGGAGTCGTGCGCTCTTGTCAAGCCAATGTTGTATAATTTCTGGTTTGTAATAGAATTGTTGGTTGTTAGTCCCGACCAGATCTCTCTATGTTTGTACAAGCTCCTTGCCATCATAGTCTCGTCATGTGCTAATAATGCATTGTTTTGTTGTTGTTATTTTTAGTCTCATTTTCACTTCTCGTATTTGAATTTTTCCGTAATAAGGATCGCGATGTTATTTTCTCTGCTTTCCATTATGTGACCTCTGTCAGCGAACGTTGTCTTGAAATAGTCGAATTTTATTTCAGCTTCGACGAAGCTGCCATCTATCAACGAATTGTAGATACAAGCACTCACTACCCAAGAATGAAACAAGTAGGGGTTCGAAGTGCAGAGATGAGGGGGTACTATGCACAAAAAAAATGTACATTATATGTATATAAATTCGCATCGAGCAATCTCATCAACCATTCGAAGTGCATAGAAAATTGAAAATGGCTTGAAGAGGACAGCGTGGAAGGAAAAATTTAAATTATTTTCATCTTGAGAAAATTTAATTAAGGAGGGCGTTCCTTTCAAGGTGTACAGAATCGAATATTGTACGTGCCAATTTTCTCGGAATATTTGTCTGATATTAAGATACTTTAAGATAAATCAGTCGGTAGGCCAACCAATTTTTGACTTCCAGGCCCTTCTTAACATATTAAAATAGGCAGCTGCCAACGAACCCCCAAAACATAAAACGTGCTCTGTACAATCTTATTTTCCCATTATAATTCAATTTGACTCGGACCAAGAATTAAATAAAGAAGTTGATAATTTTTAGTTTTATAATTGTTTACATTTTTATTTCCATTTGCCTGCGCTTTTCTGAAGAGTAGATAATGCTAGAAAGTTGAAACTTGTTATCTGTCGAGTTTTTCGCATCATAAAATTTGAGTAGGTTCACAAGTGAGAAATGTAATCAATAGAAAATGGTTGGATTTATAAAAAAATTTAGACAGTGCCAGTACCTGTCGTAACTACCGTCATGAGTTTCGAGCCATTTAATGAGCCCAAAGGTAAACTAGATACAGAGTTGTAATTCAGAACATGGTTCTTTTTTTTGACCACCAGCGAAATATTATATCATAGCGTGCCTTTTTCTTTGCTAGTAAAAATCTCAATGGAAAGGCACTTCAGATGAAAGAAATTTTGTATTCCCTTACCATGGCGGTTTTTTCTTCTTGCGAATAAATTGAAATATCCTTCAAGCGAATGTTCCTCCATCTCATTTTTTGTTTGCCAAGTATTTTTTTTTAGATATTATATGTAAATGGTATACTGTTGTAAGGTATGGCATACTCCTACCTATAATATATTTTTGTGGTAGAATGAAAAGCGTTTTTACAACTTCTTTTTCTTCTCTTCTCGGTTAGGTCCTTCGATTTTTTTTTTGGCAGGGATAAGGTCTTTTGCTCGAACATCTAACCCAAGTCGACTCTTCAAGACATCTCGTTGGAACCCCTAAGGCATGGGGATGGCTGTGTCCATGGCTTTCATATAGTTAGGTATAGTTTTGTTGGTTACTGTAGTTTCGAAGTCGATGGCCTTTTGAGTGCATAGCCCTTCTATATAAGTCTGCGAATGGAAAATAATTTAATTAGAAAACTTTTCAGTGAAAAATGATCGCTGACCTGCTCATTTTCAAGAAAAAGGAATATCGTAAGGGTTCGCAATGGTTAGATGGAGTACTAAAGGAAAGAATGAGAAAATTGAAGGATGTAGTTGGTTTGTAGAGTTGTTTTGTGGACTAGTTTTGAACTTGAATTTATTGTAGTGCTATTAGCTATGACCGCTTTTCGGGAATTATTAAATTGGTGCCGGTTTTGTCGTTTCATATTCCGTTTTTGTTAGTTCAATGGCGGTATTGGCTATTGGCAATTGGTTACCGCGAATAGGCAACAAAGTTAAAATATTTTTTTTCATGTTCCAATAGAAGAAAATAAAAGTTGGACCTTATCCTGCTTCAAATATTTCCTGCCGTCATTCCATTCAATTACCATCATCACAATACTAAAGAAAACGGTTAATAATAATCTATCTTTAATAATAATCAATTTTTAAAAATCTTTTAATATAATTCATACACTTGAAGGTTTGTGACTAATACTATAAAATCTATACAAGCTCCCAATCTTCCAACCCTTAGAACTTTTATTTAGATTATAAATTGCCTCCATTACAATCAAAATGAAATCTTGGCTTTACTTCGCGGATTAGTAGAAAAATACAAGATTTTTCCTCTCGAATAAAGGACTTCAAATAACGTCTTTGATGGCTCCATCGAATGCACATTTTACTACGAAACTTGACGTTGCCTTCAAATGATCGAAACAAGGACTTGTTACAAATACACGTTCACAGCAAACAGGAGTTGAATTCGATAAAGGGTATATCGATATAGGAAAAGGCTTATCTTTCATGCTGTGTGTTCGTCCCTCTCCAAATTTTATTGTTTAAGGATTTCCATTTGTAGTCGGGGCCCGATATCCTGACGATATCCTGTCGATTGTTCTGTTGCTACTGTTGGATTGTTGTTATTGTAGCCGCTCTAGCGAATATTGTGTCTACGGCTGGATGATGCCAGAGAGGATTTGTCGATTTTATCAGTTCGATGATTTATAAGCGATTTCGGGGATTTTCCGAGTTATACACTCGTCGGAAACAAGCATAATATCTAGTTTTTGGTCGTATCATTCCATCCTGCTCTAATCCATTTTTGGCAATATATCGAAGGATATTGTTACTGGAAACCATTAATGGACCTTTAATTGAGTTGTGCTTGATATTTATATGCTTTTGTTGTATATATTATATCTAATTTATGCTTTGAAAATGTTTAAGGAATGAACTGAGATGTTATTGGGGGTTAGTGCAATGATTATAATATTTTTCTGTCCGATCCCGAAGAAGAATTAAAAAAAATTAAAATAAAATAAATACAATAAAAAAATTTTGCCATTAGATTGCTAATAAGTAGAACACTTCGCTCATTGGAGAATGTAAATCATAGTCGGTTACAGTGTGATTAGTTCTGCAATCTCCATGGTACTGTTCTTCAAGCAAAGGTATATTTGAGTTTTGTGAATATATTGGCTAAGAGATACCTAACTATTTGTGCAGTAATTTGCTTGTTGATCAAATCTCTTTTCTTCACTTCTAAAAGTCTATTCCAAATTACAACGCGGCACATTCGACAGAATGAACGACTTATAATCATTCCGCTCCTAAACAAAAACAAAGTTCTGTACCTATTCTTCATAGCCTTCTCAAACTCAAGTGAATTACCTGGCATACCTTTATTCGTTGTAGTTATATAAATAATGTTCCCCAGCGATATTATGCTATGCACTAGAACTTTAAAATCTTCCGCATTCCGAACTCTGAAGTTCGACATTATTTATGCTTTAGAGTTTAGAGCCACTCAAAATTAGCACTGTACTTACTATGTATTTTGAACGTATCCTAGGAAATGGAGAGGTGAACTACTACTTCGTAGTTCCTACTTACTACACAGAAAAACTAATTACGAAAGAATCTCTCAAAAGATTTAATTAGTTCTGAGTAGTGTTCTTAAGTTAAGTCGATTCGATGGCATGGCTGACATCGTCAAGGACTGAAAACACCAAGGTAGGTACAATTACGAGATGGTAGCAAAAAATACAAAACTGCACGATTGAGAGCTCATGATGGATAGACTTAATCTGGAGGTGTTGTAATACTTTGGCAAAAATCCCTGAAAGGAACTTCCTGGAGCAGCATGAAACTTCCTTGAAACACTTGCAACTTCAACTATATTTCGGTTTTCATTCTCTTTTCAAAGAAGCGTTAGATGCATATTTCCAAAAGTTTTAAGTTCCTGTAATGATTTTCTCCATACAACACACCATTATCGTTTCGGTAAGGACCTGAAATATTTGGAATATTTAGCTAAAGCGTTCTTCCTGGATAACAAGGAAGCAAAGAACACTTGTAGGTCTTAATGGAGAGATGAAAAACACACATCAGCGATTAACCTCAAAGTGGTTTCCATCCTCAGAGTGTTTTATGCGTTCGTTGTCTTGAAAGTTACTCGGATCAGTCGTCGTCAGTGTTGTGTGGGAAACTATGACCTACATCTTGAAAAGTGTATCAATATAGTTTATCATATTAATGAATGCCTTTCATCAAACAAAATTCTTTCATTTAATGAAAAACTCGTTGGAATAGTGAACAGTATCATGAAATATTTTTGCACGTGAATTTCACTGCTCCACTGCAACCAACCTACAAAAGTTAATAGATTGTCAAAAGAAACAGTCAAGATTAAAGTTATCTTCTTGTAATTTCTTATGCTCTCTATTATTTCAACATGCTCATAAATGATAAATGACTCTTTTACACTATGAACACTATTACGATCGTCAGTTAAACTCTAACCAAAACTTTAACTGGAAGTTTTGTATGGAAATCTGTCAGTTAAAGTTTCAGTTAGAACTTAACTGAACATCGTAGGAACGGGCCTAAGATAACAATAACTAGACACAGATAAAAAAGGGTCTTAAAAGATTTTAAACATGACAAACAGCTCCTGAAGCCTTCGCAAAACTTCATAGTCCAACAATACCTCATTTATGTAGAATATAATATATTTATTTTTAATCTAATATTTTTTAATAAAACGAATATTAGTAAATTTTCAATTATAATGTATATATTTTTCCCTTTTATATATATAGTTTTCTATTAATTTTATAATATATATATACATTATATATATACATATAATGTTGTATTAATAAAGCATTTTCTTAACGTTTTTTTTAATAATTCCTGTTCTGAGCAAGTTAGATTATTTTGCGAGACTGGTTGGGCGCGACGGTGGAACTCTTTAATTTATTGGGCCCTGAAAAGCAATTTTTTTATTTATTCAATATTAAAAGTAAGAATTGAAATGAAATAAATTAATAAAATATTTTCATATGGAAAAATAAAAGCAAAGCATTAATCTTCTTGTTGTCAATTTGAGTATAGTTGACTGCTTTATTGATGGCTTAGTAAAAAGCTGTTTATTATTTCATAATTTAGTCGAGATTAAAGCAAAAATCAAAGGAAACTCTTGTTTACACAAGATTGACCATAAATAAGCGGACTAAAAATAACAAATTCGTGAAATACATTCTTTTATGATTTTATCTATAGATAGTATACTTGTATGTGTGTGATTATAATTCTAATTCATTTATATATAATTATATATGGAAATTTCTTGCTTTATTTTTATTTATTTAATTTAATTTATTTTATTTAGAACCCTGCATTTTCATTTGATTTAATTTATATGTATTTATCGTTATTTCAAATCGATATAATTTCTTGCTATCAATTTTTTTTTCATTTCCACCCACGTTTGATCGAATCAAATTAAAAGCGTATACAAGAAATCCGATGAAAAAAAAATCCGAAAAGAAGCCATCGTATTAATGGCGGATAAGAAAGTGTCGAACGGATTAGGCGATTTGATTGATTTCGTAGATTTGTGTTGGCATCTTGTCCTTGCTGGATAGCCGGCCAATTGTATCCATCCTGGCCAACACCACCACCACCGGCCCCAATAACACCACCATTCAACGTCTTGTCCACGGATGACTTGTGCTCTGATAAGCCAATATCGTTTAAGTTGGACTGATATCTTGTTTCTGTTGGATATAAAAGAGCAAAAACAAAAAAGTTATATAGTGAGGGGGTGTTTTGAATCGGTTACAGGAGTATCAAGTGGATTATTAGACTGATGATGGGACGGATAAAAGTGTACTTACTTTTGTCACCTATGTGATGGACCGACTTTGTGTTCAGATGGTGCCCGGAATTGTCCAAATGGTTATCTGATGTCACAAGACCGGATGATGTTGTCGGCGGATTTGAGACTAGCGATTAAAATAAGTTAAAATTATGCTCGTTAATTGAGTGTAGAAACATCAGCTCAAAAATTTCCAATTCTTAACAAATTAAACATATGTAGTTGCAATTACTAAAAAGCAGCCAATTGCTACCTATACCACGATTGTCTTGCTTGTCTGCTCATAATAGCGTCTCATTTTAATAATAACATAATTTCTAAAGTTATTCCGGACATACAAATATGAATCGAGAAATACTCGGAATTCTGTAATTATTTGTCACGTTTCGACCCAATTTGTCGTGCATTGTCTTCAAAGATCACCACCATGCCAATTAGTTCAGTTTACCGAACTTCTTTAATAAACGCCGCAAAGGTTCAACCTCCTTCTCTTGTTAATCTGCCCACACTACATACAGAAATTATTCTCAACAATTAGAAAGATTACTAAATCCGGGCACGTGACATCCATGAATCAGAGACTAAAACAGCAATTAAGTCATCGATTCGCCATACATCAGATTCGTTCGAATCCTTCGTACAAAATAAATTCTGGACCTATGACGAAGTGATATACGAGTCAGTACAGGTGTAGGATATACAAACGTGTACAGTATGGGGCATAGTATAGTATACCACTATCCTGGATCGGATTCACGTCCAACAAGGACGGACCAAGGTGGATGGAATTATTTTCAGGAACGTCGAACGTTTCGATAGCTGAAACGGAAGCAACTCTCTGTAGCTGGTAATTGCCAAGGCTATTATAAATTCAATATGCACGCTACAACATGTAAATCAATTCCAATCAACATATTAATCAATAAATAATTAGCTAGCCTGGAAAATGAGCAACGAGTATCGTTGGCATGAGAAGGCCACCTAGGCAGCAACAAGGATGTAGCTCATCTGGAGTGAAATCGTACGTCATTTTAAAGTAATGATACGTGTTGCTTCGTGAAAGTCAGGGTAGCCCTGTCCCTGGTAACGAAGCAATTATTACGTGGGGATTCTTAATCACCTGTGTGGTATGGTAGAAGATACATAGTTACTTTTTCACAAAATTTGGTTTGTATTTTTCACCTGGAATTATTTGGTTGTTATACACGATTTTTTTTCCGGTAATTCTTCACCAATTTTTTAAGTTAAATATTTGGAGCGGAAGACGATTGGCAGGGTGCGCAAATTTGAAACCGACAATGTGACAATTTTTTAAGGAGGTATTAAGTTTGAACATACCTGGGCGAAAAACGAATAGAAGGATATCAAAAGTACACTAGAATCTAGAAACATTCTCGCTACTTTTCTTCAAGGATTGTAATCTCAAGAATGTACTGTGGCAAGTAAGAATTACTTTTCATTCTACATTTTTTTTACATAGTTGTTTTATACTAAATTTATTTTGAGGTATATTCATTTTATTTGCATATCGAGTACGTGCTGACGATCGACTTGCATCTATCAAGATTTCTCGTTCTTTTATATACAATGAAAGCGAGAACCAGATTCCTTGTATGCATCCAAAATGAAGCGCTTGGATGCATTTAAAATGTAACTGGAGTGTATAGAGTGTTTGTGTTCTGTGTAGGTGACATGTCATCAATGTCCAGAAACATCTCCACATAATTGCAATTATGATTTCTAGACTAAATATTGTTGAATTTAAAGTCTTTAAAATATTGACGGGCTTCAAGTACTTACAAGCCTCATGATGAATTCAAAACTGATTACACCTGACATAAATCCGAACAAAATTCACACTTGCCCCTAATCACTTATGTTAATTTTTTCACTGATAGGGCAAATAAAAAATGTTGGTCTATAGATTATAGCTTTTTACTGCCACCCTCAACCATTTTCCCTGCAAAGAAAAACTTCAGTTAAACGATCCATTTAAATTCGGTTTCCGTATCGATTCGCCTACAGGATAAGACTGAAAAATCCTTAAATCTTAAGAAAAGAAACAACAAGGAAAAATCAAAGCTAATAAAATGGAATTTCCGCGATTTGATCGCACGGTGGATGGAGAAATCCCACGAAGAAATCGGCAAGCAAACTAGGTCTAAGGTATTTTCCATTTTTTTACCATTCTTATCAGTTCACGATATCATTCTTCCTTAAGGCATTTTTTTTTTATTTTCTTATTCTCACGTTTTGTTGTTTTCCTCCTATAGCGTTTCCTAATTTCTTAGTCTTATGATTCCTTCTTGCTAGGATAGTCGACTTTCAGATAATGCTCCTTGTTCAGGCATGCAAAGCGAGGGTGGACCTAGCGACACATACACAATTGATTTATTGGCAATTATTCTTGATAAATATACCGGGAGCGAAAATCGCATGGAGCAACGAACGACGGAAAATAAATTTAAACCGAAAAGAAAATTCTCGTGGAATGTAAAATGGTTGAGTCGTAAAATTTTTTTATGAATATTATTTGTGTGGCATTGTCTTTGGAGAGATGGTCCGAGTCCTGTGGCAACCAAGACCCATTGTCGTACTGCGGTCACCAAAGAAAAAAGTCAATCACGATTCATTGTAATGGAAATCGAAGTTACCTAATCGAATTTTAAAATCAAATCTATGAAACTTTATCGTAGCTGTTTTTTTTTTGAGCGCAATGCAATAAAAATTCATCAAAGCGAGCTCCCAGACGAAACAGGGAATAAATATAACGAATAAATTTTTGATGAATTTAGGTCTGAATATCAGCTAAGGATTATTTAATTTTATGGGAATAGCATGTTATCTGGAAGTATTTTTCATAATCATAAATTGATGTTTCCCAAAAATAATATTTTATTTTATTAATTTAATATGATGAATATGTGCATCAAAAGTTGTAGGTTGATAATTTCTAATAGTACGAGTAAGTGTGAACATTCACAATGTTATTAATGTACTATGATCCATAGTATGAATACACTGTTTATGGATCATGTGAAATATTAGATGATATTGTTTACTGTTTGAACGGTTTTTTGACTAATCCAAAGAAATTTGTTAAATGAAAGTAGAATCGTAATTTTAGATTTGCCCAGAAAGCATAATTTTGTTGTTGTAAATAAATGCATAGGGATCGGTGCCATGAAGCGTAGTGTATTTAAGCGCGCATGCACAGTATTTAAATTTTTTAGACGCCTTTGAAAATTTTATAATAAAAAAAATTGAAAGGTTACGGTTTTTTTAATTCTCAAATCAGTCATATGACGTCACTGAATTAAATCTATTATCAACTGTTCTTAGTGGTAATCTAGAAGCTGTCCTTTTAGTTTTCCTCCATACTTTTCAGTAGGGATGAGTTTTTTGTTAACTCTCCGAGAGATTAGTTCAGTTCTCGATACTAAGGACTGAAATCCAATACGAAACAAATTGAACGGTTGCCATCATCATAAATTCTGTGACGTATAATCTAATTACAAATGTAATTCATTCTAAAAAGTAGTTCAGAATGAAACCTCAAAATACAAAGCGAACAAGGACGTGATTAAAGTCATGCCATTCCAATTTTCCAGTTAAAATTAGGCAGCAGAACCCTTGCCAAAAGCTCGAACTGTAGTCCACTTTTCAGAAGGCTCCACATCCAAACCATTCAACCACTGATCTATCACTATCCATAGCTCTCGCTCGGTCATCATTAAATTGTTATAATTGCTAGTGCTCACGTAATATCCATAAATCGCCTGTCAGTCATAATGACCTAGGTCCGGTCCGCTGCAACAATACAAGTTCTGACCGAGCGTAGGCAGGCATTTTGGGAATTTTATAGTGCAACCAACCAATGGAATTCGGCGAGCGTGAAAGAGACTGGGTCCAATAATTGGGAACTGAAGTTCTGCAAAACTTTCAACCACCCTGCAAATAACTCGCTTCTTTAATTATTTATGACAACAATTTCATGAATTTCATTAAAATCTATCCCATGATTTTCGCTGGAGGATGAGAAGGTATTCAGTGCCAGGTAATGGCTTTGTGTTATGAATAACAAAATGTTTTGGCTCCTGTTTCCCGAAGGATGAATGGAAATCCGCTAAACTAAAAGTGTATTTTTCAGTGGATTATATATCAGAGAGATGGCGGATACGTTTGATGATATAAAATTAATGCGGTTCAATTGTGCCATCATACGAACGGTACATAAGCAACTTACTATATTCGCATTAAAACTCACACGTAGATGGCCCAATTTCATAAAACATACATTGCACTTACCATAGAGACGAATTGTTCCATCGGTTTCTCCTCGAGGATTTTTCGCCACACATTTATACATTCCATCGTCTCCATTCGAAACACTCAAAATCGTCAATTTCATGTGTGTTTTATACGAAGGCGTGCCAATTGTTGATTCAACTCTGCGGAGAATGCGTAAAAATCACGAATTAAATCAATTAAGGGACTCATTAAAATGGCGAAAAAATTTGTTCACCAATCGCATTTTAATACCTACAATATGATTTTTTTTTGTTTTCGAGTAATACAAATATTTATTTATTTATTTATTCATATTTTATCAATAAATTGAAATGAACAATGAGTATAAATAACATTACCTTACATCATTGTTTGTTATGGCGGACTTTAATTGCTATTATTATTAAAAGTACGTGAAAGAGATTTGATGGAAATGGGGGTATAATTTGTTCAGTGGTAACATTTATTCGCAAGGATCGACGTAGAGTATTAAAATTAAAGGCCTTCAGTAAGTTAATTACTCCCTCAATTACTTTGAAACCAAGAGAAGTTCTAAACGTATTTTTCTTGTCACCATCAAAGGACTCAAGTAAGAGAAGATTTAAACACCCCGTATATAAACTTATGATTAATACTTCTTCTATAGTATAGTACTTACTTGTATTTTTGAGAATCATGAATTATCGGACCTTCTCCGCGCGTCCAATAGTTCAACGATGTGGGGTGCGCTTCTGTGAAACATTCAATTGATACGTTATATCCTTCAGGTGCACCAACTAATTGATGGGGTATTAAAAGCATTGGTGGAACTGTAACAAAACAAAAAAAGTTATACATTAAAAAAAACGGAGGAAATACTGGAACTGTAACAAAACAAAAAAAGTTATACATTAAAAAAAACGGAGGAAATACGTTCACGGGCTGCGAACAGAATATTTTGATATTTGTGAATATTTTTTGACAGTTGTGGCAAGCGATTGAACGCGCTTACTAAAACAAGTGCCGCGATATGGCGCACGCGACGCGATTGTGTCGTGATATGTGAGACTAATGTCCTCCATCTTGATCGTCATACAATCCTCAGAAGGTATCATATTGGTACCTACTAAACGAAAAATTAATAAATTGAAAAACAAATGTTGATTAAATTTAAAAATCTTACATAAAGAACTAGTGAGGTGTGCATTTTCTGGATAGCAACTAAAATCAGTTAAGAAATTATCTGACGATACAATTCAAATAAATCAGGGAATGCGATAATTTAAATGTCAAATATTCCTTACAAGAATCCTTTCTTGTCGCTTCATTTTCTATCGAAATTAAATATTTGCATTGTCGCTTCACACAGAACTTTACTCCTTGCACGCTTCTTTTATACCATTCAGGTTGACATCGTGACGGCAATGCGGAGGATTGAGAGCGGGCTCAATGCCCGAAAATAAAAGAATTTGCAAAGGATAACACTAGCAAGGACAAGAATATTGAACACGTTCTTCTTTTACATTTTTTTTTGTGTAGACGTTTAAACGACTGCGAAGGTGATATATTGGTTTTGAATTTGATATTGCTCAGTTTTATGCTAAAATTCTTCTTCTTCAAGGACCTTCTTTTGATCCGACCGTTTCTTTTCTTCAAGTTCTTTATGCCAATACGTGCATACAATGAATCTGTCATGTGTGTATGGGTGTGGATGGAGAGAAGGTTTAAAATTTAGTAAATGGCAATTTGCACATCAATTCATTGTCGTGACAGGGATTCGCATAAAGGATTTTCGCGTTTAGTCCTTTTTTCATGCTAAGCTTCGCGATAATGGTGATAAGACTTTTTTCAACTGGTATTCGAGTGGGAGGTTTTCTTGTACTACTAGCTGCTTTTGAGAGCGATGAGATGTAAGGGATTTTCAGAATCATTAAGTTAATCCTTGGAAGACGTTTTTAGCTTTATACTCGTATGTACTTAGATTGATGTCGATAGAAGATTGAAAGTTGTGAAGTTCGAAGCAGTGTAGTTTCCAGTCATTTATTTAGTTTGTAGTTAGTTTTGATATTGTGGATCGAGTGACCCATACATATGTCCTAGCTGCATAAAAAGCCGTTCTCTGAGTTTTCAAGTAGCTAAAAATAAGTCACTGAATATATTAGTATCCCTTGCTGAACGCGTCCCCAAATAGTGGATTGAAAGTTATCAACCTTTGAAAGGGGAGATCCTAAAGCTCTCCATCATCCCTTTTTTCACTTCCATTTAACGCTATAGTTTCCTTTTTATGTGGCTATTTGAACCGGTCATTATTTGAATATTAACACACCGAAAAGCAAGTGATGAAAAAAGATACAGGCAACAGAAAAAAGCGTTAACATTACACACAGCGAGTAAATAAACACATTGGACGTATGTTAAAAAAACAGACTATTGCAACAGATGTGACATGGAACTGGGAAGCTTAGAATTTTTTTTTCCGAATCTCCTTGTAACATCGGAAACCTAAAAAAAGAAAAACATAATAAAACCGAAACAGGGTACCAACAAATGGCAACTTTATCCCATTTTTTGTTGTAACAACTTACAATGTGTCCACTCAGTTGCTTTATAACATAACAAGATGTCACATGTGATTTTAGTCATGTGTCAGTTCTTTGGTTAAGTATCCCGGAACAATAAACAATGTGTGAATCGAATGGGAGGGGTTTCCATTATATGAAGGACACCATCACTTTATCGATTTCGATATGGAGAAGAAGAAATCTGATTATTTGTATGACGTATGATTTTCGCTAGAAACCAATCGTGAGATTACTTTAGATGAAATATTCAATTCCTATTTAGTGTGATTTGGCTCCGTTTCAATTATGCTTTCAAAGTTTTTTTTTTTTTTGTTTTAATATGAAAAATCTATCGATCAGCTATCAGATAATAAGTTCAAACTGTGTGGATTTTATTTTATAGTTTTTAGTTTTTGTGATTATATCAGGACTTAATGCTAAAAGACATCCAAATACAATTCGAATAAACAATTTTGGAGTGAATTTAATAATACGCATAATAAAATGATTTTGGTATATACTTACAATCTACACTAACTTTAATCCTTTTTGAAACTGTTGGAGGTACACCGTTTGATGCTATACACAAATAAGCGCCCATATCTAGACGTGATATTCTGGTTATTTCCAAGACATCACCATCCCATTCGTTAACTGGAGGAAAGGGAAATCATTATAAATTATTTTATATAAAAGCCGTCTACTAAATATTACTATTCTTAATGACTTTATTATTAATAATCTCAATTTACCAAGTAAAGATGTTCTAGAACTCTTCTGAAATTTGGTGATATAGCTTATGCTTTAAGCTTGTATTAGACTGTATTCTGTCAAATATTTGATTTCCAAATCTTGCGTTCTGAGCAAGCAATTTTAAATTTTGTAGTATTGTATATTATGTAAAAATGAATATTGTTTCGAACGTGTGGTTAAATATAGTTTCAGTGCTATCTTGTCTAGTTCAGACAGATTTTATCTAGATTAACACAAAATCTTTAGAGGAGGAAAAAACATGTTCAAATTTCGAATTTCTTAACATCAAAATTTGACTGTTCTTCTTATCCTTTGCAAGCGCGATGGATAATTTTTTCAACGAGAAAAATTTGTGAAGCTGATTGAAGCGACTTTCACTGCTTTTCATTAATTGTATCCAAATACACGTACTAATTGGTCTTATTTTGAATTTTTGATGCCAAAAAACAAACATGTTCAAGATGGCATGGTATAAACATTGTTTATTGTAAACAACTTACTTACCTATGAAAGATTTATTTATTGATATTTTTGAATTATCATCGCGTTTCCATTTAACAGTTGGAGCTGGACTACCAGTCGCTCGACATCTCAGTGATATGTTGGAACCTTCGCGAACTATAACATCGCTCGAACTAAAGGAATCGTCTATATTTGGTGGTACTGTAAAATTGAAAAAACAGAAAAGTTTTTTGTTATTTAGGTAGATATTTTTTTTTTTAATATTGTTTTACATTTCAAAGTCCATTTGCATTTTATGTTTATCTATATATATATAAAATATGTTCCCTATAAACTCCTAAACCGCTCAACCGATTTTGATCAAATTTTCAGGGAACATGTAGAATAGGCCCGGGATGGTTTCTGTGAACTTTGGTACCGATCGAATCAAAAACAATTGTTTTTTCGACAATTTTCCAATTTTTTCGTGATTTTGGTACCCTGGTGCTCTAATTGTCGGTTTGTTTGTCCCGTATGCCTTCCTAAACCTTTCATCCGATTGCGATGAAACTTTGTCGCGAAGCTTTCTGTATTAGTAAAACTATTCTAAAATAGGTAGCGAGCGACATAAACAAATGAGTGTGTTTCATATAGTTTAGCAAAAGTTTGTGTGTTTTCGGTGTGCACGTCTGACAAAATCGAACAACGGGAGCAACGGAAACAACGGTAGTAACGGGAGCAACGAAGCAACGGAAGCAACGGGAGTAACGGGCACAACGGGAGCAACGGGAGAAACAAACGGGAAGCAAGAAATCGCTGGCTTTGCAGTTTTGGTAGTATAGCACCATACAAACGTGTCTAGTGTACAATAAATCAGTTAAACTGGAAAAAAATTCAGGCTAGTACTTCGAAGGTCTTTCTATAATAATTTTGATTGCGAGAAATCATCCACCTTCGGTATGACTCAAAAAATCTGGGTTTTAACTTATGGTCGAAGCGTGAGAAACGGGGTTATTAAATTTTCTGAAACAGTTTTCAGTTTGTTTTAAATTTGATGTTACATGTCCGTCGTCATATTAATTTATACGAATTTATTAAATTTATTGCATTGTAAGAAACGCATACATTCTCCTTTTTCATCTCACCCTAGTCAGTTAGAAAATCTGGCTCTGAAGGCTGTCATCATTTTCCCAGTATCATTATCTCAAAATAAACACACACAACTTAGAAGATTTCAAATCGTACACGATTCATATACCGCGAAGTTGATTTATGCGAAATTAAAGCTATCGAGCAAATATTGAATGTTTTTATTTGTCTGTTTATTATCCGGCGGGCTGAGATGCTAAGAAGTTGTGGAGCCTAAGATCCGTCTCATCCATGGATGTTGTATATTGAGTGGATGTAGGAAAGTTTCGGTCGTATTCCGTACCAACCAACTCCCGCTCTCAGTCTCCTGAAAGTCCTGACGCATAAATAAATGAAAATTACACAAGCATTTTACCGGGTTTCGGGAAAACCTAGCAGCAAGCGTATGTTTGTCAATTTTATTTGTACAGTATGAAGGAAGGACGACGACGATGGTGATGGAGGTGGAGATGATGAAGAAGATTTGTCCTACACACGGTATTCCCTACCTTCGTAGATTACCGTAGACATTTCATTGTGGCTAAGTACTTTTCTAGGGAATTTCTGAAATTAATCTTGCGAAATTTTGCTATTCAGTTTGAATAAGAAATGAATCCTTTTAGGTGAAGCAACAAGAGTCTCTTGTTGTATTGCTAAAATTTGGGTACAGTGCGATTTTGAAGAACTTATTAAGGTTTCTTCGACTAGCCCACGTTTTAAAAGATTTTTATTAAGTCGCATAGTGAGAAAATGGCATTTCAATAGTTATCTCCTTTGGTAAACGCAATTATTAAAAAAGATATAAAAATATAGCTGAAGGAACTTGCATAAAGAGGGTTTGTCACTGAAATTCTGCGCGGAAAGATGTGAGATGCAGGTATAATATCACCCGGTATTAATTAATAACACCATGAAAGTAGTATCTAAGTCGGCGAAACCCTTGGATACGATTACCAGTATAAACTGATGATATAACTTATAACAAAAACTTGACATTTTTTTTATAACCGTCTTGTTCACAAAAATTTTTAAAGTTGGTATTGGATAATGGGACATACTGACATACTGAAATCTATGTTATGTATAAACCGTAGTGTTTTATGCCCGGTACTATAATAGTTTGAATTTTGTTTCAAAAATCTTTATCACTTTCTTTAGATATCGAATTTTTGTAACTTACAAACTTGAAGGTGCCAAAAATTGTACTCACCTACAACATGCAAATATCCAAACTGCGTTTTCGCAGCAACCGTATTAATTTGGCACATATATCGTCCTTTGTCCTCCTCATGAACATTGTTGATGTGTAGATACCACGTACGATGTTTATCGTGTTTATCGTGCGTAACACTAATGCGTGGATTTCGTGTAATTACATGGTTATGAACAGTTAAAATGGCTGACTGTTCAAAGTGCATCCATGCTACCTGAAATCAGTAAGTGAAAAAGGACGAGTAAATATAATTTATGGATGGTATACTTTAATATCTTTATAACGCAATTTTATTTCCGATAAAGTTCGAAAGGATTTTTGCTAAATTTTCTACCTTTCTTGAAAGTTATACTAAAAAAAATGGAATCCTTACGATTTGAGAGGCTAGTCTCCTTACCTTCGCCAGGAAATGGGTGAGTGTGTGGTTCGCATGTCGAATATGGTCTTCACGCTTGTCTACGTGTCAATTGAAGCGCCTGGCGCAAGGAACCGAGGTGTAAATGTTTTCCTTTTATGGAAGGACGTGAGGCGAATGCCAAAGCTTCTTCGACTTTATAGGAAAATCCTTCCAGTCATTTTATTCACTTTGTCGCGTAAAGTTGTCGTCTTTTTCCTTCTCGTTCCACCTTTACTCCCTTGCTTTTATTTCAGTTGAATGACTCGTTTTGGAAATAAGTTCTAGTTAAAGTCCGAAAAGGATGTCTTTTTTTTATCGAAACTTTGGAAAATTGCATCAGATGGAAAATACTGCATGCTCTGTTTGCAATGTTACGAAATGGACAAATCTATTTGGAAAATCAGAACTGACTTTTGATTATTTGATGATCATGTTAAGTTCTTGTTCACAAGGATATAGAGTGAATACTTCGAGATTAATAACGCAGACTTCGTAAGCTTTCAACTCCGAGCAGCCATTGCGTCTAGGGTTTGGTAAAGGATACTGCAGATATACGTACAAAGCATTTTTGTTTCTAAAATAGTAACATGTTCCGGTATAGACCATTTTAACTATTACTTAGAAAAGTAGGACGAACTAAAGTTTTCATGCAGACTCTTGCAGATTTTCTTATATTTTTCTCTATAATATTAAATACAGATTGTAATTATTACAACTTCATTTGAACGACATACGTGGTCGAATTTAGACAGGGATAACGGGATGATATTATAAATTTGTATTCGGTTTAAATTTGTACGTATCTACATAGATATAGATGTATTTAATCTTTCTTTTCGTTTTTTATGTTTATATAGATGTTGGATAAAACTACGAATAATATTCACGCAACTCCTTTAGAGGTAACAATCCGCGCAAAGTATGAATGGCGTGTAAGTTCCTAAAATGTTGTAGGCTCGGCTCTCAAATGTATTTTCCAACATTCTGATTCGAATCTGCTGATTGGAGACGTCATTGGAACCTCTGGCGATGGTAATTCTTCGGCAAAAGAAGAAATAATTCCGATTGTTCTTTTGTTGGTTCTTGTCGGTTTGTTGGTAGGATTGTAAAATTCCTCATAGTTAAATTCCAAAAAGGCATTCCAAGAGCGCCGTCTTCGACGTAATCAAATTCCCAGGCCCAATATGCTAATCAGTTACACAACTTCTTGTTGGGGCTCCCGAACGTTGTATTTGAGTATATGTACGGAGTATTGGCCACAGAATTCGAAATAATGGCCGACAGCAATTGAATCCGATGCCGGGTTACAGAGCTAGAGAATAGCTCCCAAGACCCCCTGGTATCTACAAGATTTGCCTTCAAGACACTTGTACAAATCCCGACCAATTCACTTCCAACTTTTAACACAAATTTGCATGAAATTCAAACCAGAAATTCCAGTGATTCTTAGCAAATTTTTTTCTGTATTTTATTTCCCTCGTCCTTTCTTCCCAGCTCGGAATCAGCTCTGCAAGGCGATCGTTCTGACTATATGGAAAATCTCGGCAAAAAAAACATAAGAAAGTAGTGAAATAAAAACGGTACGGACTTTTCTTCTTCTTCGCGTTTCTTTGTTACGTCTTACAGCTTTAA
This sequence comes from Beris morrisii, assembly GCA_951812415.1. Taxonomy (NCBI): domain Eukaryota; kingdom Metazoa; phylum Arthropoda; class Insecta; order Diptera; family Stratiomyidae; genus Beris; species Beris morrisii. Next base: position 116,382,173 of record OX638313.1, on the reverse strand, counting down.
GGACATGTTAAGTCCGATGTATCTACTTTCCTTTATCCTTCGCCACCCCATTATTGAGTAAATTTTGTTCTTCCGGAGGAAGTGGGAGGATTTAGGAAAAAGTTAAAGAGCGTCTGGGAGGATGATTCCATGCAAGCGAAAAAATGGGCACATACGCTCCCAGCTCCAGGATATTGAAAACAATGAACGAATCCCTCGAATATTTGTCATAAAGTGGAGCGAGTGTGAGGACGGAAAGTATCGGATGGAAAGTAGTAACATCCACAATACATCATTTGTGTTACGAGGGAATCACCGAAAAAGCTCATTCAGGCGTGTAATTTACCTTAACTGTCAGTGAATAAGAATGCGGTGGCATCCTGCATAAATTCCGTGGCATTGCCAACAGCTGTTTATCCAGATAGGCGAGGGCTGGTAAATTGCTCAGAGGGCAGGGTACTTTTTAGCAGGTGAAAACCTGTAAAATGGTCGCGCTGATGTCCTTTACCTGTGCCTTCGTTGAAACGTAATTTTTGTTGTTAGCTTTTCTCAAGTTGGACTATGTTTAGGATATTGGAAGGGGAAGAGGGTTTTAAAGAAAGGCGCGGTTCGAGCCTTGACTTTATAACGAGTGGGTGGTGATTTATGGCATCGCTTTATACGACAGCGAAGCTATATAAAAAACATAAGCGGACATAATTTGAATATTAAGTTCCGTTTGACATATGGTCGTTGGATTTGTCGGCCTTGTCAAGGACGACATACGCGCCGCTAAGCAAGTGCTTGGTCGCTTTATTGTTTGAATTTTTGTTGTTGCTTTGTTTGTCTCTTGACTACTATAGTATTCTGTCATTCGAGAAGGGTGGGGGTTATTTATAGTTTGGCGATGTGTACTTTGAAATCGAGGATGTTTGATGAGTTTTAATTGGAACAAGCAATTGATGAGAAGATTGATGTCTTTAAAATAAAATTTATGATAATAAGTGGATCGAAGAGTTGTGTCTGTGTGTTTTTTAAGGATTCCGAACTGGACTTAGGGGATGGGCCTTTTAAAGTAGTAGTTGGAAATGGGAAGATTGTGGAATCAGGTAGGGTATGCTTGTTAGAAAATTTTAAAGCAGAGTTCGAAAACCTATGTTTTCTCAGCCTAAAAAAAAAATAATAATTCGGTATACGGGGTTTTCTTGATAACCTGGAAAAACTCTCAACATATCGCAACATTTATTTATGAAGAATGACTAATAGGAAGTTTAAATTTATTTTTTTTAAAAAAAAAAATTTTGAAATGGGACAGACGTGGTGTTAATAATTTGCAGTGCCATTGGTCAAACAAATCAACAACTGTCCGTTGGTTCCAATGGTGTAAAAATGTAACAGCACTTACTCATTCAGCGATAAGTCCTCCAGTAGTGTTACACTACCAGTGGCCAACCACCAAGCTATGTTTAATGGTAGTAAGGAAGGGATAAGGGCTAAAGTAGAACTATGATATTTGCAGACACTTTGACACATCAGTGACCCCATGTATATTATTTTAGAGCTAATACTACGTAACTATCAAATACATGCATATAAATGGAAGTTTAAAAACGAGTCCTTGACAACTTATCAAACACCAGGAAAATAATCTCAGGCCATAAAGCCGTATCAAATGGATTTGTTTCCATTAATAAATTACTACTGTCACGCCCAGCATCTTAATCTTAATTCGCACGGCTTCAAAGACTTCGTCTCATTCGAAGGAATATTCCAGGCCGCCCCGAGCTCCTAATCGCGACCAAAGGGATAACGATGAGTAGAAGGCAAGAACTCTCCTGAATCTTCATCATCATTTTGCATCATCCCTACCAACTCCCATGGGAAGAATCATCTTTCGTCGTTCTCGTAGTCGTTTGAAAAAATACACGTTGAGATCACATCAGAGGAAATATCGATTCAAAACTTGATGGACGAGAAGTACGAGAAAAAAGGACTTTCCGTTTTTCCAATCATATTTAAATCCCAGGATGCTCGATAAGAGCAATGAAATTTTTTTTGAAACCACAAGGAAACAGACTCAAATAAACAAGTCAACAACAACAGCCGTAGCAATGTAGGCAAATCCAACGTTAAGCTGGCGAATAATTAGGGACTTAAAGAGTAGAGAGGTTTAATTAATGGAATCCTTGGGAGTTAATTTGCTCAATGGTGCGGCAACCAAGTCTACAGGCCAACAAAAAAAGAGTACAACGAGAGGCGGTAAAACCTTTTAATTATGCTTCGTCCTGCTGCAATAATTCCTTGATTGAAACGACGATTATTATGATTATGATGATGAGAAATTATGATTGATAATAAGGACTCGTTTTGAGAACCTTCCGGTATGCTATCTACTTCCCATCGTTGTTGGATAATCCTCCAGACTTGTCGATCCTTGAGTCGCGCGAGCTTCAAAACAAAACGCTTATATGGTAATTTTCGATTGAAAGGATGAATGGAAGCTTTCCGATGTTTAAGGTCCTGGCTGGCTTATATCCTGACAGAGAAGAGGAAGGACGCGCAAGCATGTCAAAACAAGAGGGTAAAAAAAAATTATTATACGCGTGCCATGAGACACATGGGAAATTTATATTCATAACAAATGAGGATATACACTTGGCGGATATCCTTGTGCACGCTACTGCTCATAGATATACTCGATGTATATGCACGGAAGGATCTAGCAGGAAATCATGCAGGGAATATGTAATTTGGTTTTCCATACGTTCGTCGTTTGCCTCTCATGTCTTCAAAAGTTTTAGTATAGTTGGAAACTTTCACGGATTTTTTTCCGGCGCATCTTATCAACTCTGTCATCCTTTGCTCGACTTGAAAGACCGATGATGCATTTTTCACTATTTTAGAGATATATACGTGTATGAGGTAAGAGTCGCTTTAAGACGTTGTTCGTGGCAGCGTAATGTACTGTGCCTTTTTGCAGTACTTTAGAGGGAAACCCATCGTCTTTCGTTTGAACCGAAAAATTAGAGATCGGGCAAGAGTTGGATCGAAGCACGTGGGGCAGTCAAGATATCGTGACGCTACTGTTCAAAAGTTGCAGATAGTAGATAGCTACCTTGTGTGTACCTTCTTTGAAAAGTGAACTTTGATGCTGAAGTCAGTTAAAGGAATCCTCGACTGTAACGACCTCTTTCTAATGCAATTTCTTATCTCACATCTTACAGAGAAGAGGATGATACCTCGTTCATTCCATGGATGGTTGTCGGGAATAGAGATACCGTGCCGCATTCGTTCCTTTTAATACGGGAGTAGAGTTGGTTCTCTTGGGTTCCTGAAGTTTACTTAGTGTGCCCACGATTTGATGTTGGTCTTTTGGTTTCTTTGAGGAATATATTTTCCACTCCCCATAGTTTTGAAATGTGAAATTCGATTTATGACTTCATCAACGTTGTGTCGTCTTGAGGATTCATAGTTTGTAGGTTAGGTAGGTTTTCATAGGTCACTGGTTTAGTGATACTTACCTTGTACGATCCAAGATTTTTGACCGAACAACCCAATTTGACATTTCGTCCGGCCGGAACGGTGACATTCTCGATAACTTCGGTGAATTCTGGCTCTTCGATGACAACTGGAGATAGAACAAAAAAGATCAAAGTGCGAATTAATTATGGGATGTTTTTAATAGAATGTCGATAGTACTTTCGTCTCGATTTATTCCCAAGTAGTCTTTTGCATAAAAATACTACGATTCCTATTTTACCCCAATATTCCTAGTGTAAAATTCCTTCACACACTTCCATCCAAAAATATTCACCAAAATCCGATATAGTCCTCATTTACGCTAGACATACTCGTAACAGCGGTAAGTTCGCCTTATGAGGTTAGCCACATCGTTCTCGTCGCCAGTAAACAATTTTTTTAATTGGAATTCTAATTGTATGCAGATAATTGTCAAGTTTCAGCAACACTTCGATTAGAAGAATTTCCGCTCCCTGACCGGTGATAGCAGGTTCTACTAACGAACAAAATACGGTATAAAACTGATGACGGTGGAAGAGGGAGGAGGGTTGGATGATATCCGTTACCAATTGGGATTTTGGAGTACATCCTTATCGTATTATCCTGTAGCGTATACACCAGCAGTGGCTAAATTATGGGCAAAGGAAAGGGTTGTCACATCAGAGAACCGAACGAACCTCCCTCACTCCTCGGCAGGACGAGGCTTATTTGATGTGTAAATTAGTTTCGACGTTATCCAAAGCATTTTCTGAGGTCGATACAAACCACTAACCTCAGTTGAAAGCACTTTGGTGACATTAAACCGCACTAACACACACAACCTAGACTCCAATGCGATGGGATCTCGGAATCAGGACGGTTTATTGAGAACAGAGAGACAGAACTTGAGGACCATTTGGGGGATTCCCCCGAACAAAGTTTGATAGTGTTTCAGGTCTTTGATTTCGTATTCAGGTCACGTGCAACGACAGCTGACCAACGTGTGTGTAGCGTGTAGTTCATCAGACCGGTAGATTCCCGGGCGAAAATTCAAGGAAAAACGGATCTGATACGGGGTTCTAATGGAAGCTTTGCGGCAGAATGGGGGATGGTTAATTTAATTTCATCATCACTGTAAATTGTTCTTTAAGGAGTTATCGTTATCGTATAGTTGTCATCAATGGGGTCCAGTTACAACCCGACTAGCAGACTGCGAAAACGACCCTTCTCCGCTGTCCAAGGCGATTTCTGGTCGGGCACTAGAATAATACTGAGGATGGGGAAGGATACTTTATGAAAGTTGTGACGGGAAATTCGATTCGCCGACAGCTCTGGATTAGTTGTGAGAAAATAAGGATGACGTGTTTGAGGACCATATCATCATTGAATGTCGTTAACGTTATCGTTATGGTAACGACTTCGTTCGGTGTCATACAGGTCAATGTTGACGACAATGATGATGGGCTAGTTTAAGTTATGAAGAGCTTAAGAACTTTGTAATGGTGTAGGGTGGTAATGATGGGAGACCATTTTAAGGACATGCCAGGTCAAATAGTACGATAAATAAGTTTAGGTGAATGCAGTTTTGAATTAAACCACGAGAGACCATTTGGACACCTTATCTATTCTTATCTTATATATATCTATTGTACGACTGAAATTTATTAAGCAATCAGTTACTGCGGTATCTTGTGCTAGTCAAAATATTTTATCTGCTTCAACAACAAATCAATATAAAAATAAAATTAATAAAATAAAAAAAAAAATAATGTTGGGATAAAATAGATTCGATTGAATTCAATGCCTCTAAAACTCGATAGTATCTCTAATGCTTCTAAACCGCAAACATTGTGTTTATAGGATTTTTCTCCATACTATAAATAAAAACAATAATAAAAGATATTTAAATTGTTTCCAAGCAATGAGTTTTTACTCAAAGGCGGTAAGAGTTGCAGTTTGCGAAATTCAGAGTAAGATAGGCCAAAATTGATTCATATAAATGGAATTGAAAAAAAAACACCAGGAGAAGGTACGAATATGTGTGTGTCCAGCTAAGCGGAAATGTACCGTACATTGAACTATGTATGAATAAAAGCATAAATGTTAAATTTTCATCCCTCATTCATAGGAAAATTCAACTGAAAATGCAACCAACGAGACCGAAAAGGGCACTGAATTTTCCTGGAAAAATATTTCCTGAAAATACACATTTCAAGTAATTTTTCGCATGCTGTTTGTATCTGTCTAGGTTATGAAAAAAAGGATCTTTAAAAAAAAGTGAGTGTACTTACTATTTATAAGTGATGATGATGGTCCACTACCGGCTCCACTACTTCCATTCGATGTAGCTAAGGACGATGTTGTACTGGTGGAGTCCCCCGCTGTTGCCGTTAGCACTAGGAGGGCCCCAATTATACTCCTGGGGCCCATCAACTTAACACTTTGCTGAATTTCATTTTCGTTTTATATTTACTTGTGAGCTTTTTAGCTCCTTTCCTTATGTTTATCGCGAAATACACACACGATTTTAAATTTCCTTTAATAAAATCCTGTCCTTTTTTGATATTATTTGATTTTCTGTTTATATACCGCGATTACTCTAGCTATAAATAAAGAGGGTCCATCTTTTTTCAAGGTTGGGAACGAAATGTCACTTTTCAAAACAACGTTCTTGAAATATCGTAAATGAAAGACTCGTTTCTACGTTTCCAAAATCTGGTGAATATATTTTTAGGTCAGCGGTTTTATTTTGTGTGTTTTCTTTTTATTTTCAAAATATGTACCTAGATACAATTTTTTTTTTTTTGGAAAATTGTGGGAAAGAAAATTATGTTTAAAGAAAAGGATGAGTTTAAAATTTTACGACTTCTTAAATGCAGGATTTATTAATCACGAGATTTTGAAAAACGAGATATAGGGACACGATACCATCTACCATCACAGCTGCCAATCTGACCACAAGAGTAACATCACAGCTCCGAAGCATTTTCGTTAAAAGTGAACATTGATGGGAGGTCAGTCCTTAACCTCAATGCAATAACTTTTTATGTAAGCAATCCTGCCGTAGATAGAGTGAATGATAGTCTGATCAGTGCTACGAAACAGGCATTCATCCCATAAAAATTAAACTGTAAAGGGTAGTTCTGAAAAGAGTGCAGTTTCTCGGACAGTCAAAATACAATAGTGGAATAAAAATTGTTGCAGTGAAATTCCTGTGAAAAATATAATATAATTCATCGCTTGTTTAATAACTGATCTTACGATCGACATTTGCGCATTCCACTGATCCAGACTGTCATTGGTTGCCTTTATCAACCAATTGTGCTTATGAATTAGTGGTGTGCTTTTATAACTCATATTATGGGCGCGAAATTTATTTGAGGATGAATGAATCCTTATACAAACTGCAAGGATTTATTGAAAACAAAGGTGTGCTGCGTGGAATTGGTGAATGCATTTCTTAGAAAAAAAGCATTTTTTAGATAAATAGTTAGATGTGGAAGAATTTTTGCAACCATAGAGATATAAATACTGAGACGACAAGACGGCTTTTTTGTATGAAGCATTTTGAAGCAAAATTGAACGTATGGAACGTTTGATGCCATGTGGCAGTGAAATGCAAATAGTAGCCTAGTATTCAAATGTTTGGCTTTTTTTGTGTTCAAGACCGGAGTACATCATAAATGTGAGTAAGATGCTAATAGTAGCATAGTGTTTATTGCCGGTCCTTTGCGAGAAATCGTCCGGCTTCAAAACAGTCGCTGCTCGTCATCTCCAGTACATATATCTCTATGATTGCAACCATCAAGACAATTTGGTCAACTTGCCTAAAACTAAAGATCATGGATTCTCAGACTATCTAAAATGCTTTCCGGTAATTCAGCGAATCAATCAACACAAATGCCATAGGATGCCTAGGATTTTACATCGGAAATGTACTGATAATTTATGTAGATAGATCTCTTTAACATTCTTATATTTTTCGTAGTAATAATCGGCTTGGTCTTTAAACTGAGAAGTTTACTGTTTACACTATCTTTTCACGGACTGTAAAGCATCTCTCAAACGAGGCGATTTTGGAACGCATTGCCATTTTCTGTGATTAATCGACTATTATATACTATAATCACTATTCAATCATGAGTTTTAATATTTTGGAGTAATCGTATGTGAAAAAATCATAAGATCACGCTCTTCTATAACTTGAAAATAATGCCGTTATAGGTGCAGTATTTATTGTTTTAAGACCAAAATCCACCGTCACTCTCACTACTACTACTTTTAGCCCTTTATCCATTTTCAATATCCAGGAAATGGTGACCCCGACAGTGAAAGTTGCACGGTAGATTGCCTGTGTAATATTTGGAAGTGAGCAGAAAAATAAAATGTTAATTTCCTATAAACTATAAAGCCTCCATATTAAACCATAAGAAGAATCTAAAAAGAGGCTATTACTGTTATATTGTATTCTACAGAGAAAACTATGATAACTATTATGGCGATAGTAATTAAAAACAGAGATAGAGAGACCTTAAAAGATGTATCCATAAAATTTGCATAGTTATAATTTTAATAAATTAATTCAACGCTTACCCCTCTTCTTCAGCTAAACCGATTTACCATTATTTTCACATACGGTGAAACATAAACAACAATTCATTCCTCGAACCCGAAGGTAGTGAAATACATTAAAACGAGCCTTCAGCCTTTTAAAGGCAGCGTTCAGAACCTTTGAACCTTTTATTTATCGAACAGAAAATGATTACAGAAATATTATCTTTCGATTTAAGATTTCACCTTCAAATTTTGTAATGCGATTTCGAAACAGATATTGGAATCAATTTTTATGAAATTTGCTCATTAAATATAAAAAATTACTGTTTAATTTAAAAACAATTGTAATCGTTGCAAATGAGTCTACAAACTGTAATTTGAAGTTGGTTGTGTGGAGAATTGTGGTATCGGGAACTGAATATCCTTTTTGATTGAAACTGTACATACGAATTTAAATTCCAAAATTTCCTTATTCAACACAATAATCTACGCCTATGATTCAGTACCTACTTTCAGTTAACTACGTCCAAACTCGTACGCAATTTAGCGCCTAATGTATTGTTGATGTTGTCGGCAATTGAATTTAATGGAATGAAAACCTCCACAGGTTAAGTTCAGTTGCACAAAAATAATCCGCTTTACACGTACATAACCGTGAATTTAACTAGTGACAACAAAATTGTTTATTGTTACAGGTCCTTATCAAAGCTGAATTCCGCCGGATAAACGTTACACGTCCCAATTGTTTTTTCTTTTTTCTTGCGAAACTAAGAAATGTTCACACACTCACATAATAACCACTTAACGGATAAACTACACCTTCTCGCTTTCAGTAAGGTTTGTTGTATGGATTCTGGAAAAACCAACCGATTCCTGCAGAATCCCTAACGTAACTGGAGCTTTTCATCGTAAAAATTTTCTGATAAACGAAAACGAGACACACACATTCACATGAAAAGATGACGGAAGGAAAAATGGTTTTCACTTCTATACAACCCCACGCACAACAACCCACAATTGATGTCCTTGTGTCAGGAGAAAAGACCACACACAATGTGCAAGGCCACGACAATGATATGAAAGATGCAGAACGGCTTTCCTTCGTCCGTACATTGAAATAAATGCATTACGAAGCTTACGCAAATTGAACCAGTGTGCGTGCGTGTGAGTGAAAAGCTTTTACGAGCTTGTTAGGCTGAGTTAGGGGTAAATGAATGCTGCATTTTTCGGGGTAAAGAGATCAGTTTTTCATTCAAAAACGGGTGAAATATTCCCCTATTTGTAAAGCTTTCTGAGGCGAAAAGCTATGAACCTTTCATTCACAAGGAAGTAGTGCTGTAGGGTAGGCGGGAGGTGGGTGGCATTGTTATACCCACATAGATGATTGGAAGATGCCGGTAGGCTTGTTAGTTTTTTCTCTACTCCGGTTTGTTCTCTCGAAAAAAATCGGCCTCACCAGGGAGTCACTTTTCAGACCCGATTCGATTCCGAAGATTTGCAATTTTGATTCGGCGGGTGGTTTTCTTACAATAGTCCTTGACGGGGTGGACCAAGAAGCGTGTATCTTTGACGGTTGAATTTTGGTTTGGGGAATCGAAGAGCTTTCGCGTCTGAGCTTTTTGCCGATGAGTCTGTGCTGAATTGACTTGGTGTGTCGCGTGAAATATTTTATTGGCCAATCATTTTGTTACGAACGATACGTCCTTGAGGTGGACATGAAAAATGCATCGGGGCTGGACTTGAAGTTTTTCGCCAGGAATGAATTGATTTTAACGGATCCGGGATAAGGGGGGCTATAAAAGCTGTCAGTTGAGTGGCAATTTGGTTAGTGGCCCGTCAATTTTTGGTCGTGGGTTATCATTAAGCTAATCCGATAAAAATAAAAGTGGAAAAACGGATGAATTTAACCAGGTTAATTGGCTTTAGTCTGAATCAAAAAGGGTTAAATGGAAGGAGATTAGGTCCTGTCCAACTTCTAGAGGAAAGTGTAATAGAAGCGCTTTGGCCAATAAGTTGATAATTTTCTTTTATTGTTTTTTAGTCCTATAGCCTACAAGGGGTCTACTACTAGAGTTTCTGGGTTATTAATAGTTGTACTTACCTATTTTCAAACAAAGCCAAGTTAATTTCTATTCTGTATCAGATAGCACTAAACGCGATAAATCTTAGAACGCAGGGAAGAAATTGTATTTTTAGAACCTGCCACTACTATAGCCCTAAATAGCGGTTCTTCTGATATGAAGTCAGAGTATTTTGCTTTTCATCGTCCCCCACCCTAACCCGGTTAGTTGGGTTTACTTGTTGCATAAATTCTTATAACATATCTTCAATATAGTTCTTGGAATATGAGAAACGATTTTCTTCAAAAGTGTTTAACCTCCACTTCCGTACTTCACTGACCTCCTCAAAAGTTTATATACAGCATACTTCCTTTATATTCAAATGAAATTTCATAATTTCTGCGTAATTGGCTTGTGAGATTTCGTAATCTTAAGCTTTTTACCCACCGCCTTCGCATCCCATTGTCAACTCTAAAAATGTTATATCTTATATTCTCCCCTACAAATCACAAAGTTTCAACCTTGTAGCGCAACCCGTTCACAAGATATGAATTTTATATTCCAACTTTCGAGCTCTTCAGGCACATTTATTAGTTTTCCCGTCACTCGTATACCCTAAAAAATGTTTTTAATATCATCTTAAACGCTCCTCTTCCTCCTTCCTCATCGCCGATCATCCAAACCACCAAAAGTGGGAACATAAAGACAGTAAAATATCAATTTTTATAGACCAGAAAAAAGCGTTCCCAGTTTAAACCTTTTCTTCATCGATATCGTGAAAATCGCCAATTATTATATTGTCATTATTCAAATTTTCCCTCCCAAAGAAACAAGGAAAGACCAGCCAATCAAACGCATGCAACACTCGATTAAAAAAAATTATTATTGCAACCGATTACTTAAATAAATCTAAGCAACATATCGAAAATTCGTTGTGCAACAAAGTGTCCTGCAACACGGCGAGCGAGTGATGCACGTACACGCACACACTCTTCTGTTCGATGATCTCATAATGGACGTGGTCGACAGGTTGATCGTAGCCCTGACGAAATTTCGCAAATTTTCCGGGAAATCACATTAAATTCTTCCGGAAAAGTGTGAAGTGCCGTACTGCGCGCGTTTATTAAGTTGTATATTGTGAATTTTCAAAGAAAATCGTTCTTTTTTCGGGGAAGTAAAGAAAAAAATTTTGTGCTCGGGTCATACGCAAAAAAAAAATTTTAAAGATGGTGGCCATAAATTTTTTTAACAAAGGCAAGTCCTCGTCGGATCGGGTGGCCGCTTTGTTATATTGCGGCCATTTTTTCGAAGCTTTTTTTTTGAAGTATTAATTTTACATTTCATTCGGTTTTTATACGGGTCGAATCGAGTTTTTTGCTGTGTGAATTTGCTGCGCGGGTAAGTGATTTTTTTTGCATTTTTACTTTATTCATTTTTAATAATATGGCGGGTCGGGTTTTAGATGAACAATTTTGGTTCGTAGATCTCTAGAACCGCTTTATGTGGGTGGAGTGGTGTGGGAGAAACGCTCGAAAGTGGGGATCATTCTAAAATTCATATCTCTAAATTGCTGGTGTCAGAAGGTTGATTTTTTTTTATTGTTTTAAGGCGTACAAGGAGCATGGCCACGGAAATTTGCAGGAGGTGGTGGTGTGTGGAGGGGGTTCTTATATCTTCCGAACAAATTGTACCCGAAAGAAAAAAATTAGTTTGTGTATGTAGAATTTAAAGTGGAGTGTATTTACTGTAAAATTTTTGAGGGGGAGTACGAAAATAGGGTGATAGCAATTTTCCAAGGAAATCAATATTTATATCTCAAGAACCGTACGAAATATGGTCCTAAAAATTTTGCAGGAGTTTGGCCCAGTAGACCTCCAGCAGAGACAACATTTTTGGGGGCTTGGGTCTAGTGGGTGATGGTAGAAGGTGATCAAAAGGAAAAAAATTGTGATTTTTATTACTCGGAAACAGCAAAGGGCAGAAAACCAAAAATTTGGTTTCTATGTAGAAAAATACAATTTGTGATAGTGGTAGCAAGGTACGCGTGTATGGGGTACGTTTTGATATCTCAGAAAGGGATTATGATAGAAAGTTGAAACTTAGTGTGTATATGTGGTGTAATACAGGAATAATTAACACAAAATATAATTGAGACTTTCATTGGATGGAGGGGGGTGGCAAAAAAAAACTGTCGGTGAAAAGCTTTTTTTCCATATTTTCACGAATTTCGCCTAATACGCCTTAACTTTGTTTGAAAATGAATTTCAGGATTTTGCTATATTCAACACCTAAGAGGGTGTAAGATGATTGTGTACGTTTCTACGAATTTCGACATATCTCTTAGCTCTGATGTTTTTTTACTTTAAAAAACTATATAATCGCCTAAAAACCGTCTTTTAGAATTTTTTGTGTTCATTCCCTAACGGGTTTTGTCGACATTTTATAGTCTGCTTTTTAACTTCATTACTTTTTGGGTAGAAGTCCGAACGCTTTTTACGACAAATGAATATACAGGAGGCTATTTGGAATATTATTTTCTTAGGTTATCAGTCGCATAGACTTCTACTAAACAAAGTTACGCCCAGACTGGAGTTCCATATAATATGGATATTAGGGTATAATTAACTTGTTGAACTAAAGAATTTTTTCTTTCCTTTCAGAGTTTCTCAAGCACGGAGCTTGTAAATAAATAATAAAAATAAAATAAAATTGTAATATACGTAAAAGTGGAAACTGAAACTGAAAAAAAGGTCCAAAATAAAAAGCGATAATAAAATCCGTTCGTTCTAATCGAAATATTCGCCGCGTAGGTAATAATAAATAGGCGTAAAATAGAATAGTTAGAGAAAATCTGGTGAGTGAAAATTTCTTTACCCGCGTTTTTGATTTCGTCGACTTGAAAGAACGTATTTGCAAAGTTCACGTTAGAAACAATTTTCTAACGATCGGTTCATTTGAATTAATGGCGTTACAGTCATAGGAAATGAAGATTTTCCAGCAATTCTGAAAAATAAATCTCGCATTCTTGCAAATACGGTTTGTTTTTAGGCCGACGAATTCGACCAGACTGTAGAGCATTACCAGTCGAAATCTGGATCGAAGTAATGGGGATTTGATGCTATTTTTGGCCCTTAAGGCATTCGCTTAGTAAATGTAAGTATTTCTCAAACTGTAGCAAGGGCTGGATTATTTTACGTACAAATTGGTCTCAGTATTGGATACAACGACAGCCGGAACAGGAAAAAAAAGTGATTCAATCCCGTATCCGGAATGCGTGCGAGGAAGCCGGATAAATTGAGATCAGTATTAGGCTGAACCTAACCAGGAACATAAAAAATGGATTCACTCCCGTATGCGGACGGCGTACGTTGTTCGATGGGGCCAAATAAAAGGCCGATAGTTTGGGGCTCGGAACTTTGTCAAACCCAGATTGTCCGCATAGCGGCGGCCGACTGGGTTTCGGGATGAGTTTGGGCGTTGAACAGAAACTCGGTTCGGGAAACGTTAGCTTGAAACCGTTAGGGAAGGCCATTCTCCTTTTCTTCTGACTGTGTGTGGATAAGTCGTAGTACGTTTCAGGAGCGCAACAGACAGTCTAGCTTTCGCTTGTCACTATTGAGAGCCACCATACTCATTAAGAACGATAGCTAATTTTGGGCGAGTTATAGAGGGTTTCCCCCTTTGAAATTCGTCCCGACTCTTGAGCCAGCGATTTGTGTGCACCCCACGGGCGAGTGCGGCGTGATTTTCTTAAATCCTGTTGCGTACAATGCCTATCGATTAGCAATCAACCGCAATCTGATTCTGGGGCCTCGGATCATCTAGAGACAGAAGCAATGACTCGATGGGGGCTTGGTCGGTGTGCAGAGGCACTGCCTTGAGGATGTCTGGTCAGGGTGCTAGTCGATGTTGATCCAGCTTCGCAATAGAACTGTAAGAGGAACCGATTCAGAATGCGGGGAAAAGGAATGATAAACTTTTAGAGATTCGCATCTACCCTTAATTTTCTAATCAATAAACTTTTTTCCCTCGTCCTCGTATCGAAATATCGGACGCGTCGCTAGCTTACCAGTTTGAGAATATCCAGAACTCAATCCAAATATCAAACTGTTCGATCGGTCGGTTTTTCGGAAACGGTTTAACAAAGTTTTATCACAAAAAAATGTGAAATGAGGCTAGAAAAGCCTTTTAAATGTGGCCCTTAAATATAAAATGTGTGCCTTCTAAAAATAATATTCCCATAATATTGCAGTGCATCTAAAAACGTAAAAGTCTCAACTCCTCTTCATATGAAAAGTAAAAGGTCGGATGTCCACTAATTTCATTGGAATTTTTCCTTATTCAAAATTGGTTATTTCTTGAAATTTTTAAAGTATCGCAAATTTAAATTTAGGGAATTTTTCCGACCTTTTACTGTTCATCCACTAAAGTGTAAATAATTTAAAAATAAGAATAATAGCAGAAGTGAAAGTGAAAGCGGCAGAATGTTGAACGAGTGCGGAGCAGTGGCCAAAAATGAATACGGTGAGTCCTTTTTTTTAATTTTTATATTCGTTGTTTTATTGCCTGTTTTAGAAACATTTCGAATAAAAAAAACATTTTTTGTGATTTTTTTTACGGATTTTATTTTCTTTAATTCCAGGTCATTTGTTTTGGAACAAATTGATTTTACCAAAAATTTTTTACTTCCTTTTCAGGGTTTTTTTCAGATCTGTCTGCTGCGAGTGCTCGTCAATAAAATTAATAAAAATTTAATAAAGTAGTGCGAAAAGCGTAAAAACCGTTTAATCGAATTACTCGCCGCGTAGGGATAAAAAAATAATAGAATAAAATTGGCGTGATCGACCAGTTGAAGAAGAACTGGTAAGACGAAATTTTCTTAGCCGCGTTTTTTGATTTCGTCGACTGGAAAGAGGCCCATTTGCAAAGTTATCGTTGGAAAAAAGTTCTAACGATCGGTTTATATTAAATAATGGCGCCACAGTCATAGCAATTCTGAAAAGTCCGCATTCTTGCAAATGTGCTTCGATTTTAGGCCGACGAATTCGACCAGACTATAGCGAATTTTCCAAGCGAACTCTGGATCGAAGTAAGGCAGGATTAGACCCTTAAGGCACGCGCTTAGTGTAAGTGTTTCTCAAACTGGAGTAGGGTCCATAATGAGAAAAGGATCAGGAATAAAGGATCCAATCCCGTATGCGGACGGCATACGATGAAGCCGAATAAATTGAAGAACAGAAAAAAGGATACACTCCCGTATGCGGACCGCATACGTTGATCGATGGGGTCAAGTAAAAGGCCGATAGGTTGGGGCTCGGAATTTTGTGAAACCCAGATTGTCGCGCAGCGTGGCCGTCTGGGTTTCGGGATGAGTTTGGGCGTTGAACAGAAACTCGGTTCGGGAAACGTTAGCTTGAAACCGTTAGGGAGGGCCATTCTCCTTTTCTTCTGGCTGTGTGTGGATAAGTCGTAGTACGTTTCAGGAGCGCAACAGACAGTCTAGCTTTCGCTTGTCACTATTGAGAGCCACCATACTCATTAAGAACGATAGCTAATTTTGGGCGAGTTATGGAGGGTTTCCCCCTTTGAAATTCGTCCCGACTCTTGAGCCAGCGATTTGTGTGCACCCCACGGGCGAGTGCGGCGTGATTTTCTTAAATCCTGTTGCGTACAATGCCTATCGATTAGCAATCAACCGCAATCTGAATCTGGGGCCTCGGATCATCTAGAGACAGAAGCAATGACTCGGTGGGGGCTTGGTCGGTGTGCAGAGGCACTGCCTTGAGGATGCCTGGTCAGGGTGCTAGTCGATGTTGATCCAGCTTCGCAATAGAACTGTAAGAGGAACCGATTCAGATTGCGGGGAAAAGGAATGACAAAAATTTTAGCGATTCGCATCTAAACTATTTTACTTTTTAATCAATAAACTTTTTCCCCCCTCGTATTGAAATATCGGGCGCGTCGCGTTGAGCACGTGTTCGCGAGCTCATTTAACAGTTTTAGGAGTTCAATTGTGACCTTGTGCGTCGGAAAATATCTTGAACTCTATGCGCATATCAAACTGTTCGATCGGTCGGTTTTTCGGAAACGGTATACCAAAGGGTTCTTTATTTATCAGAAAAAAGTGTGGCTAGAATATGCCTTTAAAATGCCTTGCGACGTGAAGTTGTGCCCCCAATTAATTGCCATCTAAAATATATCGCCCTGAAGTCCCTTAACTCCCATAATACAGCAGTGTAACTAAAAAAAGTAAAAGTCTCAATTCTTGTCCGGATGAAGTAAAAGATCGGTTCTTTACTAATTTCTTAGGAATTTTCTTATCAGTTATTCGAAATTGATTATTTATAAAACTATTGGAGTATCGAAAATTTACATGTTTCTCTCGATTGAAGTAATTTTTCCGACCTTTTACTGTTCATCTACTAAATCTGTAAAAAATGAAAAAATATAAATAATAGTGAAAGTGAAATATCAGAAAGTTGTACGAATGCAGAGGAGAGGCCAGAAATGAAAATGGTGAGTCTTTTTTTATTTAAATTTATCTTCATTATTTTATTCCCTGTTGCAAAATTCACCCCCAATAGGGGACCACTCACTCCAACCACTGTAAAAATTTCAAGCTAATATCTTTAGGGGTTCCTTACTTATGACGTGCCAAATACGTTTGCGTATTGTGTCTACGGCGGACTTTCTTTCGCTGCTTTTTTATTAAGAGGAATAAAGTAAAAATTTAAGATTTAATTTTTTAGATTTATATTGCCAACATTTTAATACGGGACAGTATCTATTGTCATAAAGGTTTTAATTCGATTGCTAATTAATTTTGCAATAAATTGTGAATGATCTCAAATCGTCTATAGATAAATATCTTTCTTACTCTTGGAGTCTGGAAATCTTGTAATTTTCTTGAATTTGCAATATTTTGTCAAAATTTTTCGATAGTCTATAAAAATTGATAATAATAACATAGAGAAATGCAAACCCCTCCACTTGTTTCAATTTATTGAAATTGTGTCGAGAACCCAACTATATATTGAACTGCAGACAGTCTTTGTCCTAAGTCATATGTCGCAATAATCAAGGAGATGACTTTAAAATACTTTTCTCTCTTTAGCTTGCAACAGTATGCGTTTTTCATTTGACTTTTCGTTCCTTTTTTTTTATTTTAATCCCTAAAAGTACATTCAATAGTTAGAAAGAGAAAAGTCTTCTGCTAGTCAACATAATATAGCTAACTACGTATGAACATAATAAAATAAAAATAAAATCCAATGGCGACGCCAATGGATAGAAGAGCAGTACAGGACGATATCTTTTTATACTCCGAGATATGTTTGTCGATTTGTAATTCAATTCGAGAGGATCCGCTTCGTTTCAGTTGAAGATCCATAAATTAGATAAAAAGAACATCAGAACATGTCCTGACTTTAGTATACACCGAGAGATATACACAAGCTTGGAAACGAAAGAGTCAGTCCATTTTGTTCTTTTCATATTTATTATTGTATACAAGGATTGCACTACTGTTCCTGTTAGCGTAACCATGTAACGGTTACAGTGTTATAGATTATGTAGTTTTCATTGAACTTGTGTGCCATTATGAACTTACTTATTAAAAGTCCTTGGTATAAATATAAATTGAGGAAAAGGTGATATCGAGTGTTGAACTGAATACATCTAAAACTTAATATGATCCCAAGTTAATTTTACGTTGTTTGCCTGGTCAGAAACGAGTCTTCCACAGGATTCCAATGTTTGGTTATTTTCTCCAGAAATTCATTTGTTCGCACTTTAATGTATTAGTTAAAAATAAATGGAAGGATTACTTGTATTCCTAATTATTTTTTTAGAATACCACCGAAATTCATTGATTTAAATTTAAAATTTATTTTGAGATATTTCCTGTATCACTACATGTCGAGTCGAATATGAATATCAGGTAATTTTGGGTACATCCCAGGACAACTGGATCCTACTCATGATTTGATCATATGCTTTTCTTATATCCAGTTTTTCTTACATTTCAACTATTCATTCCCAAAATATATCCATGTATCCCATTGTCATTTCAAAATCACTTCTTTCAATTCAAAATATTTCGGCTAAAATAGTCGGCTAACACGAAAAAAGTGGAAAAACCTTTTTCGAGATCCCACAAAAATATTAATCAAAAGCAGTTGCTTGATTCATTCGACAAGATAAAAGTAATATTTGTTTGCGTAATTTATGTTTTGCCTAATACGATGCATACTTTGTTCGCCTGAAAGCAAAAGACATCTTGATGAGTGTTCCATTTAATATGGCAATATTTAAAAAAAACCAGTTCGTGTTTTAGATAAGGAGATATGCGTACCAGATACGCGGAAAGACAATTTTTTTGTATTCAGAGAGTTAACTCTCTGTTTCCGGAAGCGACCAATTTGAAATGTTTACTAGCACGACTGCTGTATCTTCATCTTCTACGCCGTGGGTACATGTTTCAGTCATTATCCTTAATAAGGAAAATCGTGTCGTTAGCCGGGAGCATCATTGCTAAAGGAAGTCGGGCATGGTAATGACATCAACAAGCCATGGCATTGTCAATAAACCTTCGACGAAATATCCTGCGAGGTCTTTGTAAATCGCTGGGTTCTAATAAACTCGTGATCCTGAATTTCATTATAAATTTCCTACCGACATATCGGGTAATGGCATCGTGTTATGCGGAATAGAATCGGAGTTAGCGGTCGAGCTAGAGTTTTATAGTGTAGTTTTAAAGTTTATTTTGCTCAGAATAGATTTAGCTATTGCGTTTATTTTCTCAGAGAACACTGATGCAGGAGGATGTAATTTTTTTTCAAATGAATTTCATTTAATTTCAAATTCAAATTCAAATTTCTTTATTGCCAGGAATAATTTTTATGGATTACATGTATGACTTATTTTAGAGATTAGACAAATATCTGTACAACTACGTTATATTTTTAGTGCATGACTGTACGATAGTAATTTAAAAAAATTTATTGGGAGTTTATACAAGGAAAATTGCAAAAAAACCTTGACTATTTAAACTTAAACTATTTAATCGATCTTACTACTAAAACAGATAAATCCACTGAAGTGCTTGTAGCAAATAATAATATAAAGGAATGCAAGTAAACATGTTGGCTACATTCGTTGACGCAAGAGTACGTCAGATTATAGGAAGGATGCTACAAGAGAGTTGTCTAGATGAATTGATTTCCTCAAGAAGGAGCTAAGTCTAGTTTCAGCAAGAGCCGCGATTAATTAGCTGTTTTGTGTAAACGCTTAGTTGAAAAATAAAATGGTAGGTCAAGTATGATTTTCAAGCATTTGTTTGAACTATTTGTAGCGTCTTTTTGTGGATATTTGAAGTCTGATTCCATACAGTAGCGGCCTAGGAAATTATGGGCTGAATAAATTTCATTTGCAACATCATTTTTTATACCTATTTTATTTAACGCTTATTACCTTGGACGGAATGGTTCAATTGAAGCTCATTCATCGCCGTAAAATT
Organism: Beris morrisii; assembly: GCA_951812415.1. Taxonomy (NCBI): domain Eukaryota; kingdom Metazoa; phylum Arthropoda; class Insecta; order Diptera; family Stratiomyidae; genus Beris; species Beris morrisii. Next base: position 116,362,586 of record OX638313.1, on the reverse strand, counting down.
ACCGTATGTAGTAATTTTTCCCAATTCACATACTGTTTAGTTTTTGACTTTCTGAGCCTTTTATTGTACTTTAACACTTTGCTAAACATCGGGAGTGTCACACATTGTTCTCTGCCTTGAAAATTCCATAAACTTCCAACACATCATGTTACACTATATGAACGTGATATGGTACGAGGACGAATAATCCTTAGAGTCTTACTCTCCTTCGTTGTCTTCGAATGATATGGTCCTTTCAGATCCTCTTCTTATTCTTCGCAGTCTCGGTGCATGTAGAAATCGTACCATATTATATCGTCCTTGTGTTGTGGTTATTGTCGAAACGTTTCAGACAACCACAAAGCTAACGCTACATGTACTACTAGTTGCCAGGATATATATAGCTGGATATCTTCCGTACTTGTTGCTATAACCTCGCGTGGAATGAGCAGAACTTGAAAGAATATGACACTCAAGTGGAAAAGAAGAAACAAGAGAATATGGTATGAAAAAAATAGCACAAAAACCGCATAAAACCTGACACTCTCTATCGGAAGGACGAAACAAAATGAAGAACCTGTTGCGACACACTTGGTTAATTGTTTAATTATTTGAGCTAGTGTGTGTGTTTTAATAGGTGAAGGGATGATTAGGGAATGGAGACGAAAAGGCATGTGTGGAAGTGTTTTGGAATCCTTTTTATCGCGCTTAATTGCGCTCAATGTGACTCGGATTTGAAGGAAACTCGACGATGTTGCTGATGTTGTTTTTGTGCTATATCCTTGCATGTCAATGTGGCAATACAGGAGTAGGTAGGTAATTATTTGTTAATTGGCTTCAATTATGAACGCGATGAAAGTGAGATAGCTGAATGGGGATCAATTACATAAGCCCAGAAGTAAGTGGGATAATGGGATGAGTGGTATTTTGAAGATGTTGCTCGGTAACCATACATTGTGGCAAGAAATAAATTGAGATATCGTTCCTATTCTCTTATGTACGGGTGTGTACTTACAAGGAAGTTGGATTAATTGTCAATTTAATTAGCATATGAAATAATCTACAATTTGACACGAGGTTTTCATAATGATTACTAAAATACAACAAGTAATGATCTCAAGACTTTTGGTTTTATGTTAAAAATTTTATTTTGCTGAAACTATTTAAATATATTTTTTACCTTTTGAGTTTAAAAGTAAGATCTTGAAAATTTAAAGGTTCCAATGGTACCAGAAGAATTAAACATATTTTGACAAATTTGAATGGGGTTCATCATCATCTAAATCCGGGATTAGTTTAACTTTCTTATTGACCAGCTGTTTTACTCAATTGAACATAGTCCCCTTTGCTTGTGTAGTCTTATTTGAGTGATATGAACTTCGTCTGTGGTAATCCGGGTTCTAGGAAGGAACGATTTGCTTAAAATCCGATTTGGTTTTGCTATCACAAAATTAACCATAAGGACGCGTGTGCGGTATTATTCTGCCATGCGGTGGGCGTCATTACCTTCATTAAACACTAAATTAATGGTACTACCAAGCTGTAAATCCGCAGTGAACTACTCAAAGAAGGATGCGTTGTACGGACAAAATAAATATATGAAAAACTCGTGAGATAAAAATACGAAAAAAAATATACTCGATAGGATTTCGCGAGTAATCCTGACACATTGTTCCTATATCAGCGAATCCTGATGCGTTCAAGGACAAGAAGAGGTGCTGTCTCTGTACTGGAATAATCTTCGTCACCCTTATATGCTCGATATAAAACCATATAAAACCTGGAGCTTATGGGTCGCCGTTAGTCTGCTTACTTTTTTTTCCATACAAAGTTCCGACACCATTCTTGCCGATAATCGAATCTAGCGTGTAATTCTCGACATCCTTACGGGGATTTGTGGAAGGATTTGCACGCACATTCGCACCCCCCAATGTCGAACGATATCCGTCGGCTTGACTATATGTGACTTGAAATTTATCAAATTGCCAAAGAATTTGGATGCTCGATAAAAGGATGCTCCTTCCCTACAAGTTAGTTCGAGTGCGAATAGGCGCCAGGACTAGAGTAAAAAAAACCTGTCAATCATTCAGTATAATCTTTGACAAGCGTATACAAGTTTTAGTTCGAAAGCGACATACAATAAGATGACACCCGAAGATAATGAAGAAAGACTAATGGGATTGAAATATGAAAAATGTACGAACAGGATTCAATTTGTCGATTTTCGAACGACTGATTATTCTTGACATGGAGATAATATTAAGTAAGTGGTTGGAGAAATTTTTGTCATGTTGTCTTATTACATAGAAGTCTATAAAACCCGATGAACTCAAAAGCATTCGGTGAAGTTTTAATCGGACGAAAAATGTTTAACCGTTTTCATAGAGAATTTAATTTGTTTTATTTTTTTTATGTAGCATTTTACAAATTTAGCGAAATACGTTTTTCAATCTTATCGTAAATCTTACGCAGACCTAGAGCGCAATTTAGTGAAAAATATTGTACTCGTGCATTTTTTTCAACAAGACCGTAGGGTCATGTAGACGTAACCTTAAAAATGTTTCTTAAATCTTATGGTCAAAAAAGATTTTTTTAATTAAACTTATTTCACTTTATTCTTATACACAAATTTTATTTGATTATTGATAATTTTGTTTTTTATTAAATTAGCTAATTATAAAATGACAACCTCTGAAGGTGTCTAAATTCATATAATAGCTTTTCGAAATCATACACCTTTAAGAACAATTTTACTTGAATATGTTTAAAGAGATTTTTGATATAAACTTCAGTTCTTGTTGATCCTCAATTATGTTCTAAAAATATATTCCAAACCAATTTGGTTTTATTGTTTACATCCACATAAGCATCGCGTATTCTTGTTTTTAATATTTTAGATTTTTAAATTATATTACAAATTATTAACTTACTTCTACTTTAGTGGAAATAGTTTCTGCCATACTGAGAAACGGTCAGTGTAGAGTTTTGTCTTCATTTCAAGTACATTTCCGATATCCAAATACTGCTCTCTGCCATTGTCAAAGGCCTCCCATTTCAGACCATTCACTGTGGTATCGTTTGAATTATTGGGGTCGCTAAAAATGTATGGTATTAAGTTAAATGCACGTATATTTCAATTTGTATTATATAATTTTACTACTGAACAAAACAATTAAAAGCAATTTGAAAAATTTTTGGACCATGCCAAAATTACCTACCCTTTCAAAGCAAACTCGCTCCACATTCGAGTCATTCTTTCAACAGTGACATGTTCTGGGTCATTTTCTGAAAACATTGGCGCAATACCTGGTGCAACAAACAAATACAACAAGTCGTCGTGATGAACGACACCTAAAAAAACTGAATTAACTACTGGTACGACCAAATGACAGCAAAATATTCTGTATTTTTTTTTTAATTGTTTCTTTTTCGACCAAATTTGAAAAAGGCAGATGATTACCATACGGCTTCTCTCCTGGATAATAAACATGACTGTAGCGCCCTTGGTACGAAAACCGATAGTAATGTACAGAAGTGTACGGAGAGATTAAATGAACAAAACGATGCATTCCGAATCCAATGACCCCGTCGGAAAAAAGCTGTTGGATTAAAAAAAAAATAGATACGAAATTTGGTCAAAAACAGAATTTTATCTAATCCAACCACAACTTACATAAGATAAACCATTTAATGAATCGGTCACATTTATTATTCCTTCTGACAAAAAGTTTTGGCGGAATGTTGCACTAATATTTTTTGATCGCTCCGTTTCACGCTCGTACAAAAAGCAAATTGGAGCCAATTTTTCGAAATCAATGTCCATTTCAGTTCTTAATGTTTCATTGCCTAAAACATCTGCTGATACGAAAAATTATTACAAGCTGAGGGTTAGAAAAAAAACGTACGAATGGCAGCCCCAGCAAATTCATCTTTAGTGATGCCAGCCATTACAGGGATCTTCATGAAACGTCCTTGCTGATATGACAGATTCGGATCTTCAGTTAGAAATCGTTCCTGACCAAAGTCCCTCTCGATAACTGGCTTCCATAGAATTATTGGATTACCACCACCAAATTCGAACATATCTCTTAGGCTATTCCCAAATTCGGTTGCCGTTTTCTGTTCATAAAAATAAAATGTTATGAATAGGACATAGAGTAGACGTTTCATGTACCCTTTTCAAACACCTCATCATTCTTCGAATATTTTCAAAACGGCAATGTAAAACCCGTGCTTGCTTCCTGGCCAGGTCCAACTGCTCGCTGGGGATTTCCCATTGTGCACTAGCTGATCCACTCATAACAATCGCACGATGAAATAAACCGCGTGACATTGGTGAGACCATATGAAGCGTAACACTCATTGCACCGGCACTATACCCCATAAGAGTCACCGAATCCGGATTACCACGGAACTTTGAGATATGTGACTTGATCCACTTGAAGGCCATCACTTGATCCTTTAAACCAGCATTGCCAGGTGCATCTGGTGTTCCAATACTGAGGAATCCCAACGAGGCCAGCCTATAGTTCAGCGTGACAAGGACAATGTCGCGATCCATAAGCGATTGTGGTCCGGCGAAATTTTTACTTTGTCCCGACACTGAGTAGTATCCTCCGGGATGAAGATAGACAAGAACCGGCTTCAAGGATTCACCGTGCAATTGCTGCGTGTAGACGTTTAATCGAAGACAGTCTTCGGAAACATCGGAAATATTTTCCGCAGGCTGGGGACACATTGGTCCGTCGGATGTTGCATCAAATATTCCGGTCCATCTAGCAACTGGTTCTGGCGCCTGAAATCGAAGTTCACCCACGGGAGGATTGGCATAACGAATGCCACGAAATGCACTGAAGTTTCTACCTAAACGAGATTTTAAGGTCGTTCCCCGAATTCGGCCGAGATCGGTGACTACTATTACATCTTTTGAATTCGATTGGCAGCTATGACAAGCAAGAACTGCTACCAGAAAAAATAGCACCGCGCGAATTGTTAAGCTCATTGCGAATGTAAGCGATTGACGATACTAACTAACTTGATAGCAAGGACGCAATCATATTTATAGCTAATTTTGCACAATAAGAATTTTCATTATCTACAATCTACTAAGAAATTGGAATTTCACAAAATAAGACTTAGTTGGCAATTGTGATCCCCCGTGAGGAGATAAAACAAAATTTAAGTCATATGACTTGCAAATAGTGTGTATTATTTTTTCGTCGTAATAGCCTTGACCGTGATAAAAATAATTGTTTTTCGATTTTACTTGAATGTTAATGGTAAATTCAAACCTAAGATTATTTCTGCTATCTGAGTTCGTCCAGAGTTAACATTATATCACCAATAACTGAATACGCCGTTCGCTTTCTGACTTCAATGTTAATTTAGCTGAATTTCGGTATGTTGGTGGATTAAAAAAAATCGAACTGCCAATGTACTGCCAGAACATTGTTACCGACAGATTTGCGATGTTCAAAATTGGTAGCTAGCATAGATCATTAAATTCTGATTATATTGACAATACGTTAACACTCCTATCAAAATGGATGCAGTCGCTTTTTTCACTGAAATAAGTACAAACTTTTTCACTTTTACTCGAACGCGCCTTCTAAGCCATATCTAATTCCGAGAAATAAACAACATCCGTTTAGTCGTTACTTGAGAACTCTAACACATTGTTTGCCAGGATTTTCCTTTTGTCCTCAAAACCCTAGCTTCAACTAGAAGAGAAAAAAAGTAAAACAAAACAAGAAAAGAAAAACATCTTTGAAATCACCCCAGGATCAAGAAGTGAACAGAAAAGTTTTCCTTTTTCGCCATATCGTGGTCGATTTCTCACACGTTTGTTTCGGTTGGACACGGATGTGTTTGGCTTCTAATCCCCAACAACAAAAAAGAAATCCTTCGTTGCTAAGCCTTATTTAATGAAAACAACAAAACAAAGAACTATAATAATATATAAAAGTGGATCGAATGAAAATCAGAAAGAGGTTCAAGGATTAAGGCGGTTTTTCTGCTTTTACCTAAACTGAAGCTTACTTTTAACTGAAAAGTCAATTGTTGCGTACACGATTACATATATTTAAGAGCCTTTGTCAGCCACTCAGGCCATACACACAACACTCACTCAATTTTAATTTTAATGCATACAAGCCACCTTGATTTTTCGCCCTTTTATATTCGATCGAGGTTGCAGCCGTGGTGTTTGAATGCATCCAAAGCGAAACGCTCGGGTGCATTCGAAATTTAACTGTTGTGTGCGGAGTATGCACTGGGTGGTTTTCTATCGCGCCATTGATGATGATGATGAAGTGATAGAAAGACTTACTAATAACTCAATAACAAAGTTTCTAAATTGTGTTTTATGCATCTGAGTAGCAGACATCTGCGTAGGTCGTGAACTGCGTCATCCACCTCAGTTGTACATCATCGGCACATTCGACTATCTATTAGACCTAGTCTATCAACACGTTTCCCGAGTTCAACGTGCCAACTGGATTTGGTTCCTGTTTAGTAGTAGTAGTTAGTATGTCTAGTATTTTCCTGGTTTATAGGAGCTCTTTCCATAAGCTCCTAGCAACTACATAGTCAACTAGATTGGTCCATTGGTCCAACTATCATATGTTGTAGGTAGGACCACTTTTCAAGCTTGATTTCTAACTTTACTTTATAGTTATTTTTCTTCTGTGGCGCTCCAGACGTCAGAGTGATACCTGTCAAATTTAAATTGGACCTGATGATTGTAGGATCAGTAACGTGGGGCTTTTATATCTATGCCGTACCTTCTGGATGGCTATCATATTGTACTTGACGTCTTTGATCCTAATCACCTGCGTAGTTTAAACAAACTATTTAACTGTTTACTGGTGCCAGGCTTCAAAATGAAGGACAGAAACAAGTTCTAGATTTTTTACCAACACAAATTATAGATAACACTAATATATATCAGGAGTCGTATCTCTATCTAATGAAATAAATGGGTCCATTGAAATAATTGCTGAACTCTAAAATGGCTAGCCCAAATGACCTGTCGTGTCTTGATGCCTCCAGGATCACACTTTCTCTCTTATATAAATTGTAGCCTTTTAGTTTGCCATTAAACGCAAAAGGAGAAACAACTGAAGCGGTTCCGTGGAATGAATTTAAGCTATGCCCGAAGCAAAAATGGGATCTCCGATAAAACAGTTCAACAGAAATAAAAATAAAAGAAGCCAGTTTTTTTTTGTTCCTTTTCGAAAACGAGCTAGCAAAGAAAGCGGCAAGGTGTAATCTAAATGACTTTTGTTTAATTACTTCTCGGCAAGTAAAACATCCCCGAGCTATTCGAGAACCAGTTCGACTACGGCTGGATACTTAAGTGGTTCCTCTACTTACCTCTGTGAGATACCTTTCTTTGTTGGTAGATTGTTCTGTTGGGTAGATACGTCAGCCATCTCGGTGGAGTAGACAATTCGCAATTTTCCTCATTGAGCAAAGTCCTTCTTGCTGTTATCTCCTAGCGGTGGGATGATACGATGACTTAAAATGGCCCGTCCAGCGATTAATATCTTTTTTTTTTATTAAGGTCAACATTTTTAGTGGGTCGATCATTTAGCGCAAATCTGTTTTGTTGGAGAAAATGGTCATCGTTTTGAAGACGCCTAGCGGCATTCTTTGAGATTAGCAGAAATTTCAGCGATGAACAACTACGAGGGCAAACTTTCTCCGTTTCATCGTTTCTGGAAGACGAGAACAACAAAATACAAACAAGGATACTTAAAATTTTATCATATGCCGAAAGTTTCTTGTGTACCCGCTGGGGATGGTTTACGTCTGGGAAAATATTTGCCTGCAAGAAGGATTTGAATAGGGAAAACCAGTTGGGTAGATGTTCTAGTCTGAGGAGGGTGGGTTGCGAATATTCTTCAACAATCTTATTTTCGAGTAAACGGTTAGAGTGCATTACGGACTAGAATCTGTGTCTTGCTTTTTATTAATTAATGAAATGTCCTTAACATGAAAAAATACACGGCATAAAAGAACTCTGAAGTTCATTATCGAATAACTTTCTTCCAACGCCCTTTCTGCACCCTCTGTACAGAGGGTTGGATGTGATATCCTTATTCAACAACTACTGAATGTAGAGGTTTAACCTTTACTCAAAGAAATAAAAATGAGCTCGTGTTGACTATATATGGCATGTTTTCGGGTGATGTTCCTTTAAACGTTGTTGATGCGGTTACAGGGATATAAATGAAGGGTTCCCCGAGGAAATGATAGATACAAAGTCCTGAGACTTTTACCTTGGGATTTCTCATCCCATCCTCCATCTCGTCTATATCCAACACAACTTTATACAGTAAATCTGTTACACATGTACGGACCTAGTATATTGCCCGGTGAAGCTGTCGATAAGGTTTTTAGTCAAATCCCGATAAGGAAGTGGCCGGGGGGATTGATGAGAATGAGTGAACGTTGTTTAGGACTTTATCGGTGTTTTTCTTATGCTATCGATACCCATTGCATGGGAAGTTAAGATATCAGGAACATGTGCTACGGGATTTTCTACTGTAGGTGTATCTATGGATTAAAGGAATTATCGAACTCTAGAAATGAATTGCGTTTCTAGCGTGGTTAGTATAGTTGAGTCAAAATGTTCGTATTAATATTGTGGTTTTTGAAATGGGATCAATGTAGTAGATGCAATCTTGAAAGAACATACATTATTGACAGTTTATTGCTTTTGCTTTTCAGTCCAAGTGGACACCAAAAGAGTTCAAAATGCCGTCCATTTAATTCTTTGATTTTTAATTTGCCTGAAACTCAAGGACGATTCATAATCAATATTTGTTTATGAATTTTCACATGTTTTTTGGTGAATGTTTTCACAGTACATGTTGAAATGAAAATACAAGTTTTCCGGGTTCAATACTGTTCTTATTTATTTTGCGTGACGTTTCGGACTCGACTGATAAAGGACTCAGTCGAGTCCGAAACGTCACGCAAAATAAATAAGAACAGTATTGAACCCGGAAAACTTGTATTTTCAATTTTCACATGATTTAGAAATAATTCCCTAAACGTTCACAATAGTGAGAATATAGATTAGACGAACCATTTCTTCATCGGAAGATAGATTCATAAATGAATCGAGAATATGTTTCGCTGGTGAATCGAAAATACGTTTCGATAACGAACTGCTGGAGAATATGATAAAATTTTCACACTAGACTATTGAAATCCAACGTATTATTGAGAGATTGTCACTGTTACAGCAACTGCCAACAATATTTGAATAAAAGCAAACTTGTATAAAATATGTAAATTTCAATCCGGCTAACCAAGATCATTTTAAAGAATTGCAGCAATAATTCGCGGATAGTATTTTCGTATTTTAATTTTTTCTTCAGTAATAAAAAAGACGTAAAAACAACGAAGAAAAAATGTCAACGCTTCAATATCAGGGCTATGAAACCACACAACCGCGTGCAGTCAAATGGACTAGTGTAAAATCAAACCCAAGAGCCAAAAAATCTCATAATGGCATCATAAAAGTAAAACAGAACCTATCGAAACGGTACACAAGGAGTGTCGCTTACAGCGGGATTTTGTAAACAAGTTATGTATGTGGGCTTTTGTTTGTTCCTTCAGAAGATGAAGCCTTCCCAACCACTTGTTTCTTAAGCTCCTGTCGATGCGAAAGGAAGCGTTTTACACCGAGGAATCCAGACAATTTCCATTCGGTTTATGGTGACTGCCATACCGTCGATAGGTCGTAGTACGCACTAGAGAACACGCTCCACACCATTAAAGTCAGTGTGTTGAAATCGGCTGGCGCTGCTTTTATGATGAGATGGGTGCTATGCGTTGGATTTACGATCGTTCAAACGATTTATGCAATTTGTGATGAATAATTTTTTCTTGAGGGTGGCTGCCTGCCTTGTTTGTGGTTGGTATTTTTTCATCAATTTTTTGGGGTTTTTATGAGACTAAAAATTGTTTATTGGGCTAGGGGATGAATACGTACAGAACGACAAAGGACGAGACGAAATCATAATACCATTGAAATCAATTCAAACCAATTAACGCTTCGGCTACTCGTATCGATCTGCTTCGTCCTTCAGAGTCGCATGGAAATTTATGAGCCGGTGATATAAAATGTTTAATCAGAGTTAGTCCTTTTTTCGTTGTGCAGTTCTTCGACTGTACCGAAGAAAGGAACGCGAAATATCTGAAAGGTAATTGCTTGGAAAAAAGGCAGACTCGTTCAATTTATCTCGGATATTGAACGATTCGAATGTCAAAAGCCAACATTTAATAATTACGTGCTCATTTAGGATTTAATTTGTGCAGTTCAAATACTCACACAAAATTAAGCACATTAGCGAGCATGTTCGAGAGGCGATGTAATTAACACAGAACAAGACATACTATAGATACTGCAGTGCTGGTCCCGTAAATAGGATGCGATGCAACCAATTTTGGCAAATTAAAATCGAAAAGGATCGACTACTACTGCCATCGTTGTAGAAAATTCGAAAGGAACATCTTGACGAAAAGAGAATCATGGCTAGAGAAAAGATTTTCAACTGCACGAAACAGGATACATAAGGAGGACTTTTGACTTTTTCGAGTCGAGGACAAATTACTCACGTACCTTTATTGCAGATACATGTGACATTCTAGACAACGAACATAGTAGCATGAACGACTTTTTGCCCGAATAGGTAAAATGTCATCAATTCCACTATAATGCTGTTGTGTATGGTGCAAGATAATAACAAAGGGGACACTGCGGTTGGGTATTTATTTTTTTGCCTGACGATTTAAAGGCAGTAAACTAATTGTTCGTGAGGAGGACGGAAAAAGTTCGGGTAGAGACTGGGGGACTCGAGTGCAATGGGCAATAATTGTCTGAGTGCTCAAGATGCGCGGCCTTGCTGCGTATCTTCCCCCGCTTCAAACAACAACAACAAAACTTATTTGGAATTTTGTTTAGTATTCGATTTTATTGATTAGGTTTGTGTTGTTTTTATATTCTAAAGAAAATTGTGATAATATTCGTAAAATACGTATTTATAAAAATGTACAAAATACTTTAATATCGATGTATTAAAGCATAAAAATCTTTATGTCGACACGAACATTAAAACCAGTACTAAGCTATTGGGGTTTGCCTCCATACAATCGTGTCCAGATAAAAATTTTGAGATAATCATCTGATTATCTTTAGCTCGGAACGGGCCAATATTTTGAATCCGCTTTCTAAGTTTTATTGAGACTAAAGGGAAGACACTGTGGGTGGATGTTTTCACTATCTTAGGAACGGCTCATGCTAGAAAGTTGAAACATTGTATGTATGTGCTAAATAAAAAGTAATTAAATTTCAGATTTGTATTAGCGTACGAATTCTTAAGATTTTTTTCTATTCAACTCTTAGTAAAGTTTTCACGAATTCGGGCTTTTGGGATATACAATTTGTTTTTCCTTCCATGGGTTTTTGATCCATATGTGCATGTATATAAATTTATATATACACCCATATAGGTAATAATAAAAATCGGTCTTTAGATTTTTCGTTATTCATCTCTGAATCTTGTGTAATAGGTTTGAATGCGTTTTTACGAATTTCGTCATATCTTTTAGCTCTGTTGAGATAATTGATTGGATATAAGTATTTAAATTCGATCATACATTTTCATGATTGTCACCTTTCTTCACTAGCTTAACTATAGAAATGGGGTCGTTCGAGTATGTTTATCCAATCAATAAGATTCAGTGGGCAAAGTTCTAAATAATACGTAGCCAGATAAGAGCTAAGGTGTGAGGGCACTAGCAACTAGGTTACTGAAAATTTTAATTCAAACCATTATTTAATATTCTCATAACATATCCAATGACAGATCGTAACGCAAAGCTCCTTACTTAATAGTATCGTAACAATCTTCGTCCTCGCATAATTTAGAATACCTTTTCGTTCTCATCCGACATTTATCCCTGACGCCATATGCTTCAGTGACACATCCAAGGAACAAAATTTATCTTCGGGCCCAAATATCGAGTCATCGCTTTTATTATGTACCAAAACTGCCAGATAATTACCTTTTAAAAATGTGAAGCTCTACGTTGGCCACAAAAGAATTACAAATCCTCTTTTTCACGCCTTGACGACCGAACGACGGAACTTCAAATCATATTTCATCCTGAGACTAGGTCGCATCCGCCATCAGAAATTATTCTTCTACAATGACAAACAGATTCCTTGCGTTTTTCATTTTGATGTGAAATTGAGGTCCTTTATAATATGAGTAACTTAGTATATTGACATTGCTGGAGGTTACTTCACAAGCTGTACCAACGTTGATGATGTCCCACGAATAATATCGGTCCTTAATAATAATAGCAGACAGCTTGCTTCTTGAATTCCTCCCTCCTCCCCGCACATGAACAGGATGCTACAACAACTAAGTAGAGTTCTCAGGAGTTGGATCCTAGTACCTACAGCGTTCTCGGTTGATGGTAAGCATATTTCACACATCAGAAAATCAAAAAAGGGAAGAAAAATAAAAAGAGAAGCTTGTTGGATAAAATTTTATGGCTATGAGCCTGGAAAATTAGTCCATGAATCCTTATTATCATTATCACCTGGTCTGGAAGGGAATAAATTCAGCAAGGCGCGAGAATGACAAAGGATCGGCACAAAACTCGGCAACGAATTTCAGTTTACATCCCGAACTTTAAAATATTCTTCTCCTCTCCTCACAACTCGCTCATCACTTCCCAACATCCTGCTATAAATGCATGATAGATACGGAAGATTGAGAGCACCGGCAGACTGATGAATCTTTCAGGATGTAGCACAGCACACCTACTTGGTGATGGTGATGACAACAAAGATGATAGTGATGAGTGGTCAGAGGTAATTTTTTAATTTAAAAACATTTTGTCCTTACTGAGGATGTGCTACCACCCACAGGAGAGGAAAACCTTTCGATCAGAAATCGCTTTTGCCTTATTTCAATCCAGGAATATACCAACCGTTTTTTATTCCGTAGTGTGAAGAAAACAGGAAAGAAGTAGAATGCGGTATGGTCCTTTCAGCTAAAAAGAAAAGTTCAAGGTGTCAAAGTAATAAATTTTTGATGTGATTTATCGATTTCCGTTATTCCGCTTCGTCATGTCATGGGCATAGAAACCACTTTTATGATATTAGAGAAGTCCGGGAGCTCATAGCTCCCGCAGTTTTGAATGAATCCCTGGCGATGATGGGAAGAACTTAGGGCGATGAAATAGGACAATCAAGGCCTTGATTTGATGTCACCAAACTTAATTTCCTGTTTGGGTGCATCAAGAGATGGTGATAGGAAGCTGTGATTTTTGTTGTGTATAACCAGATTGGATATGAAGTAGTCATTTAGGGGTCAATAACAAGAGTAAATATTTTATGAATTCGATTTGGGTGAAGATACGTTAAGAGTTGGGTTTGGTTCGGTGAGGAAGAAAGTAGTTAAGCCTGCGGAGAAATCCTTAATGATCCTTCGAATTTCCCATCAGAGGATATGATAGCTTAGTTGACAGTTATGTGGCATTCATGAGAAGTAAGCACTCCTAAATACATTTCAATTTGTTCCATAAATACCCAAACTAGTTCTGCCTTAAGAACGACAAATAAGTGCACTAAATCATCGACCATTGTATATGTCTAGACTCACTATAAAGCTCTCTTCGAATCGGTCCGCAAAAGCCGAAAACTGTAATACTACCCTTACTAAAAAAAGTGGCGATTTGTCGACTTAAAGGGTTTTTCTCGATGGTACTGCGGCTCTGTGGTGTAAACTGACTTATGCTCTTTCTCACGCCGAAGAATATCAGGGTCGATGAAAATCATCGGTTTTATGCTAAAGCCCTTCGTTTACCATCCCTTCTCTCATAGACCACAACCTCAAAACCCACTTTGGTTTGGTTTTCAGACGTATCCAACATCGGAGATTTTAACTGAGGAATTTTTGAATTGTTGACCGTTGTTCTTTTCGTTAGCCAAGGTAATTAATGAAATTAATCAATATTTTCATAATTAAGTAATTTGAAACCTTCTGGCGATTTGTTATTAATCTCTGGAAATTCGATAGTTTAGGAAGACGTAAAAAGTTGTTCAGAAAATCTAAGAGCTGCATGACCTTTCATATCAATTGAAATTTTTGGACTAAACAATTCGCTCCACGAACTTCAGCTTCCGAGTTCCTTTTTAATAAGCTTTAGGAGCGTAATAATTTCCCATTTCTCCAGACTCTATAGTTCTCCTATCCCCCACTCACAGCCAAGCAGGACTTCGAAACGAATTTTCGCGCAGGACCAAAACAAGGACCTTCCAGCATGCATAAAGATATCCTGTCAAAAGACCGGCTTCCGTAACTTTGAACCAATCAGTCAGAATCGAAAGCTTCCAAGGTGTACTAGCTGCCTTGGGGCTAGGAAAATACAGGAAACGACTCCTAGTCGTGTGGATAAACTCACAGCAATGATACGCACCAGATACACGCATGAGTTATTTTCGGGAGCGAGACAAGCAACGATGTCCACCTTCAAGTCGCCTCACAACAAGGACAACAGTGTGTTTGGCGGCAGTTTCTTTTCAAACATCAAGTCTTGATCCTTATTCCGATTTTTTTTTATTCTATCACGGGTTCTTGATATATTAGGATGATAGGCTGTCTCCTGGTTGATTTTTTGGGGGTTTTGTTTGTTTACGCATTGTCTTGAAGAGGATCCACCCACTTTTCGATTTTTGACCATGCCATCTCTGGAAACAGATAGAATTATATGTAGTCGGAAAAGTGGTTAAGGACTACGACGGGTGATAGATGAAAAATTGTAGGATTTAGATTTAGTTGTGTTTTTTACGTGCAAGGATCACAACCTTTTGTTTTCATTCATTCGAATGGATATCTTGGACAACGCTTGTTTTACAGAGAGAACAGGGGACGGGAGTAGTTGGATGTTGAGCAAAAAAAGGAGTAAAGGTTAAAAAGTTGTGCTACCTTAAGTAAGGGTAAAAGGTTCTGAATGTTTCTCGTTTTTTTAAGATATACAATACAAGTCCTTTGGTTCGGAGTTCGAGAAGCTAAAAATTTAGGAATGGATTAACTGGACTTGTTCCGAGTTTGTTAGAAGTTATCTCTTCAATCATTTCGAGAAATCATTTTGTTTGGAATTTATTACTTTAAAAATAAATTCTTACGATCGACTTGAATTTAAAAGAAGAAAGGGTAGGGAGAAGAGTTTCGGGGAAGTGCCAATGAAATAGCATTATAAATTCTGATGCACCCAAATACGAGCAGCATTAGAAAACTAGATAAATAAAAATTGGCTTAAACACATTTTTTTATTCCAAAATTTTTAATTAAATTTATCACCTGACCACTTCGGCTAAGGCTTTCATACTGAGGAGTTTTTTTTACCTAAATAGCACTTACCGGCTAATTAATGAAATTAAATGCTTCAAAATTATTAAACAGCTTTTCAGCTGAAAAATGTCAACAATATAAGTAATTAAGAGAAAAAAAATTGTTACAAAAATATGCTTTAAACGCTAGCTTAGTAAGACTATATACCTATGTAATAATAATTGGTATTTATATTGCAACTCTTATCGTTAAATTAATAGAACAAAGTCGAAGCTTCGCATCGCAACTCTTATCGTTAAATTAATAGAACAAAATCGAAGCTTCGCAAAAGACTACCGTTACACTTTTCCGTTCAATCCAACATTCCAGATATTTGCCAATTCTTACTAAATTGACTGCATTCGCTCGTTTTTCCTTAACAAACTCTTCAAATTCGGATAGAATAAATTCTATAGCTGCAGGAACTTGAATCGTACAAACTCATAGTTTACCATTTCCATAATGCTCGGCCCTGTTTATTGCGGAGATCGTTCCACGATACGATTTATGCGATTCCATTGCCGATAGTATCGCTTGCCGTTCGCAAGGATTCAACAATTCAACGCAAGCAAATCTGTAGATTCAGTGACTTTCTGCTGTAGTTGTCGATGTTGTCGTTTAACCCCCCGAAGACTAGAACCGTGTAGAAATTATAGGGTACGAATAGCACGTATGTAAAATTTCTACCTCCGGTTAGGATGAAAATTGTGTTGGAGGCCCAATGCTCTTGTAGATTGGAAAGTGCGAGTGAAAAATTATACGAAACGCGGGACAGATAATAATAAATGAGGTGAAACAAAGATTTTATGGATTATATTCGCACTACGCTATAATGGCAGGTTGTAAATTTGGATAATGCTTAGGATCTAATGGAAGAGAGAATCGCTTTCACAGTGATGGGTTTGCTGGCTTCGCGGGCAATTAGATTTTTACAATTAAGTGCAAGTAGTGTGAAAGCATCATTAGGAAAATTGGTGATTTATTAATTTGCACTTCAGAGTGCATTCTTCCCTTGAATGGATTACGTAATTAAGGTGATCTTTCAATAAAAATAAATATATTTCGATTTAAATTCACTGGTCGCATAACACTGTTCAACACCAAAAATCATCAGAGATGTGAACACATGTTCTACTGTATTTTTTTGAGGCTTTCGGTTGTTTTTTCCATTACCCCTATTTTTTTAATTATCCGCCATTTTGTTTTTGTTTCACAAATTTTTTTGCAATTATTTTTCATTGTACAAAAATGGTATTGAAAACTATGATGCGCCATTTCACTCAAAAATATTTGGCGATTTTATTTAGATACGAAAAAAATTTATTTCAAAAGTTATTACCAAAAAACCTTTAAAATTTTGTTCAAAAACGTGAAATTTTTTTTAATGAAAAGTAGTAAAACCGGGGAAAACAATTTTAAAATTTTTTTTACTATCTATGCTCTTAGTAGAACATTTCTATTTTAATTTGAGCCTATATCAGTTAACATACGACCAGTGTAAATAGTACTATGGAATTTTAACCGACGAAGATGAAATCTCCAAAACCGACGTGTATTGCTTGAAAACCATTCGCTACCTCAATTTATAAATCTCATCTATCTATTTCATCCTAATCTCGAATGTTTTTCTTGAATCACCCAGTCATCCTTATCTGTCGCTAGAACTTATACTCCTTGAATTTATCTTCCGAGAAAGTGAGTGAATACCGAAGCCCTACTGTAATCTTTTGATGCGAGCCGCGATATCCTCTTAGACCTATTGTCCATATTATTAAAGCCTCTTCTGAAACATTGTGCTTATATTGAATTTTCAAATTACATTTATTTTCATTCCTTCCTCATAGAATTTAGAATCTAGAATTCAAAGCTTTTTAATCTAAAATAAATTAGGTACTTTATTATTTTTTAATAATATTTTTTATAGGTTTGGGAATGTTTTCACAGTACATTTCAGATTCAGTTCAGACCGAAACGTCACACTTAAATACTAAACATAATATTATTTTTAATCGGAAACTTATTTTTCATATTATTTTTTTCATATTATTTTTGGTTTAACGGTTTGATGATTTTGGAACTCAAACTGAAACGAAGGCGAAGGTGATTGATTTCAGATTAATTTACTGATTTAACCAAGATTTCATTTTGGTTTCCTGTTTGGTGAGAACTCTGCAAAACACCTATATAAAGATTTCTAATTTCTTTGGGTAACTAAGTAGATGTTTTGGAAATCTAATTCGAAATCTATTTAAACCAACTGTGACAGCTCTAAAATTATGCTTCACCACTTTCACAGCAATATTCATTGTCACAAATATTAAAAAGTTTCTAATTGATTCCTGGAAATGCAAGTTTTGACTCTTTAATTTTTTTTGGGTCCAGCTCATTCTATCAAATTTGGCATTACTTACGAACTATAATAAAATTGACAACATACTCAGCTGATAAATTGAATAATATTAAACACGCTTTTCGAGAATTTGAAATTTTGTTGTTGAAATCTGAAAAAGAAATCTGCTGTTTTAGCTAAAAAATTGGAAAAAAAATTTTTTATCAAAATTTTCTTAGTCCAATATTTGACAGCATGGTCTAATTATAAGTTTTACACAAAATGCAATTTTAATATATTGCATGCTAATTAAAGCTGAACTATATGACATTACACAAAGCTAATCACAGTAATTGCATGTTCGAATTTACCCATCATAAACACGAAAAGCACAGAAATTGTGAAACACCAAATTATCCATCATCCGTAGTAACCACATTTCGGATTCCGCAAATAATTTTTGTGGGCAAAATATGAAAACAAACCATGTAAAACACGTAAATGACAACTTGTCACCATAGTGCACAGTTTTCCATGGAATCACAATGAAAACGGTCAATACTAAAAAAATCGTAGCGATAATTTCCGATAATTGCAGGTGTTTGTGTCACACACATTCACGTGTGTGACCTGGGATCAATTGGCCGAAGAGAATGGAGTCGACGTTGCGGGAAACGATAGACGACAGAAACACCATCCCAATGATCACCCTCGTTCTCATTTGCCACACTATACAAAGTACAGGTGCCTCTATACCATGGATTCCTTTGGATTTTGCCCTGGAAAATTCGGAACAAGGTGATTGAATTAAAAGCAGAACAAACACACATATTCACTTGTTACCTATACAAACACAAAGCGTGGGTTAATTAAATGGAAATGGGTAATTAGGGAGTAGATAGATGGGGTGCTATCCGCAGGTGATGTTAACTACAAGCAGAAAGGACGAACAGAAGGATGGAGGACGGACAAATTGTCACCTCACACTACGGCAGACATGTGTATTCGCAGGGGAATTAACTGGCGCCCATTCTCCTTGGTCTCCCGTGACGTAAACACAAAATTGAAAGGTAATGAGGTGCAATTAATAACCAGCCTTTTCAGCTTCGCTTATTAAATCAAGCTCATGAAAAGCAAAGGTAAACTCTTCTCGTTAATCCGCAGATAATGAGATGTTGATGTCAACGAACTGGTGAACTTCTTCTGCTGCCTCGTCCTCTTCGTCTTCGACTATACTTCTTCCAAGCCGGAAGGACTCACCTTTTTTTCGTTCTCCTTCTAATTGAATTTATTTTTCTCACGGTCCTCGTCCGTCGTCCTAGCCGTCGTCATCCTGATCCTGGTAAAAATGTTTCTGAAGGCCTCACATTAAAACTTTCAACTTCTAAATCGGCATCGTTACAGCAGCAGCCGTGGTAGCGGCAGAAGCCAACAGCGTCACGAAAAACTTTTCTACCCCGAGAGTGACCTATCCAACTCCAAAGATTTAGCAAACTGCAGATAAGTGATGTAGTGGGAAAGTGATGGGTGGACTAGGAAGAGGGTAGGTGGGCTGAGGATAGTGCGATAAGGAAGTTTTACAAATATCGAATCCAGGGTGGCTCTGTCATTAGGTTTCGAAGTTTGCGATAGGGTGCAGAAAAAACTCCAATATTAGTTCCTCAATCGTCACATCTTGGCTATTTAGGGTCGGAACATGTCAGGCCCGTCAATATGGTAGACCGCACAGAAAGAAGGAAAACTTTCTTCCTTGGTAATGTGTGCGGTTTTTCTATTGCCATTTTTTTGTTGCTACTCCTGCTTTTTGATTCCTGGTTCATTCCAAGTTCTCGACACATCGATTCTTGGGACATCTTTCGATTTAATTTCGATGGTACGTGAATGGATCCCATCATCGTCATCTTCGCCGTAGTCCTTTCCTTGTCCAGAAGACAGACAAGCTGAATAGCAAAAAGAAAAGAAAAGAAGCAGAATCCCATCGAGACTTGAGGAGTATAGCAAACGATTCGAACTGACCCGATTCATTTTCGATCCTGTATTATGGGCCTGAAATTTCTGTTAAGTTTAATGAGGGTCCCGAAAGGATGGCTCCTATTCTGGTCACCTTTATCGTATATGGGATCTCCGAATTCGGATGTGGGATAGGAAAAGCTGGAATAAGTTGCTGGAGTGAAAGGTGTACTCACTAAGTCCTGGACGAATAAGAGGCGAACAGGATGCCTGCAGTCAAAAACTGAGGTATGAGAAGCTGATAGTTCTATAGATGTCGGTAGCACGAACTTTTCGTGGTCTGGCCCTCGTTAGAGCACCGAAACCTGACTGGAATGCATTCAGTCATTCTTATATGCCAGTAGCGAGAGCCGAGCAAGAAATTCTTGGATCGTTGGGTTGACCATCAGGTCACCATTTCAGCGGCACACTACACCCTCCCAGGAGCAGCACATCCCTTTACTCCCAATTCCCTCCCTCTTCCACACACGACCGCACATATGTTGATAGTTTGAAAAATTTATTGGCAGATAGATTGTCGATAGTGCCAACAACGAGAGCACCATCTGTACGTCAAACGTGCGGACGTAATTTCTTTCTCTTTTGCCTTCGATATATGGGATAGGAATCCATCCGCTAACTTCGACATGCAGGAGGTCGATGTCTTAGACGGTAAGGTTCCCATTGAATTTTAAAAAAGGAGTGCAAATCGGGCACTGCAAGTTGCATATAAGATTAACGACATTGGCGTGCAGTTTGATTTAGGAGTCCTGCGATGGAGAGCTGAGTTATAGGTCGGTCTTCAACTTTTTGATGGCTTTGATATTTTGCATGCGAAATGTGTACTCTCGAAATGTTTATGAGTATGTGGTAGAGTTAGAGGGTCAATTTATGTCCATGGGAATGTACGTTATTCCATTATTATAATTTTTATAAATGTTTACAATATGTTCAAAAGTTCATTATGGATGACCCATTTAATGCTTAAGCATTTAGTTCCCCTCCTTTCCCGCATCCCAGTACCCATTAACGTCTGAGTACGATTAGATATAAAAGTAATATACTAGGTTAGTGACTTTACAATTACGGACGAATATTTTTATACTCTAGATGAAATCATATAGAGTATTATAAGTTTAATCCAGCCCGAAAAGTTTGTAACGCATAGAACCGAGCCTCGGACGAGAAAAAGTTATATATTATTTTGTGTTTAGTTGTGGCCAAAAACCCCAAATCCGTTTGCTGTCCGTCCGTCCGTTTGCACGATAACTCAAGAACGCGTTGGCCTAGGAAGTTGAAATTTTTTCACCACATGTAAAATGGAAAAAGTAAAGCTAAGTTCGTTAATGGGCGATATCCTTCCACTCCTTCGGGTACCTCCCATACAAGAGTCCTTAAAACACGTATTCACATATATTGCTCGAATTCTTCAAGTTAGGAACTTGAAATTTTGCATACTTAAAGTTTACAATGTTTGAAACAAAAATTCCGAATATGATGCAAATCGAATGAGTCCTTAGTGTAGCAACCTATAAAAGTCCTTCAAAAATATATGCAAGTTACAGAATCCACTATAACTCTAGTACGAGTTAAAGCAGAGATTCAAAATTCTACAGAAATAAGTTTTATATCAAAAGCAAGACTGAGTTAATTAACGCCACTCAAAAAATCGTTTAACCATCCATGGAGTAGCCACTATCCAATAATTTCTACCTAAATAAAAGGTCATGCAATAATTGTATGTGCACTCCTCATTCTTTTGATATATTCCCCACTAAAATATAAATCGGAGTTCAGTATTTCATCTAGAGTATCATACGATTGGCTTGCAGCCGATCGCGACTGCGTTATGTTTAATCTTGAAAAGACTATAATTTTCCGGATAAAATACTGTTTATTTAATTTTTCGTGTGACGTTTCGGACTTGACTTAATCCTTAATGAAACGGCTGACAGTTTGAAACAAAAAATAAAATAGTCAGTACTTTACATGGAAAACTAGTCTTTTTAATTTAAAAATGTACTGGTAGAACATTCATCAAATCATTTTTATTTTTTTTTCTGGTTTCAAAACTTCTCTCCATACAAAATAAATCCACATCAATTCCCTAAAAAAATACTAATAAAGGTTTTTTTTGTTCTGATTTGTTTTTGAAATTTAAATCCTAGATTGTCATCCGAAACCACAACGGCGGTATTGGTCGGCTTTTTACTTTTAAATATAATCTACAGAAAATTTTCGCTTTTTAAATATTCCTCTCGTCTGTCTTTTTGAAAGCTATGATAGCCCGAACACTGAGTAATAAAAAGCTAGCAACTTATTGGCAACAAATCACACTTCCGATTCACGTTCACTGTATCTCAGGACTAGAGCCGATGATGCCCACGGTGATGATGACAATTCCCGATACCGACGGAAATCGACGAGGGTGGCGGCATGACAATAAGCGTAATTGCATTTGTCGCCTTTGGCAAACTTCAACTGTCCTCCCGATTATGGTCCAGTTCGAATACTGTGTGCATTTGTCTGGCCATAAATGCGAATATTTTGTTTGGGATCATCGTCATCGGAAAATGTCAGACGAACAAACAAGCAGTCACGCAAAAATGCTTTCTGAATACTTGCCGCATCCATTATCGGAATACTATTAATTGGTGGCAGAAGTGGAATCGGCTATTGGTTTTAAAGTTTACTTAAAGTTTATGCGTTAAAAAAATGTCGACTATCGAATACAATTACAAGGACAACTCTACCACAAAGCGAAACTCTATTTCTCGTGCCTCTCCCAGACACCGGAAATATTTAATTACTACTCTGGTGCCATCTGTCAGCCGACCGGGGATATAATTTATGGAATCTGATAAAAGAGGTCGCTTTTCGTTCACGATGTCCTTTATTTCTTGGCATTGTACATGCAGTTGCCGGGATTATATTGCTACTTCGGTTGTAATTATTCAGCGAGGACAAGAACAACGACAGAGTGTGGGGAGTATTGTTCCAATTGCTGATAGCCTCGGATTGACTACTTAGTGCATTCAGTGGACGAAGCATGGGAAGGTAGTCAGAAGGGAGAGCAGGAGAACAAGGTATAGGCATCCAATTCAATCAGTGTAACGCTAGTTCCTTTTTTTTAAGCAGGTGAAGGACATATAACCGTGTAGCCCGGAAAGTTTGATGATGAATTTCCTGATTGCCATCCATTGCGACAGGACGTTTCCATCGTTCGTTGGCAGGGATGGATGTTTGCTCATTTGAGATGGTCGCTGAATTTTTTATATTATTTCCAAACGAACAACGTCCACGTTCCCTGTACCAAGAATTGAGACATGAATTTTTTCTATACTATTTTTTATTATATATATGTTTTTTTTTTATTATCGCGAGGACTCCATATCGAAGGATTCAATGTTGACCTTTCGGTCTGATGATCAACTCTGATTGAATTTAGAGGAATCCTGAATCGTCGGTGCTCGTCGTCCGGGTAGTTCTACTGCTCTCATTCGGATATTTTCTGTGTTTATTGTGATTTTTTCCCGTATATGTCCAGTTTTCATTCGCTTCCTGACTTGAGTTTCTTTCGAGAAGTGGGTGAATTTTTTCTTCACATCCTAATTTTTCTAGATCAACGCTACATGGAACAGGAAACATTGCAAAATTGTCCTGGCCAGTTGGCTTCATTTCAAAATCTTGATTGAAGTGGAAAATTGAGTTTAAACACGACGAATTGGATTGTCCTTGCGGACAGGATCCTAAAATTTTGTATTTTATGTGACCTCACTAAATGCTCGAAAGTTCGTTCAAATGTGTTGCCTTTTTTACTAGTATTCTGATTCCTGAATATTTAATAATAATAACTGTTTTTAAGGTTACGGGATATTCATAATTTACGGAACACTACAGGGTACATTGCTTGCAAATATTCAATGTTATGTAGTGATACATTAAATGTTAGTTATACTTATGCATATGTGCAGGTACCTATATGATTCTCATCAACTCAATGTTGTGCAGCTTATGAATTATTCAAAGATAATTCGATATGGTTCATTGTTCTATTTTCTGTTCGAATTTTTTGCAGCTGACATTTATCTGGACATTCTCGCATGATTTTAGAATACCTTGCAGATTTCTCTATGCACTTGATTTCCAAAAAAGGCGTAAGTAAACTCTGGTTTTACTCGGTCGATATTACCGATACAGACGTTAAAGGTGCAATTATAATATATGCGATGCGCGCGACTCGCATGATGGAACAATCGCATCGCGCGATTCTTATCGCGTCACCAGCGTTGAATCGCTTGCCACAACTGTCAAATTGTGTTTACAAGTTTTATAAAAATTTTGAGAGTTGAGTGCGCTCTCACTTAGTGCAACTTATTTCGGCAACATTGAAATAATCAAAGAACTTTGAAAATGAAAATTGTTTGCAACTTACGAACAATCATTACCATTACTGAAATTTAGAAATACTTGCACCAATTGAAATTGAACTCACCAATTTGTTAACATTTCTCATCGCAAACAAAACAATCGGAAAAATATCCAATAGGCGAATGCTCTAAGTCTAACCATTTTATCCCCTTCTCTGTCCGAAATGCAAATATTATCGAATCGAAAAATCCCGAACGTATTGTTCCACAGGACATTGATTTTGTGGTCTATTTCCTATCCAGTCAGGATGATATCCGTCTCTTGTTTTGCATAAACCATAGCTGTTGAGTTGTGTAGGCTTGGTGTCCTTGTGCCGGTCCTTGTGGGGTGTATGTTAGTCTCGGAAGGTCGAGATCTTTTTTTTTCTTCTATGGAATTTTGGGCTGTAAAATTTATTCGGAATATCCTTTCGATTTGACAACGACGGCCAAATTCTCTTTTGCATACAGGCTGATAAGAATAAGGATAATAGTGCGGATTTCGTAAAGGATTCCGAAATGTTTTTCAAATCGTCGCCGGATAAGGAATTTTTTCGATCCTTTTAGGTTGTTTTTTTATTATTATAGCACAATATCTCAGAATTGATATCAAGAGAAGGAAGGAGTTAGTACTACGATGGGAGCGGAGGAATTTCAATAAAAACCAACATTTGGGAGAGGGCAAATTGGAGATTTTTATTTAAAGAGAATTGATTTCGGTAATACGATTTCAGGAAATTTGATTTGATAGCTGGACTGAAAAAATTAAATTTAGCGGTTGACCTGATCAGTAAGAGTCGATAAAGAAAGATGTATCTTTCTTTTTTTTTTAAAAAAATAGGTAGATGAGCTGTCGAATTGATTTTATGGTATGGTAATATTAATCTTCATTTGTATTACATGCCGTAGTAAATATTTTAAAATAAATTCAATTGTTTACAGTTGAAAAAGAGTTAACGAAATACCACATATTAATAAATGACAGATATAAACCGGGTATGAATTAATATAAGCACAAAGGCAACGCGGAATGCTTTAATAAGCAATAGGCCACATTCGGATAAAAAAACGGTTGCTATCATATGCACATGTGGAGTTTGTCTCATACTGCTGAGGGAGTAACATGTCAATTGTAGAGAAGTAAATAATTTTCACAACTATGCTAAAAAAATCGCATTTACCGATGCGAACATTTTCATAAAGTTTGCAGTGTTATAATTCTGGCGTTTATTTCCATTTCATTTCGGTTATGGTCAGGCTAATTAGCTTGTTATATATTTACAGCAGAAAATCCTGTTTAATTGTTTTTGTGATGTATCCAGAGCAATTTTCATGTATATATTTGCAATATTGATGTGATATTATAAAAACATTGAAAGCAACTCACTTTACCATCTATCCGAGACTCTAACCAAACAGGAGCATGGTATTGAAGAAGACAAAGTATACACGGTGAGAGAAATGAAAAAAATAATAGATCAGAGAACCTACGATTTGTCCACTAAAAAACAACGACTTACGAAATTTGTAAAGTCATCTCAGATCAAACTGTAAGAAGTACATAAATTATTGAAACAATATCTTCGAGGGGCACCGTACCGACTAGGATTGTTATATTTTTAAATTACTGTCACCAAATTTCAATTTTCTTAAATAAGCCATTCTGGAGATAACATTACAACTCTTAAGTCCTACTCATACTCACGTCTATTATCTCCAACTTTACAACTTACGGTTTTGTCTACATAACTTCTGCAACAAAAAGTGTAAAATCCATAGAAACATCTTCTTTTTTTTCGTTAATGTTCATCTGGTTTACATCGAAACTTCATCCCTTAACCCCACATTAAACACAAGAATGGCAAGATGACCGAACAAAAAATGGGAAAGGAAAATAGTTTCTTCAGTCATGACTTGGATACGGTATGGAGAGTTATTTCAAATTCTTGAAATTTTCCTTACAGTTTTTTTTAACCCTAGACTATCCCTAGGGAATCCAACAATTTAAGAAACTTCACATAATCTTAACTTGTTGAAACCGAACAGCCGATAGCCAAGAAACGATAGGAAAGACCGAAGGACTATAACACTATAATTTCTTGTGAATCATTTTCATAAAAAGCGCTTATGTATGAGGAGGTAAGAAATGAAAACGATTCAAGGAGCTCATTAAATCGATGTTCTGAAGCAGCATGAACGCAACATAAGAGCCAACACACTAGCTTAAAGTATGCAAGCCAATGAGTCTTAACGCTCACACAGTTTTTATTTTTATTAGAAAGCCGGTTAATCCTGTTTCATTCAATTATGTCGCTGTCCTAACACTATCGTAGGTACCTATATAAAGTCCTTTCAGCTCGGCAGCTCTGATTCACATTCTTTCTGATTTTCGATGAAATATTTTCATAATGAGCATTACGTAGATCCTGAATCCTTTCCTAGTATACGTTATTCTGTAGACGTCCCAGACACGTGGATGCATTTCCGCCAGGCGTTCTTCTAAGTTCTTTTCGTGGTTCTTGTGTTGGATTTTTATTAAGAGCGGTGGTAGGAGGGGTGCATGTTTTATTTGTGAACAGAACGTCGACGACAGGACGATAATTATGTCAAGAGTTTTAATGTAATTAAAGGAGATCTTTTGCTTCGTTGAGAAGGAGCAGCCATATAAAACATGCATCTCCATCATGACGAATTCGAAGTGGGTTAAGTTTGTTTTTATGTCTTTGGATGTATGAAAATGGAATACTTGAGATTTTTCCTTTACAGGTAAGGAAACCCTTAAGAATCAAACTTTGTCGGTGATAACGTTGAATTTTTATATGGTAATGTTTTAGATTTCTGTAAGGGTTGTAAGTTCAAGGCTTGATATATATTGACGGGACTTAAAAATGTGTCGAGTAGTGAACTTAAAGTTAGTGGCAGTGAACCTCTTTAATTTTGAGCACATATCACTATTTGTGAAAAACTAACGAATTAATTAGTACATGAATTATTAAGAATTTTGAAATGCAGAAGTAACTTGCGTAATTTTTATATTTTAGAATATTTATTGAAATGAGTATATCTATTCATTACTATTTATTAACTGTCATGTCGTCAATGGCGCGATTTTCGTGTTAGTGTTTCACACAAGAAACTCTTCTATTTATTACTTGTCTAAGTTTAATTTAAGTCCATTACGTCCGGAAGAAAATTTATTTTATTTTTTTGTTTTTGTTTTTGTTTTTGTTTTTGTTTTTCATCAACATTATGTTACAGTAGTTAGTAAACATTTTTAATTTTAAATAAAAGAATAAATAAATCGCTGCCAAATTTGGCAAAATCGTCGAAAGAGAGCCATGTTTATATAAAATATCTGCAGTATTGAAATGTTTGTACTGGATATCCCGAATCTACGTAAATTTGTATTGAAAGTGTAGCCTAAAACAAAACCTTGATTCCAATCAGAAGTCCAATTCAGAAGTTTGGAGCATGCAGTAAGAACTGTGCTACCCTAGGGAAATAATTTTGTATTATTTCTTTTTAAATCCTTTAAGCAATGAAACAATATTTTTTCTACTAACACGTGCTTTTCAAACGCCTATTTGAAAACTCAGGCTCAATTATTCGGTTACCTGTTGACGGAGAACACATAGTTTATCGAAAATTAAACAATTGCTCTATTGTACCGAAATTACCCTCATTTTAAAAACCCTGCGACTGTGACCATTAAAAAGACCTTTTTGTTTCTTCAATTTTTCTTAAAGAATTCCCGGTAAAAATAATATTTCTTCGTATTCTTCTCATTATCCCGGTTTTTTATTTTGGCTATTATTTTTGACCGGTCGCTGCCAATCTACTAAAGTGATGCCCAAAGTCATATTATGTTATATACGTCCTCTTATCATCCCCATTGACTCCAACGCGTTACCGCCCTAATATTTTTCGCATGCTGCCGCAAGAAAAATTACTCTTACTGGCGGTCATAAATCAAAAATTATTCACCTTGTATACGAGTAATTTGCATACGATCTAGGGGGTTGAGAGCCATTCTTCACCTTTTAGTCGCATTACCATTACCAGCGACATTTCCACCATTTTAAAACTACTCCTCGTGAAAGGATCCAGGTCCGTCGTTTAAGACGTTTCAGTCAGCCGACTGTACGAGTACAATGGACGGACGGTAAAATCGGGGCAATTTTTTAGCATAAAAGGATCATTTAAGGAACCTTCGCAATTGTTATTGCGCTCCTAAATGTCGACTATGGTGGATACTCGGAGTCTTTTGGGAACCAGCTACACCAACGTCCGTACTCTCCTTCCTTACTTCATTCTACCTGTTTTGCACCTTAAGTTTACCGTGTGAATCTTTCGAATTATGTGATGGCGAGTGTAATAAATTTGTGTAATGACTTTGTAGTCATAATTAAGAGGAAAAATAGCAACAACCCTCGGGGATAAAAAAAGATGGAAGATAGGCAGTCAATTTGGGCAAGAGTATTTTGAAGAAAAAACTTCAAATGGTTCAAAAGTGTAATTTCGACGAAAATGTTTTCTTGTTGTTTGTCGGAAGGTCTTTAGGATGCTGAAATGTTGATGGTAATGAGTTTTAAATCCTTTTCAGTTGAAAATTGGACGTTTGGCTAATTCGAAGGGCTGAACTATTTTGTTAAGTATGTAGTTGGCTGTGTACTGCATTGCCTATATCTACTATTGCTTTACTTCTTAGTAGCGGTACAAGTTTCTGTACTTTAATAGTTTACCTGGTTTTCCAGTAGGTCGATTGCCAGTAGTATTGCTCTTCAAAACGTTTACAGGTTTGTTGCAAGGGCTGGCTAGCTCATATATACGCCAAATGCGATTTCTCAGCGGATTTGATCCCTTTCGAAAATGTTCATACTCGTAAATAAATTTCCACACAGCTTTTCGTACAGCCATACAAGCACTGCATACCTATACCATGACGGGGATGTTCTTTTTAAAGCCTTAATTGAATTCGTCAGATACACAATTGTTAAATCATCATCATCATAACAGTTTTGGCCTTCCTCTTTGCTTCAAAAATTTCTTCGTTGTAATCTGAGAAATATCCTGGCAGTAGCAATTTCCATTTCATTTTTATCAACATAAGCGGAAGCCTTAGGCAGTAGCAGTTAGCAAGCGAGTTGGAACAAGGGTTCTATAAACAAATCCCAATCCATAGTACGATAAGGAAGCCAGTAATTAGGAAAAGGAAGGCAAAAGGTAATGTTTGAGGACTAAAAGCAAGGATAGAATTAATTAATAAAATTTATGCCTTTTTTCTTAGGGGTTTTTTTTTAGTTTGAGAAGTACATTTCGTAAAGCTAAATACAAGTAAGTTCTTCATACTAGTCTATTAAAATCATGCTCATTATAAAAAAATATTACATACTTGCAAAACATTGAAGCAAAAAACCGCAGTATTGACTGAAATAGCCATACGTCATACAAGTTTCTGCGAAATACTAATTCGTATCGCAAAAAACATCTAAATAAAATTACGTTAGGTGTAAATTAACACTTGTTTATAAAGCGAAATTTATGTAATTTTCCGTAAATGGTAAGAATTATTTTGTATTTGCTCCACTAAAATCAGATGTCCCAAATAGGCCTACATGATTTTGACTACTAAATGTTGGTGCAATAAGTCAGCAAACTTGTTCGTTTATAGCTCATATCCTTTTCCGCATTTCGATGCCAAATGAAGCATTTGCTCTTCATATGTAACCGACATATGTAAATCCAAACTTGGCTAGAAACAGATTCATCGCCTTTCACACAGATTTTCATACGTTCTCTATCATTTTGTTACTTTGTAGCGTGATTTTATCGCTCTGATAATTCCCGGTCCAAACCAAATGGCGGTATAAAATTTGAAAAAAAACTCTGTCAAAACTTTTCACATAATTTTGTCGGATGAAAAGGAGAAGTTGAACGTATTCGCAGAAAATTTGGGCACTAAAAATCGTGACCCACTGAGAGACAATTTCATATTGGTTGAACTGGTTATGGTAGAGGGTGTGCCTTTTTTAAGCGAATAAAATACTTTATCCTTCAGGTACACATCCGCCCAACTATGCAGCGTCTAACAAGCAACTTAAAAAAAGTCGTAGCAAAATTTGTACACAACAAATCCAAGAAACGGCGAGGCGCTACTTGGGGCATGTATCCTTTTGCCCGGTAAGAGGATCAACGGAAAATAACCGGAGTACTGACGGTGGGCGCCCAGTATAGTTTTCGTTCCAGAAGTTGACTATTGCTCCCCTTCGGTTTCTTCTGGTTATCGTTTTTTTTCCATCGGTTATCCTGTCCCTTCGTAGCTTATGCATATCCCCGAAGCATATATCTACCTCGAATCCGTTTCGTACACACAAAGCTCCATTATACTACCGCCGGGAACGAGAACGATATGGAAGGAAAACAAAATCGAATTTTTCGGTTCGTAGGATGGGATAAATGATTTTTGTTAAATTTATTGAAAGACGTAACTTTCGCGACTTTTTGGCGCCTTTTAGTCCTGGCGCTCCTGGATTTTTTTGGAGATGGCAGTGCAGAGGGTGTTACTTCGAATAGGTGGAAAATGTTGACGGCTAGATGGAAGGAGTGATGCTATCGTCTAGCTACGCCATCTATCCCTGATTTGTGTACAAAAGTGTCTATATAAAATCTATTGATTGATGGGATGACTCAAATTGAATGGTTTTTCCGGAAGAGCATCATGATGACACAAGCACCCTGTACCCCACTCTTCTGTATGTATGAATAGAAAAAAGCTACCATCCGAAACTCTTGTCCTGGTTATAAAAGTTTTCGCAGTCGTAGTCGTCGCGAAACGTAAATATTTTTACAGGTTTTCGTGAAAATGTCGAAACGCTGCAAAACTGTGCTAATTGAGCTGTGATATGTCATATGTATGGCAATTTTGTCTGGCTACGTTAGATAGTTTCACATGAAAGTGAACCGAAAGTTGTTTACCTGAACTTTAGTAATTCGGTGAAGTGAACTGGTCCATGCCGAATGGTCGCTATTTTAGCCGCGCCTGTTCACATTTCTGTTGGATGTATATTTTGTTGGGTTTTGTGGACTGTGCAAATTCTCTCGAAAATTTCAAGTTAGGCGGAAACATGAAAATTTGCTTCAATTAAAATTTTACTCAGCGATGTTTCATTGAAGAATGTAATATGAACCAATTGACACATTCGTAGTCACTTTTCCTATTTCTTTCCCGATCAAATTGATTATTTTTACTATAGCTGAAATTCGAAATCCAAAGAAACTGATAAAAATTTTGAAAATAGTCCAAATGTCTAAAAACTAAATCTAGGAACTACAACCATTAACAATTTTACTTGTAAGACGTGCCACAACAAGAACCGTCTAGAAATACCAAATTTTAGCTTTCTTTCTTCCAGCTACCCCCTCAAATCGACAGTAACGAAAATTGCATTGCATTGTCACGTGTCCACCTGCTATGTATCTCAATTAGAAATTTCATTAAAATCATTAGAATTTCATTGGTCTTCATTAAAATTCCATTGGTCTAGTTTGCCAACGGTAGTCGAAATAAGACATGAACTTTCGAAATTTAGTGCACTAAAATTTAATGTAGACAGGAATCGACTTACATGCTCCGTAATGCCATCGATTACAGCATAGTGATCCCAAAAAAAACATTTTCAAAATATGAAAACATTTATCAAAATGTAGTGTTAATAATGATATTTTCAAAGTGTACAAATAATTTTGTTAGTTTAATTATCACCGGCCATTTCATACTTTATATCTACTTACATTTAGAGCCCGACTATAAGGTCTGTTCTTTCGGTAGAAATATAGAAACTTTGCCACGCTCTATTTTTCTCGCCGATGCATGTTCTTTGTGACATCATGATATATAGGTCTGTAGCTGACTTAGAAAGTTAAGTATCTATTTTTTTACAAATCCTTTCTAAAAGTTTTCTTGTTTTTGTGAATATTTCGTCTAATGGTAAGTAGGGATGTTCCGAATAACCGTATTCGTATTCGTTTAAGCGAATATTCGCCAAATTTTAAATATTCGTATTCGAAACCGTATTCGACAAATTCAACCCAAATACTCGAATACTATTCGAATACTAAACAAGGTAAAAAAATAAATAAAAAACTGGTTGTTGATAATAAAAAATAGCATTCTTTGCTTATTATTGTTTCTTCTCTTACCTTTTTTTTTTCTTAAAATTACAACATTTTCTTTGCTGAATTTAAAATTTTCTTTGATGAAATAAAATCACGAGACAATAATTTAAAAAGAAATTATATACTTACTCATATTCAAAATTTAACAAATTTAAATTTAATAAATAAATATTTTATTGCTTTTTCGCACTGCAGTCTTGTTCGTAAGGAACCGTAGATAAGTTCGGCATTACTAAAAAATTGTTCGCTTGCAACTATTTTCTAGCTATGTCTGCCAAATCTTGATATTCTTGTCAATTTTTTGCACATTTTAGACACACTACGCAAAAATGAATGCCAATCTCAACGAGAAATTATCTAAAATTACAAGCACTAGAAACAAAACGTTTCTGATGCGTGTAGGATGACGAAATGAAACAAATGCACGTGTTTAATGGGTACAAGTCGCTCGACTGAAATTTATCAATTTATTATGCGTAACCGTGTAACTCCCGACTGCCGAGAGTCAAGTGCATACTATTCGTATTCGTATTCGTATTTGCGAATACAATGAATGAATATTCGTATTCGTATTTGTATTCGCGAATACAGATTTTAGGTATTCGGAACATCCCTAATGGTAAGCGTGGAAATAAAAACTGTAGCTAAGGCCAATATGTTCTGATACTTAATATTAGTTTGCACCCCAAGTAAAGAATAAAATCAAATTTATGAGTACAAAATATTGATAAATAATTAATAAAATGTAATGCTTGTAATCCTAAGAACAACAACTCGTAAGGATGGGATTTGCTAAATTTTGTTTATTAATTTGGTAATCAAAGTTGGCTGAACAATTTTCATACCAACCTGGAATACCAATAATCAATCATGTATAAGAAAAGAACAAGATGATAAGTACATTTTAATTAGTCCTTAATATCAAGAGAACAAAGATCAAAACCAGTTGAATACTGCTTGATTAATTCACAAACTAACAGAATATTCCAACTCCTAACTTGTTGGAAATAGGTTCAATTATCAGATTCCATTATAACATTTATTGATAATTGCACTAAATTGCTGGAATTTCGCGGCGAAACGGAAATTAAATCTTATAAACAAATACGATAATTCCGTCAGCGGGTATTATAGAATATTTGCGTGCCCCATTCAGGAATACCTACATTAAAACTATTCTCCGTATCCGTTCACAAGAACCAAGCGAAGCAACAGGCTACATTATTGCGTGACGGAACGGAGACGGAACAAGGCAAACCATCCTCACATTTATGTGTGGTATTTGGCAAATACTTCGCCTTTCTCTCTATGAATTCTATTGTCTCGTGTGTACTTAAAGGACTGCAAAAGGATGTACTGATTAGTTCCGGGCACAGGGATACTTTGCCATTTCGATAATTACTTTGAGCATGGACTGGGTGTCGAGTGGGTAAAACACAGATTGACACCTTCAACAAATTACTTTAATTCGTGTCGGGATCACTTGAATGGAAAAGAAAGTGGCTATTAATGTATTCATGTATTCTGTACGTAATCGGTGAAATTGATTTGGCAATGTTCTCAGAATTTGGCATATAGTCAAAGCATGAACTAGCTTAATGTAGGTATGCGACATTGAGCTGTGGCTTCTTATTTAAAATGAAAGGGTTGTTATCTGAAATCCGTCTCCGTCTCAAATAAACTCCTGATCCTAATAGAATTTCGCGAATTACACAGTACCCGATCATTACATGCTCCTAATTTATTTATATTTTGTTTTCAGCAATATGATGAGTCGCAATAGAAATATGGATACCTCATCATGTACTCCATTCATAGACTGAACGGAATCTTTGAAACGGAAATAAAAATTTGCTATCGTTGAAAAAGGGCCATTCAACGTAATATAAAAACGAAGACATCTTTAAGAATCATTTCCTCTTCTTTTTCGTTTGGCTCTTGTCAAGCGCCTTATAAGACTGAATTGAACGAAACGAGAAACGAGCACTGTAAAGTACCATACAGAACAGACCCGAGTAGAGTCGGATAAAACTTAGTTTACACTTTTTATATCCTTTCCGGTGCTATAATGAGGCACTTGTACCCTAGGTACCCATCTATTTGGTTCTTGTTGTTTTTTTAAGTGCACACGCTAGACAAATTCCATATTCATCCATCCTATATAATTCTGCAGACAGGATCTTCTTGCACTAGTATTCAAAGGTCCATGAACACTTTTATACTACAGACTGATGTACTTACATTTTTTTTTATTTAGTATTGGTTGTCCGGTAGATTTTCGTAGAAAAATCTGAGAATCGTAGAAAGTTCTGTAATTGGTCATTTTTTTATCTACATATGTGTACCATAGTTCCATAAGAACAATTTTTGCTTAAGAAAAAAATACGTACAAGGTACAGTGAGCAACTACTAACTATGAAATGGAGTAGCGTTTCAAGTGCCTGTTAGGTGTTCCAAAGAGTAGATTTCTACTTAGTCCTAATGAGGACGAGTGGTGAAATTTATTTTTTAAAAAGAGATTTCCTTACTAAAACTTTTATTTATGTACTTGTTGTCATTTCTTCGGTGTTTGAAAGACGAGTGTATTGTTCGATTCAAGACCACTCGAGCGTAAAGTAGTTGAAGTAGAAGGAGGTATGTATAGCAGTGCCGCTTATTTTATTAAGGGTCAAAAGCTCTTTCTTCTGTGCATTGTGTGTTCATTTAAATTAGAGCTGATAATTTTAGTTCTAAGAGTACAACATAAAGGGTTTACTGCTGTAAAGTAAGGTGCCGAGCATATGTTGGAAGACACTAAGTAAAAAACATACAAACATACTTGTATGACGTTCTCATGGGTTTTCTTAGATTTGTCGTTTTTAAGGAAATGTCCCCTTTTTATTATTTTTGTCAATAGTTTCCGAACCGTTAACTTTATTTTCGAATGTTAACGTGTTAAATAATTTTTTCATTGCTACATGCTGGTGAGAAAATATTACTTATTAATTTTTGTTACGGGTTAATCGAAATATATTCGTTCTTGGAACATTCAACTGTATAAATTTTAATCCACGGGAAAAAAATATTACAGTTGAGTGAAATTTTTTTAGTATTATGGAATCTCATTTTGTCACCCTTAACTCTAAGCTAATTTCATTGCGCTAACATAACTACTGTAGCAGTTATCTTCATTTAATTAAAACTATTTAATCACTTAATTAATTCTTTTTTTAATACAGTGTAATTGAAATCAATCAGTTGTTCAACACAAAAATTTTAAATCAATATCTCTGATTATTTTCAATTAAAATGACATAAATTTTAAGCATCATAATTTTGAATCTCGATTAAACGCAATTTTCTTATTAAAAATTATTTTTTTTACTCGAAGCAGAGAAGTTGCGTTATAACTGCAATTCGTAATTAAAATAATAATAGGTAAGATAAGGTTGTTATGTAATTAACAGATTGTCCAAAAATAATTATGTCATTAAATTTCATACTTACGATCTTTTGTAGAAGTCCGGAAAAAGTGGAGGATACTAGAGGTTCGTGATCGGGTTCTATGAAATTGGCTCTCATTGTTCGTTGTATTCTTTCCAAGAGCTATTTTTAAATCTCCAAGTATTTTACCTCCAACAGCGAAAAAAATATTTCAAATATTTGAAAAGGACATGTCTCGAAAATGGTACGACAAGGGGCATACCATAGATTTGTATGCTGTTTGTGCCCTACACCATAGCTTTATAACAATACACACCGTATATTTTATAATGATTTGTTGGGTAAAGTCTCTATGCGAAGCCAGAGGTTGAAGCCGTTACATAACTAAACTACTTAACTGACGGACAGTATTTTAAACTACGATTATAACCTTGGTAGATAGGTACTATAGAACATTTTTATATTTTACCTTAAAACGAGTAAAAAATTGTAATGCAATCGCAACACTGAATTATAAGAAATAATAATATAAAATCGCCTGTAGTCAAGTTCGTAACTTATCTTATCATAACAACCGTTCCGTTAAGAAATAGGCAATTTAGTCATTAGTCCGCCATAAAATGCCGTACGTTCAAATTAGGATAAAGTCGGCTAGGCTGGCGATAATGATAATAACTTTTCATCAGAGAACACTAGTTATATTTCGTCCTGGTAGTAGTACTATGGGTTCGTTTGGAAGGCTGTTCTTATCTATTGTTTGGCATCTCCAGTTGCTCCCTTTCTACTCTCCCCTTATCACAACTTCGCTCCTTAGGTCGGTCATTTTCTTTTTTCCCTCAAGAACTTTTCGTACAACTATCACCCTCGTGACCTAAACGTTGCGACCCCCTGGAACCGCGAAGGACATAATCGCAAAGTAATAAAATAAAATTTTCCATTCTTATCTCTTGTCTATCTTTACGGAAAGCATATTTCCGAGAGGTTTTATGCTTAACTCCCTGGTAGGTCCATGGCAGTGACTACAAGAAGTGCTCACATTGTGTAGGGGTGGCGTTAGTACGTAGCAAAGAGTTGGAACAGTTTAATAGTCGTGTCGTTATTCTTAAAACCAAGAAAAGATGGAGAAAAAATTGCCGAAAATTTCCCTGCGGAAAGACACGTTAAATTTATAGTCTTGTACTCTGACATCATTGTAAAAAAATAAAGGCAAAAGTTTATAAGATGATTCGAATAAAAAAGAGCGCAAAAGAGGTGGATAGGAAATTTGGGAAATGAAAGGGGACGTTGCAACAATCATTCGGAAGTTTTAAGGTAAGTGCCTATGTATATCGCGATCAGATAGTAATTTCTTGGTAATTATTCAAAAGTTTCCGAACAAAGCAAAGAACCAGAATCCTTGAGCTTTTCTTTATTTTTGACAAATATAGACGACATGCTTGACAAAACGTGAATCTAAATGTCTATTAAAGAGTTTTTATTTTTAATAAATACGGTCAACGTTCTTACTATGTTCAGTTTTATTCTAACTGGAACTTTAACTGATTACTGCTCCCTTTTCTTCCAGTTAAAGTTCCGGTTAGAGTTTAACTGCAGATCGTAATAATGGCCCTTATTGTCTCAACAATGGATTCTTGCAAGGGTTGCAAGGGATACTTCCGAGCAGTGCTGAAAAAAAATTTAAAGTTTCTATTTTCTCGAATTACATCCTACTTACTACTAAAATTTACACTCTGTAAAGACTTTAAAGTTACATCATATCAAAAAAAACGTTCTAATTTACTTTCGGGTTAACGAAATCTCGTCAAAGATAAACATTTCTATTTGTCAACGAAACTTAGCAATTTCAGTTATTCGACTGAAATAGTTTTGCGTATCGTTTCCGTTTGAAAACGGCATCGACAATTCTCTTTGAGATCCTTTCGGGGATTGTCGTCGAATGGTTGGTTAAACTGCAATCGTAAATAAGCTTGTCGCTATGTTATAGTCTGGGCCTTCGGAAAACAGTAGCTATGGATACAGATTCAGAAAAGTTAGTACAGATAGTTGAACAAGGTACCGACCGAGGAGCACTTAAGCAATGATAGTAATGGTGTTTGCTGTCTAGACCAACAACTATACAAGACGAGACATTGGCAGTATAACAGTTGCATCATTACCGAGCAACCTCATCTGAAATTCATAGTGATGTAAAAGTCGCCGTCTATGCAACAAAAGTGCCGAGGAATCTCCGCCGTCGGCCTACCAGTACTTACCAGTCGGCCTACCAGTAGGTACTTAGTTGTGTACAAATATTCTGAAATATTATCGCCGAAAGTCTGATGTGAAACACTAAATGTGCACTCAAGCTCAAACAAAAGGATCTACATCAGCCAGCAAGAGTACAACCTGAATAAGAGTAGTTTTGGATAGCAGTTTAGAGGGGTGTAATCATAGTCAAATAAATATATTGTTGATTTTCCTTCGTTCTTTAACAGATTTTCATGTTTTGCGTTTTGTTTCACTATTTTTACCTATTAACATCTTTTTCACAATAACCTACACGAGGTATTTTTAACTTTGATATTATTTGGAAGTGTTCCGTGTAGCGTTTATAGGACTTTATAAACTAAAAAACCTGAATATAATTTAAATTTGAAGTAATAATTTCTACATCAAACAACAATTTTTATCGAGAAAAGGGTAATAATTATAAATTGAAATTCAGACCTAAGAGCTATGATGGAATTCTTGAAATTCTCTTTAACCGACCCTTGTCTAACCCACAGCTGCACCTGAACACAAATCTAAAATTTTTGCTACTGGAATTACCTTTCTAAATAGTATATCTATGAATAGATACCAACTTTTTACTTTCTAGCCTAAACCATTCACTAGAAAAACACATATCCACCCACTTATGCGATATCGATATATACATGTAAATAATGTCTTTAAGTTAAAATAAAAAAAAATCGTATTTCCTTCGTAATTAGCGAGAAGTAGTAATTCAAAGTTCCTTGAAAATATTATTTTTATGCCTACAAATAATCACCAACTTTAAACTTTCTGGCATGAACTTCCCAGAATCGATTCTAGTTTTCGACACATTGTTTTGGCACTGGTACCATACACTTTACCCAAGTCAACTAGGAACCGTTTATTCCTTAGATATCGAAACCAAGATTTTTCGTCTATAGCCCGACAATCATTTCCCTCATCACCCAAAAAGTTACCTTGTAAAGGTCAAGCGTCCCACATAAAAAAAATTTAACTAAATATCTCTAAAGTTTTTGTGCGCCTTACAAAATGTTTACGTATGGCGGTTCGACGGAGAGAAATTTGTTTTTGTTTTTTTTTGAGGTGGAAAAACGTGATTACTCGAGATGTTATCTTTTTAAAATTTATTATTGAAACAATAAAGTAGAAAATCGAAAAGTTAAATGTACAGATTAATTTAATAAATTTACTTGACAGCGAGCAACCACATTTTAAAGTTCAGCATGAATCCAGGATACTTGCAGAACATGAGTATTTATTTAAATATTTTGTAGATTTTTCCTTGTCTGAACAAGTGTTTTTTTTCGTAGTTACTGCAATAAGTTCAATTATTTTTTGTTCAGCTGTTTGAAAAGAACTGTGGTTACAGATGTTCAGTTTGCCATGGTATCACAGCGGATCCAATTGAATAATTTGAGCAATAGTTACCTTAACTTTTCGACCTTTACA
Organism: Beris morrisii; assembly: GCA_951812415.1. Classification (NCBI taxonomy): domain Eukaryota; kingdom Metazoa; phylum Arthropoda; class Insecta; order Diptera; family Stratiomyidae; genus Beris; species Beris morrisii. The sequence goes on along the minus strand of OX638313.1, from coordinate 116,323,155 downwards.
AAATTCCATCATATGAATAGTACCTGTTATATTCTAGCCGAGCGACAACAACGGCGTACAGTTTCGTTTATTTCATGCATAAAATATGAAAGCGGGCAACATTACAACATTATTTTTGGTTATGTTGGTTTCTGTATGCCAGGTTTACGTTATGGCAGTTGCACTGTCGTTGTTTTCCAATCACATTTCCATATTAATTCCAGCCGGTGCGCTAAGGAAACCCTGCCATCATACCGAAACGAAGAACAAATCGACAAGGTCGAAACTCTACTTTCAGCTCAATTCACACTATGACATGTGAAGGTACGAATGTATACCCTTGACTACAATATCCTTCAGCACAACATTGTGTCACTCATTTCCGAATTCCAAAATGAATGTTCAGTGATGGGGTGGAAAATTCTCGGTTGTGGTTTCCGCTAGTATCTCGAATGCGTGGTACTATTCACGCTAATATCGAAAGCAGGAAGAGGAACCGGAGCGAGCTATAGCCAGGCTTCCGGAATCTAAGGCCGCATAGAGCTGATCCCTATATAGCATATCCGTATATCGGCAGATTGATGGTGAGTGATTGATGAAGAGTTCGAATACACAAACCCCAACCAGCAACAGTTGGTCAAAATTTATCCCCGAGACTCTCGATGATGGAGGTTTGATAGACCCGTAGTGATTACTGCTCCCTTTTCTGCTCCCCATTGGTTCGACGTCCAGTAGAACTTCATGCTGTTTCCGCTTGCCAGTTATCTGCAGGACATGCAAGGGATATTAATTGATGCAGTAGGCCACGTTAATGACATAGAATTATGGATGATTGGCGAGATATGCTCTCGTCCTAGATTCGAAGTGGATCTGTGATTCCCTTTCTAGTACGGAGCAGGTTTTAATAAAGGGTGTCCTGGTGAATAGTATGGAACTGTGATTTGGGAATTTAATAAAATGACAATAAGCTCGGCAGATGATTTCAAGATGTTTCTGGGAATATTTTCGTCCTTGGAATGTCAATCTCGAATATACTCGTATTAGGAAGTTCTGCGTTCAAAATATGCCTAAAAAATAACCTTGGTCATCGTTTGTATTCTGTTTCGCTCCTATCCCCAAAACTACCAAGAACGCTGTTATATATATTTTTCTTTTACTCCCTTGCTCCCATATTGCTTTCTTTTATGAAATTCTTTGCCAACACTGAAAATAATCTAATTACCAAAGGTTCGTGATATGTCTCCATCTGTACTTTATTTTGCACTATCAAATTTCAAATAAAAGAAAAGATTACAATAAGAAGACCTTCAAAATGTCGCACAATAACCATAAGAACTAATCAAAGTCAGCGAATATGAAAAGGATATTAGCCGAATCATCATCACGTTTCGCACAGTCGCCAGGCAAATAAACCAGGATAGTATTTAGGTAACATCACCTAACGCAATATCCTGCTGAGCAAAACACTTGTTCGTGTCGCAATTTCTTTCAAATAATGTGTGACAAAATAAATTTGTTAAGAGCCATCTTTGTCATAACTCAATTATCCTGATCCTTTTTCGTGACGACGGAGACGATGTCGAGAACGACAAGAAGTTATTACGCTCGGATTGTGTACTTCCTACGGTGAGGATTAGGAGGAAAAAGACCCGTACTCATCTCGCTTCAGCACTGTCTTCTTCAGCAGCTTATTCTTCCCTCTTCCTTTCGCAATGATTATTGTTATCGTTATGATAATTATTTGAGGTTAATCCCCTTCCTTGACGCTGTATCTCCTAAATCATCCAGCTGCTCGGTAAGGATAACGGCAGAAATCCTCGACGTCTTGGCATTTTGTATTCATAATAACCGCGAATTGCGTGTTTTGTGCGAAAGTTGTTCATCATATTCCGCCAGATGTTTGCCATATCCGGAGCTATCTCGTCGTTATCCTTAGTATTATCGTCAATGTCTTCAACATCACCTTCAATCTCGTTTCGTCCTTAAGTGAGTTACGCCTTCTAATTAAATTCATCCCGTAATGAGTCTTGTATTGACTTTTCAATTAGGGCTGGCAAGGCTGCAGAAATGGATTTTTGTTTGTAGCCTGCTCCGGAAGGTACCTACTGGCTTACCTTCTGGGTGGCCCGGCTAGCGGTGTCCTTTCACTCTGCACCGAGCATATCAATTTACTTATTTGTCTTAGGACTTTGTTCTTTGGCCTCTAATGCAATTATTGCCTAGTCCTTGTTCATCGCACAGATAAAACCATCTCCTTCTTGGCTCCTTGCAGTAGTTAATAGAAAGCGGAAAAGGTAGATAGCAGTCTTGCTGCTTATTATTTCGGAACGGTTTTCCTTGGGGGTTTTTCTTCGCAGGATTTTTCGGTACCGCCAGGAAACTTTTAGCTGTATGCTTGTATATGTCTAGAAGTGCTACGTATCTGTAGGTGGCGTATCCTTTAGGAGCTTAGCACATATGTGTTCTGTGTGAATGTGCTTCTGGGCTTTGCCGAATCGTGTGAGCGTACTCTTAATACGGTGTGAGCTAAATTAAAAGTGGAACGTGATTGGAATTCCGCATTATTCTAGTTTTATCGTTTCTTTAGATGGCGTGCATAGGTGTGTGTTGCCTGATTATTAGCCTCGGGTTCATTATTTGGCTGCGTCTTCTTTAGGAATCTCTAGGTTTCATTTGTAATACTCAAAGATCGTGCAAAGCTCAGCATGGATTAGGCGATTCATCTGATAAAGATCATTGTGGTAGTGTAGATAGATTGACCCATTCATTACTGTGGATATGAAGCACGCATTGTTGCTATAATTTTTCATACAAGTGATTAAACGCCGATTAAGAAGATGGGCTGATAACTTAGTATTCCGGTTGTTTTCGGACGGCGAAAACCGACTAAAAGTATTAGAAAGTAACTTTTAAGAAATTGTTCTCCGTTTTTGTGTACTTTGCTGAATTGGGTACTCTTTCTTCAATGCAACTACTATCTCTAGGTATAACTTATCGCGAATCCTACAGATCCTTAACTCGAATCCATTCAAGTATAAAACAGAATAAACGAAACGTATTCCACTCTGTTTCGGTCGATGATATCTTGAATGAAATCCAATTATTATCGCCAAGCGATAATATAATACTTGGCTCCAACACCACCATCAAGGCAGAAATCACCTCTAGAAATTCAATCCAGTAATATCCAGCGGGAAAAAAATAAATCGAATCCTTTTTATAAGTACGACAAAGTCCAGTATCTACCGTGCAGATATCGAATGCGACTAGTCCTTGTTCGGACCCTGCAAAGAAAATGATGGGAACGTTCACGAAACCGTGAAAAAGAGACACAAATGCAATAGTGAAATATTCGCTATTGGATTTTCGATATCCGGTTCGGCGAAATGAAATTATTCCATAAATATTTATGAGAGATGTACACGGTGTCCTGAAGCTGTCCTCCACGAGTGTCCACAAGATGCGTCCTAGCCCCACTCGAACCATTACCATAAAAAGTACTGAACAAAATTTGTGACTTGAAATTAGACCTTCCGATCAAATCGGCATTCTTCAGTTATGTATTGACATTTTTTCCTGTAGTAGCTGTATCCTTAGGATGAATAGAATACAATCCTAAAACATAAGTAGCTCAATACTGAAAGATGATTTCCTAATTATCGCATTACTATATTTTTATATCTCCAGGAAAAGGATATCGACGTTTCCCTTTTAAAGTTTGAACGCAAATAAATTGAAATGTCATAATCAATTTAAGATTGTGCCAGGACTGCACAAAGGTACCAACGTAAATTTATTAAGGGTTCATGCTACTTTGGACGCTAAAAAAGGGCTATTTTTAAGATTTTTTTTTAGAGGTTGCTGGAACAAATATTATTGAAATTCATTTTAGGCTTAATAAAAAAATAAAAAATAACTTTCCAAATAGCCTCCTGGTTATTCCTTAGGTTGTCAGTCCCATAGTCACCTACACCGCATCTCAGCATTAAACACGTTTCTACCCATAAAATAATAAAGTAGCGCCCAGACTGTTGGCCGATTTTTGAGACGTTTCTGAGATATGAAAAATCACCCGCCACCCCTGTACCTTGCTACCACTATCAAAAAATAATTTTCCTGGGATGTCTCCATAGTAGCTCTATACAGTATTCAATTTTTAGCTTTCTATCCTTTGTGGCTTTCGAGAAATTAAAATCAGAATTTATTCATTACCCCCCCTCCCCCTTCCACCATCACTCCCTACACCCACACCCTCAACATTTTTTTTCTCCACTAGAGGTCTACCGGTTCTAACTCCTGCAAAATTTTCAAGATAATATCTGATACGGTTCTTGAGATATAAAAATTTAATTTTTTTCAAAAATGACTGTCCCCCCACTTCCGCGTTTCACCTCCCTCCTCAAAATTTTTTTCGAAAAGCAGCGAAAAAATTCTACATTTTTGACTGTTTATTGCAGCAAAATAAATAGTAAAAATGAAAATTTTGACTTAGTTCTAGTTCCGACCAGAACTGTGTATTTTAGGAATATGTGGTTCAAATTTCATCAAGATCGGTTGAGTGGTTTCGAAAATTTCAATTCCGCAGCACGAGAAAATGTTGTTGTTGTTGTTGTTTCGAGAAAAAGTTTTTTTTCTACAAAATCGCTCGAGGTAGCAACGCAAAAGACGTGGCAAAATACACTTAGAGTGATCGGATCGTTATGAATTTTTCGCACAAAATTTTTTGGAATTAACATACATACTTTCGAAAAATACAAAAAAAAATCGATTTTTTGACACGGTCAAAGAAGCATGAACCCTTAAAGATTTATTTATTTTTTACAAACTTCATATTTTAACAAGTGAAAAGTGGCTTTTCCTATTTTCACAAACTTGATATTTTGCCAAGCGGGGGAACCCTTGTGAAAAATGGCTTTTCATATTTTTTACAAACTTGATATTTTGCCAAGGGGGGGGGGGGGGACCCTTGTGAAAAATGGCTTTTTATATTTTAAAAAACTTCATATTTTAACAAGGGGGGACCCTTGCTTCGGGTGACTCGATCACAATTTATATGAAATGCTAGCTTCAGAATAAATTTGATACGGATCTAACAAGTGTCAATTACAATACAAAATGAGTTAGAACACGAAAGATATTCCGAATATGAACAATTCGATTACAACAATGCATGCTAGACTTTTACCAATATCGATATAAAACGAAAATTTACTTAAATTTGCATTTTCCGACCCTATCAAATCTTGGCAAATCAACTTGCGGAAATTGCACCGATAACTTCCCTGTACATTGAATCTTGTAAATTAATTGGCTGCCTCCGATGGGATGGCATCACTTCGGTGAGATCTTTAAGGAAAACGCTCATCAGCATTTTAGGCGAGAAGGACAAACTTTTGCATTCGATTTTAACTTTACGACATATATAAAGTTTTCATTTTCTTTTCCTATCTGCCCTATTTTCCTGGCTCTTTTGCACTTCAATTCTATTAGTATGGGAAATTTTCAATTTTTAAAAAGTTTCCTGAATCGGCTGTCGTCGTCGTAGTCATCGTCAATTTTTTCGACTTTCAATTTTGGAACAGACAGGCATTTCATGGCTTCGTCCATTTTAATTTTATTTCAGACTTCTTTGTTGAATCCTAGATGGGAAATAGGGAGTCATTTCCATATTCGCGTCTTGAATTACCAAAAGACTGTTTTTCTGGGTTCCTTTTGGATGGCTTTCTTAAGGCCATGAGATCGAGTTATTTTGTAGACAGGTAAAAAGTATTGAAACGAAGCGAGAAGATTTTACAGATTGTGGAATAATTTGATTCAAAACGTCTAAGGTTTTATTTTAATTGAAAATACTGAAAGGGATAATAACAAGCGTTATAGCAACCCCCAGCAAGAAGCTAATGAAAACAAGTTAACGAAACTGATGATGTCATCAATCTCAGTACATTTAAGTCAAAGAAATTCTTAGCTCCCCAAACGAGTCCTCTTTATCCGAGTTAATGAATTCCAGTGACAAAGTATTGCAAAGAATATCTTCAGGAAAATCTGAAACGCGATGAAAAATTAAAAAAGCGTCTCACAATTGTTCCGGGTAGCCGTGTCACTTTAAATTTTAGCCCACATTTCCTTCTGATTTTAGTCTAGACGATGAAAACCTGTACTTTTTTCACGTAAACTGATTTCTTAGATTGCTCGTAATTCAAAGTGGCGACTTGGAAATAATCCCCAGAATGGAGTCGGTAATTTATTGCTGAATTTCCTCCGAGCAGCTGAGGGTGAAAATTATTTCGAATGATGGTATGCAGTTAGCTGTAGAGTCGAATCAAGTTTGAGATTTGATGTTCCTATCGAAAGTGATTTAATTTGAGGTATCACTTAGTAGCTCAAAAAAATTGCAAAAAGCTACGAAAGTTTGACAATACAAAATAGGAACTAATCGCATGTGCACTACCACACTCCCGTAAAAAAGGACAATTTGAATAAAAATTAAAACTTTTTAAGCGGAAAAAGTTGTCCTGTCCGCCGTACTGCGGATGACAATTTCCCCATTTTTATTGTACACATGCATAATTTCATATGCAGCTCATTTAAGGTCGTGCTTGTTCTTCGTTGGTCCTGTTTTTGCTGTGTGTTGGCTTCATAACGCCCGAAGCAATGGCACGTTCATCCGATGTATGGGATCCCTAACACGTTCCTCAATTCAAAGCCGAATGAACATCATCCTAATGATAGCCAGAAGGAACACGCCATTCGGCTTCTATGCGGACACACAGACAGGAGTCGAGCCGTTTTTCCATAAACGGATCCGAGATGTCCGTGTAAGGAGAGTTTTAATAATTTTTCGGTCGGTCAAATCGGAAGAAAAGAATTTCTCGGACTGAAAATAAACGAAAGCGGATCCGAGCATATAATGTCGGAAACGAGTCAAGTAACTTTGTCCGTATGGAATCGCTGGGCTGTCTGAAGTGGAACGTCTTTCTATACGAAAGCCTGCAGGCCTGCAGATCAGCTTGTTAGTGCAACTACATGACTAGAATTTCAAAACATAGACCACATATTTGGCAGGAACCTGCACTAAATTTTCAACTGGCTATGGCCCCGTATCTACATCAGCTTTATTCCATCCCCGAAAACAACGAAAACAAAGAAGTCTTAATGCAATCCTTTAGCAACTTCTCCATTACCACACTCACCATACAGCCTTAGCAAAACAAGGACTCAGAAAATTATTCCAGTCGGCATTACAATTTCCATAAACAGAATTCTCACCTGAATAAACCGGGGATCTGATAAACCTGGTCCTGAATTCACCGAACCTCATCTTCATCCCCCGCTCTATCTTTCTGTTTCTGGTATCTACCTACGTATATAAATGTAGTTTTGTGCTATTTGAATGGCCTTTCGGAGCATTAATTGGATTAGTCTCGCAACTGGTAACGGATCGAACGCAATTGAAAATTAACAGGCTTGATATGTGTCATGTTCAGCAAGGACTGGTACCTCGTAATTTCCCGACATATCGTTCAAAGCAGTCTGCGATGTGTGGATTCAAAGGGCCACTCTTTCACGACTTAAAGGCAGCTGAAAATCTGTTTCCAATCCCCAATAACAATAATCTGCTGACACTTGCATATGGCAGTGCGATTTGTGAATTAGCGTACAGTGAGCGGACACAACCTGCTTTACGTTGAATAGCAGGTAATCTACGTCGATGTTACTCTTGTGAATCTAGTCCAGTGATTCTCAACCATGGTGCCGCGGCACTTTAGTAGGCTGATATATCTAATTGGCTCTCTATGACTGACTCTTTTTTTCAAACGCTTAAAAATCAATTTTGCGATTTTTTTCATATTCTCATAATGCTGTAGAAAAATTGGGACTATTATATTTTGTCCGTATTATGGCAGAAAAGACTAAGTAAAAATTTAAAAGGAGAAGAACGTGACATGTAAAATTACTTTATTCCTTTTTAATAATAAAATATTTTTAATGACTTCAAATTGAAATTTTTTACTGAAAATGCTTATCCATTGAAATGAAATCGATTTAGTAATTTCCAGAACTTTTTGTCAATTTACAAGAGAACAATTTATTTAAAGAAAAAAGTTGTTGGTCGCTTCTACCAGAATATGGACAATATACAGCTGAGCTAGAGAAATATCTTTAGTAATCGAAAGGAAATCTGAGCTATAGCAAGAAAGGGCTAGAACTATCGGCGCAGGACATTAATCTCTGTGTTCAGCTATATAGCGTTTTCTTTGAAAATATTCTTGGACGTTATAAATTTCATTTCGATATAATTAGTTTTACTTACAAAATTATTGCATTCTGAAGACGGGAGTTCCTTAAATCTCATTATACTTTTCAATACTCCACCACATTCGTTTCATTCAATTTTAAAAGACCAGTCCGTAAACTTTAACACATACTCCCTGTCTTTAAATTCTTTAATTCCAATATGCAGGCTATAATTTCGGGCTTTATGTTCGGTCTTAAAGTTAGCAATTTGGATAAATGTCCGCTCGCCACTACACATCTTCATGTCGTACACCAGAAATGACAAGAAGTGTCGTTTGAAATCTCCAAAAGCCATCATAAAGTTTAGATGCGACAATTTTACAACCATATCCCCAATCCCTCAAATTGCTGTAATGTTCACGCAAACAAAATACCTGGCGCCCGTTTCATATATGGATACGTTGGGGACATGTATAGCTCGAAAAGTGTTTTTTTCAAAGCCCGGAACCGGTAGCGACATCTGTTACATTTTTACATACCATCACATATACCAGTATCTACCTTTGGATAATTTTTACTTACGTAAAGTTTGCGCAACAACGTGTTTATAGACACCTCATATGTGAAGGTTGAATTATAGTCAATCGTGACATGCCCGAGTTACGTGGAATTTACGTGTACGTGGCTTGATGGAAATCACGTACCCTCTATTCACATTCGAAGAAAATTATCTTTCGTTGCAAGGGAGGTTGAGGTGTGGTGCCACCTTTGCCTAATAGGCCATATATCAGCTACTTGATCGCGTTGGGTTCCAAACAAATAAATTATTAAAGGATATTTTGGTTTTTTTTATATTAGTAACTTCACTGTGGTATTCAGATATCCTTTTAGGGACAAGAAGAAGCTCGCTTTGGGGACAGAATGAAAGGCCAACATGCGACCTGTTAACCACTTGTCCACTTGGAGAGGAATTATGATGTGGGTACAAGTCCTAGGCGTATTGTTTGAACTGAAGGATTTACATTTATAGATCCATTGGATTAGCAGCAACAAGTGGATCGTAAATAATAACTAAAATGTGTGTAAGTTAGTAAAACACACAAGACTTTAATCTAGAATCTCAATTGTTAATAAAAATCAAACATACTTCATTTATTGACCCTAATTTATTGTATTAGGTACAATAATTTACATAGTTGAAGAAAATCAGATAAAAATATCCTTCCAGCCTAGGCTTAACAATATAAAAAATTTGGTCGTTCTTCACATGCTACACACTTTATTCGAAAAAGGGCAGTCGCCAGCCGGGTGCAAGTCAAGGTTCAGTCGAATTCGTTCGATATCAGATTATTTTCGAGCTTGTTCAGGGTTAACTAGGCGGCAGTTGCGTCTTTGGAAGTATTTTTGTAATAGTGTGTAAAATTTTAGTTTTGCAGCTCACCGTTTTCTTTAGTTCTGCTTGTATTCGGATAGCAGATAAAAGGCTTGTTCACGACTTTGAACTTTGCTATGAGCTTTTTCATGCGGTTTATCTAAAATAGAACAATTTATTAAATACAAAATATCCAGAACAGATTTCGATTTGTTACGTAGTACTTTCTCCTGATGCATCCATCAAAGCAGCATAAAAACTGCTTATGATTCCACTAGCATTCAACCGTTTAAAGGGGATTTTCAAAGATCTCAGACATGATTTCAGAATTCCCTTTACAACTTCAACTAGACGATGGATGGCTTTTGATTATATTACTTCTGTGCACGAAATAATGATGGCCTTTTCCTTTGATAAACGTAAAACGTATTTCTACGTTCTGCGACAGTTTTTTCCCCTGGTTCGGAAAACGTCTGTACCATAGGAAGAAAATAAATTCATGAGTGAAAGTTCTTTGTATGTGACTGGACCTTGTCAAGTCAACGTAAGTAAGTAAACCGATTTTCCTGTTCGAATTATGTATGCGTTTTGTAGTTGAGACGATATGTAAATCATTGGGACACAAATCACTAACTGACGGTAATAAGAGCTTTGAAATTTATCCTGGAAATCCGAAGAAATGTAGCTATACTTGTAACTTTAAGTATTATTAGAAGGTTAGCTGTGCTTTGAATTTATTTCGAGTGGAATATAGTTACAACCTACCTATTTTATGAATAAGAATTCTATAAAAAAGACAGGGATCTTGAAACGGATTTATGGATTAACCTTATATAGCCTCTACGTTGTAAAGGGAACTGAAGAACATGAATCAAACTGTGCTTGAACTCAAATTTCTTATCATTTGTTTAATATTTCAGACACAAGATTTATCTTGAGAAGGTTCAACAGAAAAGGTCTTCGGAAAAAATTTATTATTGAAAGTCATCAAAATAAAATCAAATTCGGTAGCATTTCACAATTTTAGAACATGATATTCTCGGATGCATACACATCAATCGCTTCAAACAAAGAACAGAGAGCCTGAGACTGCCTTTAAAAGACTGGTCTACATCACTACTTTAAACACAAGTCAATATAAAAAAAAATTATCAAAAAGAGACTAGGTATAATCAAGACTACTGTATTTAATATTTACTTACTTAGTACTTACTCATCTTATTGCTTCCAAATTCTATAAATAAAACAAAAATTCGGAAATAGAATAAGAAATCACTACAAAGGGAGTAATCCCTTTGTTTTGAAGAATTCCAAAATCAGTGTTGGTTTCACACCAATAGATTCCTAAAATCATTAACACAAATTTCAACTCTATGTCACTTTTATTATCTCTCAAATTTATTCTAAGCACGAAGTCGAATTCAACTGTACACACACGTAGCAATCGACGTCAGAAAAATATCAAAAGGAGCCGAGATTCCGATCTGAATGCTGGCATACGTCCTACAGCCGATAAAATTTCCTGAATAAGTCTCCACTTCTGTTCTCCTTACAGTTGTAATCCTTAAAATGGGGTAAGACTTAACTATCGCTAACCAAAAATCTTAAGATGCCTCGGTTCCATCTTGGCGCCTTCCATCAATTCCACACGCTCATACCTGCAGATTCGCAAAAATATGCTGCCATTGCTCCCGGGTAAAACTGACTTTAGTCGCTTCTAGCTTTCTCTTTCGCTCGACAGACATTGGATATAATTTTTATCTAATATCCTCGAGGAAGTATTTAATCGGCCATAAAATCACCAATAAGCCCTGATTCGGAAATGCCATAAATCAAGTGTCGCATCCGAAACGAAAGATTCGAAAAACGGCTGGGAGAGTCTCACATAGGGCAACTTGAATCGAGCGCTGTTTTCGGGACATTCAAGGGTGCAAGGGCATCTTAGAGCCAAAGTAGACGGCGAAATGAAAAGCCGGTGTGTATTATACAGGAGTGGGTTGGAGGAATAAGGACGTCGTCTCATATATCAAACCAAAGATGTACGAAAAGTTGCCACGAGGTGGGTCGTTTAAGATAAGACCGAATTTCCCGATGAATGCCTAAAACTTTGTCATTTCTACATCTCTCCCTAAACTACACTTATATGTACACTCTGCCGTAGTTGGACCGACGAACGGTACGAGAGTTACACCCTAGTTAGGTCCTAATTAGTCAAGAAACTTTCGCAATTTTTCTCCACGAAGCCCTACTCTTCGGCACGTGAACCAGTCAAAATGATAATTTTCGTTAATTTCAGGATGCCTAAACGGAATGCCATTACAGCGCGTTATCTGTGAATCGCCTTCGGGACTTCTTGTTTGCCTCGACACGAAAGTTTCTTGTGACTAACAGGCGACAAGGACACAATGCCGAGAATCAAACACAATGAAGTCCTTAAATGAATCGACGTGACTCGATTTGACCGAGTTTTGTAACGGAAATAGTTCGATTCTGACAAGACCATTAAGTTTGGGGTTATGAATGGAGGCAATCAAGATTTTCGATAATAATGTGGACAATTGTCTGCAGGCGATCGAGAGAGTAGAGCAAAATGTCGAAAATCAATCGGTACAAATCATCATTATCTAGTCGAAGAGAATTCTTTGTATTATCTAAAAAGCGTAATTAGTTTCGGTGGTCCGAAACAAATAAGACCGTTTCAACTTGCTACTTGCTACCATCTATCACTTTATTCCGCCCTATTGATCCTCCGCCCAAACTTTTCTCGTTCGGGATTTAATTAGGCTTTTGTTAGTTACCCTCCGGTCTCGTTATCCTTTATACTGTTTTCCTACTAGTGTACAGTACTGACCATTCTCTGCCCACCAGAATCCAGTTATTCAGAAGTTTCGTCCTGCACTGTTCGCTACGTTATACAACTACCAGGAAATAGAGCGTAAAAAGCTTGAGGTGCCACGCGTAATGGTGTCCCAGACAGGGATCAAGGATACGCTACACAACATGGAAAAGATTCTTCGCATCGGTTAATTGCATTTAATCTCGCTGTAATGGGCTTAAGAAAAGGAATCGTGAGAAGCCATCCGACGACTTTTCCTAACTCAATTCGAGAATCGATGCTAATCCAAACAGAAAACTATAAGCTCGTTGCTGACGCCAGGATATCATTACTTCGTTTTCGAGTTTAGTTTTTTGAGAACTGGAGCTTGGGTCAAGGCTGACGGTAAACCTGCTGATTATCATTTGCTAAATTTGATTCGTAAAAAGCATTTAAATAATGAAATAGTTGACCAGTTGTCTAAATTTTTAAGTTAATTTTCATCACACATTCCATTAGCTATGCGACAAACACATCTGTATGAAACTTTATTTTTCAGTTTGAATTTCAGGTTTGTTATATGTATATTTAGCGTGTTTTTCTTTTATTTCAATAAAACAGCTTTAAAAAAATTGCTAGTTTCAAAAAGTTATTTTCTTTAGGGCCACTACGCCTTAAAACTGAAAAAAAAAATATTTTTAAGGAGGATCGAGGGTGGAAAACTTTACATTTATACGGCAGGTAGGCCTGATAGACTCCCAGTTGAGAAATAATTTTTGGGTGGGGTTAGGGAGAGTGGAAAGGAAAAAATTCAGATTTTTGTTTCTCGAGAACTGCTAATGATAGGAAGCTGAAACTTTGCATTTAGGTAGAGATATAGTCGCTGCACGGTCTTAAAATATAATTTTGAATAGGGGTAGTATGGTACACGGGTGGGGGTGTTTTCCTTTCTCTGGGACGGCTTACTCTAGAAACTTGTAATTTGTGGGACGTAGATATACTAGAAAAGTAATTTGGTTAAATAATTTCATATTTCTTTTAGTAAACGGAGACGGGGCACAAAGTTTGGTTACTGAAAATTGGGTGCACATATTATCACGAATTTCGTCACCTCTTATGTCTCGTGAATATTGAATTAATTTTACTACTTTTTCAGATAAACGTCTAGACACTGTTTTTAGATTTTTTTTAATTTCAGCGTCTAAGGGGGATGTAACAGGGCTGTACACATTTTCACGAATTCTGTTATATTCCGTAATAATTAATAAGTTACAATTTTCGCCATCTCTTTGTTCTGATGGGACTTCAAATTAATTACCATGCGATAATAAATTTTTACTTTACAATCATTGACAACCATTAAATTTACTTTACAGTATTATGTCGAAGTATGCTTTAATATGGCATTGAGCAATTTTAATTCCATTGTTATTTTCTAACAACTGGGTGTAACATTATTATATTTGGGTAAAATTCCGAAACGCGTTTGATACTGAGATCGTGTAATAATTTTTTGTCCCTATAATGCCTGGATTAAATATTTCCATAATATTTTTGAATGAACTTTTCATCAATAAAATTACGTAAATAATAAAACTTCGTAACAAGTTCAGCCAGAGAAAACAGGCTTGTAATTTTTAAATATACCTGACATTTGTTGTACCTTCGCAAGTAGTTCTGACTGACATCCCGCATATTAATAAATAATATGTTTTTATATAGGTAAGTGGCATGCGGCAGTTCCGTTTTTCTACGGACTTACTGCGTTTTACCTCGACTTTCCCTATAAAGCTCGATATTGGCTATTCGTTGACTTCCTTTTGTTTAAAGTTACTTACGACAAAATAAAATAAATTTCCCTTGTTTTCAATTATTTTATTAATAATCCGATAATAATAAATCTTACATAATAATTTCTCGAATATTTACAATATTTTTTACTTTTTGTATTTTCTTTTTGTTTTTATTGCGCGACATTTTAACGACAAACAACGCGTGCATGCAGCCAAGCTAAGAAAGTCAATGCAAATTTTCTAGATGACTTAATTGCTGCTGCGAAACCGTCTTAAACAAAATAATTATTATAATTTGAATAAATCAAAAAAATCGCAATTTTTTGTTATGTGCTTCGAAAGCCCGCTATATCATTGGGTGCGATTAGAATCGACTAAGGTGATTAAAATTGGGTGTGAACTTCTGTCCTTTATTCTCATGCCGAGTCCAAAAATTCACCCTATCCGCGTGAATATCTCGGATGATTGCTTTAAATAATTTTTAATTGGGTATAATATTTTTTTCGTTTTAATAATAATTAATTTATACTTTTTACAATTTTTTTGATATAGTTTTTCCTTCATTTTTAAATTAATTTAACATTTCTTTTTATTTTATTTATTTATACGTTTCTCACGTTAATTTTTTTAATTTTGTTTTTATTCCTCCTTTTTCCAAGTGTATAAAATAGTTTCGTTCAGGCTTTTTGTTTTGTTTATTTGTTTTTTTTTTCTCTAATTGTTTTTTATTTATAATGAATAATATTTAGTAATATTAATTATCTAACTGCTAAAGGAAAGGATCACGCCTATGTTTTTAATACATTTGTTGGCAGGAATAATTGAAGTTTTAGAATTAGTCGTCCAATGGTCGTTGTGACCAAAACTCCAGTCATAGCGCTCAAGTAAAGACAAGAGATGGAACACCGGTTTCCATGAGAACGATCATCTTGCGGAGACCAGTCATAACCTTTAGCACTTTCGCTGGACGATTTTTGCTCGGACTTATCTATTTCATTCAGATTCGATTGATATTTTGATCCTTTTGAGAAATTGAGAAACATGTTTATTTCCAAATATTTGTTTTTTTTTCGGTCCATTTGTTTTTTTATACAAACCTTTCTCCAGAAGCGTTACGGAGTTGGTTGCCGATTGACCATAGTTTGGTGTATTGAAACCACCTTTTATAGTTGTGGTATCGCGGCGAGGCGTTGTCTCCGTCGTGGGTGGAGGTAGTGTTGTTGGAGGGCTAGAGGCTGCAAAGAAAAAACATATTTACTACGTGTATTATAAAAATATGAAAAAAAAAATATTTTCTGCAGCAACCTTTATGTCCTTTGTTAACTTTCGTTTCAACACAAAAAAAAATTCCAAATGATTTCTTTTATTCCGCCATTTTCCAAAATTGCTTATTTACAATCCCGACTTTATTTCACGATTCCATATCAAAGAGTTAAAAATAAACAACGCAAAATAAAACCATTACCTTAACAGAAAAGCCTACCCTTTTCATAAATACCACCCTCCGTCGAAAGGTCGTGCCTTTTTCTCATTAACGGTTGTAAGATATCCTTTGGAAAATTCGCCAGTAGCAGAACAGGAGTATATAATATTCAGATTCGTCGAAAAGAAATTGGCCAGAGTGAAAAGCGCATTCAGGAAAAGCCTTTCAAAATCCCATTCATTCGACATACCACCATCGCTTCTTTCGTATTAGTTTCTGCCACGGAAAAGGATCTTTTTGCCAGACTCGTACGAATCTTGTAGTTCAGAAATCTGATGCCACGAATTTTCCACGCTGCTTCCCGTTTTCGATGGGAATTGTTTAGCTGTGCCCTGACGACTGACGTAGAAGACATAAAAACCTAACGGTGAGGATGGCAAGATAATCTTTCGGGATTTCCTTTCTACCGGAGCTAATAATTTTATTCAAGCGAACGAAATATTTTGATGGAGGAACTGAAATCTTTCTGAACAAATTGATATCGTGGTATATTTCGTGATACAGGATGTCAAATGAGATTAAAAGCACCAGAGAAAAATTCATTTAAAATTGATGAAAATCTTCAGGCCCAGATTCCTACTTCCATGATTGATCCTTCAAATGTTTCTCAATCCAAATTAAAATTTAATCGATTGGTGAAAAATCGTTAAAATTAAACATAGGAATATTCTGACCGATCGTACCAAGATTTTGGCCCAGAGAAAACTTTTCAGCGCCAACACCGACTCCAAGTAAGTAGGGAAGTTTTCGTGAACAATAAACACTTTTTTTAAAAATATATTATATTTCAACGTTTTTAAAACCAATTCTTCAGTGCCCTATTAAGTGTAAAATTGGTTTGGCAATGAAAGAATTGCTTTCTAACGTCTACGTAGCTGCGAGTGCAATATTCAGATAAAGACCTTTGATCTTTGTATTTGAATATGCATTACCTTTTTCTAGTATTCGAATATCCATTTAAATATTATTAAGCTAGCTTAAGAAACCACTAACTGAACGATACCACTCCAGCTACAAAAAATAGACGCAATAAAATGATTCCATCCGCTCTATCCAAACCGTCTTCGGTAATCCTTTTTACTGCAGATAAATAAGCGAAACGGCGGTCATGCCATAAAAGGACATTGCATTGGCCATAAATGCCGTAATAACTCAACCAGAAGGACACCATCAGCCATAAGAGTCGGCTGAAAAGTAGCTTTCAATGTTTTCCTTGCCGACTAGGCGACTACGTCACACTACGCCTTAGTTTCCTTAAACACCTTAGACATATAGCTGCACACAATCTTTGTATTGGCTCATGCCGCCATCAAACGATATAATGATAGCAAACAGGAGAAAAAAATTCAGGCAGAAAAAAATGTAATAAAAATAAGGGATTAAATCAGGAACTATGGATACTCACTGTAGAGTTTAATGTTACCATCAGTTTCGCCACGAGGATTTTTGGCGACACACTTGTAACTGCCGTAATCACTTTTTTCAACGTTCGAGATCGTTAGCCGCATTGTAGCCTTGTAGGAAGGCGTGCCAGGAATTGTTTCAGTTCTGTAAGGATAAAAAAGAAACATGAATGAAATCTTAAGCAAGGACATCATCGTTCAATGTTAATCGTTAGGACTCTCGGAGTGCCAGAATAAGAAGTACTCCAAACTGCAGGTTCTGATCTGCAAATCTGATTTTATAGTCTCAAAAGGACATAAGGATATATGATGCCCTACTATGGAGAGAATTTTCTGGTCGTCACAAGATTATTAAAAAATTATACCATGAACATTGGTGTCACATTTTGTCTTGGGATCATACTTACTTGTATTTACTGGATTCTGATATCATTTGGTCATTTTCTCGAGTCCAGTAATTGAGGGATGTAGGATGCGCTTCGATGAAGCATTCTAACGTTACGTTGTAGTTCATCGGGATGCCAACGAGCTGATGTGGAATCCAAACCATGGGAGCAACTGTTGGAAAATTGTAGTTAGCTTTTATTTCAATACCATTGCACTGAACTGCTCAAGGATAAACACAACATAACATAAGATAGAGCTAAGTCCATAACATAGATGCGAAGGGATTAGATCATGGATTTATAATTGCTAGCTGGAAATATGAACATGGAAGTTAAATGAAATTATGGAGAGTCCAGGACCAGGTTGGAAGGACGAAATTAGAACAACTTAAATACTCTGATACTCACAATCCACACTGACTTTAATCCTTTTCGAAACACTCGGTGGAATACCGTTGGAAGCAATACACAAATACGCTCCCATTCCCATTCGAGATATTCGATTCAGTTCCAGCGATTCGCCTTCCCACTCTATCACTGCAAAACAACGAAAATTATTAGAACAAAAATCGAATACACCTGTGCAGTGCATAGCTCACCATCTGTCGTATCCTTACGAATAGAAATCTTGCTTCCATCATCACGTTTCCATTTGATCGATGGATCGGGGCTTCCGGTTGCGCGACATCGTAGCGTAACATTTGATCCTTCGCGAACTATCACATCGCTCGAAGTCAGCGAATCGTCAATATTCGGTGGCACTGTTTTCGGGGAAAAAATATAGTCAAATAATAAATCTTTGGGTCGATATGTGTCCTGGCAAAATCAAGGATATCGAGAAAGAGAAACTCAACTCCCTTGCAGGATGATAATTCATCAATTGAAGCGCAGCATAGAACAAACAAATCTCGACTTACTGCCTTTCGTGTCGAAGGACATTCCTCCCAATAGATCCCGATAGCAACTAATGGACATTCGAACGTTGAACGTCGCAACTTTTCGAAATTCCAAATGCTTCGACCGCACAAAACAGTCACCATATATTTCGTTTGGCTCCAAGTCAAGGACCAAAAGAACCTCGCAAGGCTGATTTATACGGTCATAAGAGTACTCTTCGATTACAGCGTGAATGCGTATGTTATAGCATTCGGGACAGACACAATGTGAAAGTGTATGAATGTCCTTTTTTTCGTTCCCCACACAGTGCACAATAGGCTACTTAGTATTGTGAAATCATATCATGGCGAGGAAAATTTTTCGTGTCCTTCATACAGAATAATTGTCTTTCTATTAGAAGCATGTACTTACTACAGCCAACAGTGCAGACAACACTCTGGATATAAATCGCCGAACTTGAGGTTCACTCCGCTAATACCTTTTTGTACGAAGGATGCAGAATAAACGGGTACGGAAAAGGATTTACAACAACAAATCCGTTGTTACTTTTTTATGACATGATGCGACCACTATGCGAATCCTTCCGCAATCCTGACGAGCACAGACTCCCAA
Source organism: Beris morrisii (assembly GCA_951812415.1). Taxonomy (NCBI): domain Eukaryota; kingdom Metazoa; phylum Arthropoda; class Insecta; order Diptera; family Stratiomyidae; genus Beris; species Beris morrisii. The sequence goes on along the minus strand of OX638313.1, from coordinate 116,304,180 downwards.
AAACTTCCGGCTTTTGTGGCTCCAAAAAGCTCTCAAACTGACTGCGTTATCCTTGCTGCCGCTAGCTCTGTTTTGATCGGGGGTAATTTTTCAATAATTCGATGGGATGGCATGAACAGAGGGAAAAAACGAGTTGCTAACAAACACAAAAAAAACGAAGGATAATTGATGTGTTATTGTAGCACAAGGATACTCGGTGATATATTCTTGTTTTCCTGCACTCATGTCAGATGCTATTTTATTCGGAACTGGCTAGTAGATGAAAAGGAACGAACCGGGTACATGAAGAGTTAGTGGTATGAGGCTATATCCTGTCGAGGAAGAAAGTTTTCAAGGAGCGAGTTTGACATATTTTGGCAACTTTGCTTGGATACACCGAAAGTGAGAAAGAATAGTTGGAATAGGGTTTTGGATTTTTTTGTTTTATAGGGTTTTTCTAGAATGAAATAAGGAGATATTACGCGGTGTACTGTTCATGAAGGAATTACCGGTATGGTGACATGAAGAACAGAGGGTTGCTGCTTAACATCTTTTTATTTTTAGATTGAACCAATATCATAATTACTACTAATTTATATCCATTATGGGAAATTGTGGATTTGCGCAGATCAACAGAACGATACAGAGCAGAACAGAAGGGTTTAATTTTTACATCTAAATGGCGTTGGACGTATCACGTTGCACAATATTATTAATGGAAAAACTTATTGTCTACTGATATTTGTAAGTGATGATTATGTTCGGAAGCCGCCATGCAACTGAAACAATTCGAATATCCAACAAATTAGTTTCTTTCAGTTTTGACCCGAGTCGACTCAATCAGCTGATTGAAGAGAAAAAAATTACGTAGAAATATCTGACAGCGCATTTTTATCGGGAGCCGAGTAACTACACGACTACATTCAGTAATTCATAATTTAACTAATGTTAATAGCTATGACTTCATTCTTCTCTCCTTTCAAGACACAATACAATATACAATACTAAATCAAGGATACTGAATAGTCAAACATAAAACAATTTTCGACGTCAATATTATAGACATTTAGCTGTATGTAATTGCCAACCATTTGTCATCCAATTATTAGTCCAATGAATTCAGGACCCGAATCTAACGCATCAGCAAATAGTTGTGTTATGCTGACTTAACAGTTTCTATTATTTGACATATCGTGACCCTATGTGCTCAACCGTACCGACATGCTTAATGAGCCTTGACACACTTAATTAATTTCTTCAACTAAAACAAACAAACTTCTTACAAGTTTCTGTCAAGAAGTTGCAAAGGATAGAGACAGGGAGCAACATATTGCGGCCAAAGATGAATTCTCACAGAACAGCAATTTTGATATAATAATAAATCCGCACAATACCCCAACATGTGATGAAAAACTTTTTGTTCGGCAACAAAAACCATCTATGCGGAAAAAAACGCACGAGGCTAAGAGACGAAGCCGAAAAAAACCCACAATTCTGAAACTTGAAAACTTAACCAATCAAAAGCATGTGTGGATTAAAATCGTCCTATATCGTGTGGGGGTCTTAATCCCCCATCGGGATTTTGATGGAAAGATAAAAGAAAGTCGGAAAATCATCAGGAAACGAACGATACCAGTTACCACCGTAACGGTGTAAGTAGTTATAAACCCTACCGACCAAGGATATATAAAACAAATAAAAATAAAAGATCCCTTATCTTTCCATATCGTTCGAATCCTCCTCCTACCTATATCACCCATTCCTAGACTTCAATGTCCTTCATCCCTTTTCTTATCTCTTACTACACCCCACCCAAAAAGACCTCTCTACTCTGCCGTATGTTCAAGGACACTACCATCGCATCGTTCCGACAACATATCCTGCACACAGCTAACTTTTGATTAGAATCGAGAATGGAATAACAAATGAGAATGAAGGAGACATAGCGAGACAACCACAAACATAACAACAGCCAAGAAAAAGAGAATGACGGACAGTTATAGTCCATCCCTTCATAACCGTCGTCTAAAGATACCATAAAGGAAATCGGGACGAAAAAATAATACGAAGCTGGAGGAACTTGAACGGGACACATATGGTCCGGGAAGCTAAGTCTAAACATAGCAATCTTAAAACATTGGAAATTCAAAACGAAAACAACACAGGACACAGAATGCAGTCACAGTGGTAGCCAGAAGACAGAGAGCGACTCCTAAATAATGTTATGAATCGGACCGACAGGACAACCAAGGACAATAACTGAAAATTATAGTTGAACCAATTGCATTCGATTTCGATATAGCAAAGGGTTATGAGCGCCGCGAAGCAGTAAGCAAGCCCTTGTAAACGAACATAGTTCCTACGGACGTGTATCTCGATTCTTGGTAAGATGAGTCTGAAGCCCAAGTTCGATTAAGTGGCTTTTGAGATCTCCTTCACCAACCCTACACTATTGCTGTCCATCCTCCTCCCCAGTTCCCATTCCCTTACTCCGATACAGCTATCCTGTAATCGTTTATTAGAAAACTTTCGTGTTATACTTTTTATGTCTTCTTGTCCGGCGTGCAATAGCTATCAACTTTTAGGCAGATTGCTGTCGTCCTTCATTTCGCTCGGGAGAGGGTTTTGTCGAGATTTTCTTTTCGGAGGTCATTAAGAGATTATAGGCTTTCATTTTTCCTCTTTCATTTCGCCCCTTTCCCTCCATCTACTCTACTGTCAGATTTCTTTCATTCAATGAAAAAACTACAACAAAAATAAATGGCAAAAGAAAAGGATTTTTACTGTACTTACCAACAACATGTACGTAACCGAATTGCGTTTTAGCTGTCACTGTGTTTATTTGACACATGTAACGACCTTTGTCCTCTTCCTGAACGTTATTGATATGCAGAAACCATGTCCGATGTTTGTCGTGCTTGTCATGTGTTACGCTAATGCGTGGATTACGTGTTATCACGTGATTGTGTACGGTCAATATGGCCGATTGTTCGAAATGCATCCAAGCCACCTGAAATTTGAAGTATTAAGAAACTATTGTTGTATTATGAGAGGAATTTTGGGAATGGAGGGGTCTTGGAATGATATTCAGCAAACTACTGACTTCTATTACTACAGGCAACATATATTCATTGTTTGTTAAATCGTTCATAAGTAATGCTAAAAGGTACTCCACACTGTTCACTATTATTATTGTTTTTTGCACACGCTGGCAACCCGAATCACTAAATCAATTACCAATGAAGTTGAAGTTTCGAAGAGAACCACAATTATTCAAAATCAAGTCTTATAATTTTAATTAAAGGGTTTGTTTTTATTAAGTTAACCCCTAGATCGCATCAAGTCCAGAAAATGTGCGTTAACCCACAATTCCTTAAGCAACAAGTTTGATAACAAGGGTTACGGCAGAATTATTCAACTTATTTGAATTTTATAAACGATTATTAATTTCTCCAAGAAAATATAAAATTTAAGTGGGTCTTTCAAAATTCAGATTCACTTAGTAGGGATTTAAGTCAGTCTTTTTGCTTCCAATACATTCTACAAACCGCCAAGGATGTTAAAGAGAAATTGATTTCGTGCTGGATGTCCTGCCTTGGCAAAAATTTCATGTTTGCAAAACATCACTACTAGAAAAAAATTGAAAGAACAAGACCGTCTTTCAATAGCAACTGCACATTCACCACAAATGATCCCTCTGATAACCTTTTTCGTCCTGTAATCGAGCAAGAAGAAGCCGAAACGACAAGCAGGATAAAAAACGTCCGTGCAACAACCATTTTTAAGTCATAAAGAAAATAAACTGTTCTGAATTGAAAGCGAGTCCTTTGTCCTGACGCGACCTTCCACAGCATGATCCAACCATGATATCCGGAAGCGTTTAGCGTTTTATGGCAACCAATTATGGGGGAAATGAACGTTTAAGTATATCCCAAAAAACATCGTATTTTATCTCTTGATAGAAGCGCAACACTGAACATTGGTGACGGGCACGCATGAATCAGAATTTCATAGCGAATTTTCAAGAACATTTCATCAAAGAGCAGAGAATATTGTAACTAAAGGATCCACTCCAATTAGTGCCCATCCTCTAAATTGCCAAGCGAACTGTCTAAAGTCGAAAATATAACAGAAAACCTCTTGAACAAACGTAACAAGGCCACTTCTTGAAAATTGAGGGAAAAACTGCATCATCCAAATTTTTACTCTCAGGTAAACAATGAAAATTTTCAGTTCCTTATGGTCTGCGGGATTCTGGAGTGGAGCACCTGAGCCAACTTTCCGGAATTATGTGTTGCGGGGTCACTGTTTTCGCCATTCTTTCAAGTGCACGATATCGAAAGAATTAATTTCGCCTACGAATTATACAGGAATATCCTGCAGGATCCAGGGAGGCGAACGAGTCAAGCGTATCCATTTTTTTTGCCGCATAATTGTATTTTGACCATCACTATCATCACCTGAGAGCTGAGAGTCCCGTTTCTGTTTTCAGAGCAAGATTATAGTTTCCACAAGGATGCCACCTTTTTCTTCGAGTCGCCATTAACTAGATACAAGAATACTATGCACTTTTAAACTTTCATTTCTGTTCGAGGAGTTTGAGAGTTTCGTTCTGGTTTTGGTTCACGTTTCGTTTTTTTTTCCTGCTGCCATTCTTCCTAAGAATAACAGAACTGGACGCCGTTGGAGTGGAGGATTTGAGAGGCGAGGATCATGGAGAATCCGAATACAGAGAAATAACTGAAATAATTCATAAATTAGCTCGCTGGGCAGGAAAAAATTCTTTGGCAGCCTCCAGAACTTCTATCAGGGTTTTTTTGTACTGTGTCCTTTTTTTCCGGGGCGCGCGCTTTCATCCCCCAGTACTTGAAATGCCTGGAAAAAATCGACGGTTTATTTTATCCTTTGGCATTAATTCTATATCCACCTTGCCGAGCAGGGTAACCCAGACCAGGTGAAAAATTCTGAAAATAGTCTTTGCTTGGAGTCTAGCATTGTACCTATAGAGTTGAGGTTTCATCCTTTTTGCCGGAAAGGAAAGAGTTCGTAGCCATAATTTTATTTATTACTTATGTGTAGAGGCTTCCTTTTTTTAGTCCTTATTTTAGTGAAATGAACATTTTTGCTTTTTTTACAGCGAGTTTTTTATTATTGTTAGTCGCTATTTTGGATGAGAGGAAAAAAATTGGTGACTCGTCGACGGTATACTTCAGAGCCATTGAAGTAGTTCAGTGGGTTTTTTCAGCTCTTATTATTTAGGAGAAAGATAGGGAGATTATCTTTGAGAGTAGTACCGCCGGGTGGTACTTGTAAAGCAGCTGTTGTGAAAGCACCAAACAGAGAAGGGTACATTCCGGTTGCAGGATAATGGGGGGTTTTAAAGTTTCCGGCGATAGCGGGATGTGGTAGTTGTTTCGGTTGTTTTTGAAAGAACACCTGAAGTATTCCTGAAGTAGTTTCAGAATTGTGCAGCAATCTGCACTAATTAGGGATCTTTTTGAGACCTCGCGCTGTTGAAAAGTATATAAATTTCTGGTTGTTGAAGTACCGAGAGGACGATGGAGTTTTGAAAGGCAAAGATTTTCGATATAATAAAATGATCTTAGCTTAAATAAAGCTTCTTTCAATGTGGGGGTATTTATTGTGACATTAATTGGAAGCATTCACCATAATTTTTGTAAGTATGTACTTGGTTTTAAAAATCTTACGGGTAGACATGTATTCCAAGGCTTGACCAAAGCTTTGCTTAACTACGGTCCGAAATATACTCCCCCACCTACCATTAAGTCCATACCTTGGGAAGACTTATATGGAGCAGCTATACAGTTAGAATTGCACAAAAATATAAGTTTTCCATTTGAAGATTTCAATAACATTAAGGAAAGATTCCGGGGATTGACTTAAGAGATAAGGACATTGTATACAATAAGCCTTTACAGTACTATATCAGTTGATAACAACAGCTGTTACAGTCACGGAAAAATTTCTAAAAAATAACAAGGACATAGTTATCCTTGAATCGGATAAAGGGAAAGTCACGGTGGCGATTACGGATTGTATGTACAATCAAAAGATGGAATCTTTGTTAACAACTTTGGTTAATTATAAGGTAATTTTCAAAGTAGACCAAACTGTGTGTGTGGTATGACCAATATTTTTAAAAGATTGGTGGATATTAAGGATTTTAAGATCACCAACATTCCTTATTATATATTGAGAGAATTGGAGATTCATTCGTTTAAGCTAGCCAGAATGTATGGGTTGATCAAAATACATAAGATTGGCCATCCATTAAGACCTGTAGTTGATGACATAGGCTCATCCAACGAGATTATAGCCAAAATCCTGGTTCAACAGGTTTAAAGATAAAGAATTGGATAAAGGTTGAAGAGTGTTGAAATCATGGAAGATTTTGTGTTAGTATCATACGACGCAGTGGATATGTTTACGAATATCCCAGTCAGGTACCTTATAGAGTATATTATGGAACATCAACAATGCACTTTTGAGAAGAATGTTAGAATTCTCTACTCTTATCTTTACCCATTTTAAGGCCATGGGATCTATTTTTAAACAGAAAAAAGGGCTAGCCATGGGTAGTGCATTGTCTCCGATTTTGGCAGACCTATACATGGACTGGATAATTAAGAGATGCAAAATGGATTTCGCATTTAACAGAGTCAGCTTTATATAATACGTAGATGATTTTCTGGCATATGTTCATAAAGACTCTATAGACTTGATTAAAGAGGACGTCATGAAAATGTCTAGAGATGTTCAAATATATATGAGTGAGAAAACACTCAATAAGAACGGCATACATTTTGATTGGTCTGAGAACATAAACAATGAAATAGTCAAGTTAAGCACTGATAAAAAGTTATCATATCCACATAGAATCAATTATCTCGATTGTACCATATACAGATTGGATGATGAGTTTGTCCTTAATTGGTACAGGGAACCGATTACTTCGCAAAAAATGATCCACTACACCACCACCATGGACGCTTATCAAAAAATAGCGATTATAGAGGAGAGATTGTTCCAAGTATTTTCGTTGTCGGATATATTATTTCTTAAATTGAACATTAGGATTTTTTTCGACATATTGCATGATAACATATACCCCAGAAAATATATTTTATATTTTGCAAGTTTCATCTTTGTAACACAACTGAAACTGAAAAAGCTACAATAATAATAATTGCGCAGTTACTTTATACACGTTCAGATGTGGAAACTACAATTTAAAAATTTACTGATTTTACTTAGTTGAATGCTTGGGATTATGATTTTGTAATTTTTTTTGGATTTCGTATTTTATTCTCCAGTAATTAGTTCTAAACCCGTTCTAAACTATATTAAATCCCAAAACCGCCATACGCTGAATTTTTTGTGTAAGATACAATTTAAATAAAAAAATATCACTTCTATAAAAAAGTACTCCCTTTGTTCGAAAATATGGTAACCTTTGAAAGAGTAGTTTTATAAACTCTTTTACTTTTCTAGCGTGTAGTAAGCGGTAGGTATTATTATGAAGAATGTTTTCTATGCAAATATTACGGCAACTATAACTCAACAAGTAGTCTAAACGTTGGCCTTGCTTGTTTTACAATATTCGGCACAAACAACTATCTACCTTGTCGCACCTCTACATCATCATCAGGATGAAACTCTCGGCTTGCACATATTTTCCTTCAGAAAATGATAAAACCTGAAATTTTTAATTTCGTTTTAGTAAACAGACAGTACGCTCGCGGTAAATAGAGAATCTTGTACGCATACAAATTATCTGCAACGAATACGGAATACAGTGGAATACTCGCTGAAATAGCGACTGATGCTTGTGGAACGTTTCATATTACGGAGGCCAAGCTCCTACAACAAGAAAAAGGCTATCCTTGTCAGGGGCTAATCATATGCCAGGACACGTTTATCCCGGGGTTCTGGAGGGAAAAATTCACACAGCAGCTAGCGATTCAGTTTTCACATTTTCCCGAACGCGTCCTGGACGTGTTTTTTCTTTTTTTTTCTTTGTTAGCACGAAATGGTGACAATTTCCATGACATAACCCATCATCATCTTGAGCATACCAGCCTGGGTCGACACGAAAAATACTTTGATACTACACAACCATCACTACCTCCAATATGGCGACTAGCATCGCCATCATCATCATCATCACAATCATTGCGCTCTCACCACACTAAAGTACACAGCGCCTTGAAGACCCTCAGATCAAAATTTCATTTGCAGCGATAAGGCAAGTTTTGTCAACCTCATAAGCGTCGCCGTTGGTTCCTCTTTCGCTTCAGAAAAAACGGTCGTACCCATACTTCTACGAAAGAAAAACGGAGGCCAAAATTCCGGACTATGGAAGCAAACTGACTGACATTGGCCACCCATACCCATATTTCGGTAAGTGTGTCAACAATTGTGAAACGAAGGAGGATAATGTCAACGACGAAACAGGCCTCGCTTTTCGTCCTTGTTGATTTTCATTATCCTTCCGAGCGTATTTTGAATCGTGCACGCTCACGCTATTTTGAAGGTATGCTGTGTATCCTTATCACCCGAAGTGGTGCTATGAAGCTTGGAAGTTAATTTCTAACCTCGGGAAACCGAAAAAAATCTCCTTGCTATGTTGACTTTTTTTTGATTAATAATAAAAATAAGACGAACTCACTCGCACACACAGCAGGGTGCTACACAGAGAGACAGGGGTTCTTTTTAGGACCAGAAGTAAATTTACTTAGTTGACGAGATTTTATTTAATTTTTATGGGAATTACCGTTATTTTTGGGTGATTTTTTCGTTAGAGTTCTCACATTGTTTGCACTATGTCAGCGTTTATGATAATTCGAAATTGGACATACGACAAAATATTTGAGCAAAATTAATATGAATAAATATTGACGGGACGAAAATGTGTAAGTTGGGCGATGATGAAAGGAGCCTCGAGCTAGCAGTAAGTTTTATACAAAGGATCAAGATCTACACTGGCCTCTGACATTTTCGCGCTCTGTTTAATTGATACAGTATCGTGGACATACACATTGGTTAGGTATAGGCACAACTACGTAAAAGAGTTCTCGTCGATTGTAACAAAAGTCTTAAAACGCCTCTCTATTATTGCGGTAGTATAATAAGTAGTATATATCCGGCAGCAAGCTTACGATTCGAACAGAATTCCATTCACATCAAGAGCTTTATCATCCTGTTGGATCCAAAATTTTCTCATAAAAGTGCCTGATGTAAGTTTGAACAGAGAATCTTTATTCAAAGTACCAATGCAGATATTTGCAGTGGTGGACGAAATTGGATTGGCTTGAAGAATGATGACTCGAGTCGAGATAGAGTTATTTGCTTTTTGAATGTTCAGTAGCGGTTATGATTTTACGAATGAATCGAGGAGGATATTACGCATCCAGAGAGCTTAATGTTTTATATCAACTAGGCATGGGGCTATCTACGTTGAAATTAATAAAATGATTCGCATTTGATTTTGACTTAGAGTTAACATGATTTCAGTGCACGTTCTGCGTATATGGTAGAGCCGACCCTGAGCTGGTTTGAATTAATACTTACTATCTAAAAATAAGAAGGGTTATCGTAGGTAAAAAACACTAGTATAATGTCGATATGTTGAAGATTTTGTCTTAATTCGCCCTTTGTACTTCCCGTCTGCGTTCCCGCGTCAAATATAATCCAAATTGGAATTCAGTTTCCAACGCTCTTTAATCTCAGCTCGAAGCGTGTGTTTCGATCACAATCTCGCATATGCCCCAAAACCCATCTAAAACCAACAAGCAAACAAAAGGTTTACAGGTAGAAGCGTAGCCCGTCTTCGTCGAATAAATAAAAAGTATGAGCAAGTGGCGCCAAGAATTTCGTATACATTTTCCCCGGGGTTGATAAGATTTACTTATGTCAGTCAGGTTTCAGGTATTACAACATCTCCTCTGGGTCTCTTCGTACTCTTCACGGCAACAAGAACAACAACAAAACGGAAGTAAAACCAACAATATACCAATTTTCCATTTGAATTCCATCTTCTGTTATCTTACTATCGCCCTGTGAACTTTGCGTGTACACACCGAACATTTTTCTGCTCCTTCAGAATGTCCTAGGGCCGAATCCGCTCCGACTACGAGTCAAGGAACAAAAAAAAAGGCAAACACCAAAATACACATGTCAATGTTTCGTGCCAAAGATAATGGAGAGACATGGCGAGAGCCTACTACAGGATTTCAGCAGCTCCTTCTTGGGGATGGAAATTTCTCGGGCTTGTTTTCCTATTTACCTTATCGGTAAAAGGATCTTTCCTTTTGGGCAGATGGAGCTTTTCTCTTCCATTCTTCTACACCGTACTGTTTTTTGTCGTCGTGTTTACCGTTTGATTTCTTTTCGTTTAGGGGATCCCATTTGGTGTTTTTTTTTCTCCACATTTTCTTTGTCTTGACACCAACCAGCTTACCGCCGCGAAGACACGTCCTTCTCCGCTCCTTGGGGTGACTTAAACCGAAGAATATCCCCCAAAAACCCAGCTCTCGGGCATTTTGTAAATGTGCGTGTTATGGCTTAAAGGTTCTTAGACTAATTGGAAATCGACCAATTATAAACGGGTCGAGATTATTATCATGGCGATGTGTCATTCGGAAAAAAAAGGAAAGACATGGACTTACCTTATAAGATCCGAGATTTTTCACGGAACATGCTAATTTGACATTTCGGCCCGCTGGCACTGTGATGTTTTCGATGACATCTGTGAATTCGGGGTCTTCGCTCACAGCTGCAAAAATAAGAGATAAAAAAAAGAATTTGGGAATTATTCGGTTTTCGTTAATGTTCTTGTGTGCACACACTTGTCTTGTGATCGGAAAATTCAGGCTGGAGGTTTAGGAAAAGGACAAGACCAAAGGTCTTTTGGGATAGGGAAGGTTTTTCCTTGTCAGACCGGACGCTATTGTGGACAACTAATCGATTACGGTAACAACTGCTGTGAATTATTGAAAGTAGTAGAGTGAGTGTGGAGTCCCGATTTTTAGGGAAAATTGTCATAAAATTGTTGAAAAGGTACTTAAAAAAAGTTATTCCGGATGGAGGGCTTTTCTAAGAAATAGTCGTGACGGGTGGTACTTTGATTTTCTCAAATATTTTCTCAGTTACTATTTCATTTGTGAAATATTTGACATATTTATGTATATGTAAATTATTCACATCCCTTGGAAATTATAAGAGTCAAAATGCTCCTTTGATGGTATCAGATATCAGTTCGTAATATTTCGAATTTTTCTTCAAAACGGAAAGGGAAAGGCAATTCATAACCTATAAAAAGTCCTTATGTACTCTACATAATATCGCACTGACTGCATTAAAATACTCTGCTTATAAAACCAGAACGAGATTTCGCTCGAAACGGCAGAGCATCATCTTAGAAGAAATAGATCGTTGAGTCGATTCGTAACCCAACATTTCTATTTGAAATATTGCAACTTATACATCCACCTCATAACCACTCTATAAAGTGAACATTTCCATCAAAAAGCTGTTATTTTCATGAAGTTTAGAAAATACATTAGAAAAGAGTTTCAGTTGCCCCGTGATGTATGATACCTGCCCCGGTCGACACACAACAAGGAACACATGCAGCATACGAGTACATTCAGCATTTTGTTTTCTCATGCATTTATGGAGGGATTTTCATCTCAATGGTAACAGGCTTGTGCTAAGATGCATCTACTATGTATAAAGCGTATAGTTAGCCAACGAATTCAGTGAACCAAGGCTCTCACGAATAAAAGTTTTTATCCATTTTTTTTCTTGTCTTTTTTTCATTTTAAATCTAAGACTCATGTTTACTGCACTATGAGGAACATTATAAGAAAATCCGATGAATTATTCAGCTGGAAACAAAGTTCAGTGGATAGCCCAGTCCTTAGTCCTTGTAGTTGATTACTAGATGGTGATGTGATACTTTTATATAGTCCCTATAGCAAATCAATTTTTGTGTACGAACACCGTACAATCCGTGAATATCAATGAAGTCCCAAACCCCAGACAATTCGTTGTTGTGTTAATGAAAGATGAAAGACTCCCCCGATGTCGATTTCACACTCTTTTCAAGATCCCGATTCCTTCAAGTGAATCTAAAGCAAGCCATCAGCCATCGGCAGCCACAGAACGCCTTTATACTCGACGAATCCTTCCCCGAAATACCTTTGGGGAGTTAACGTCCAACAGTGGATCGGTTCCTTTTTCACTATTCCGAAAGCAAGGATGCAAATAAAATATACTAGGACTAGAGTCGCTGCCCCATAGCTTGTAGTGTATATGGTTCGAGTCCCCAATGAACAGCGTACAAGGGTTTCTGTTCAGTCCCGGAGGGCATTCTTGGTAATTTATTTGGAATCACTTGCTCTGAATAAGTTACAGATGTTCGGGGTTCTTTTTTGAGCCTATGGGATGAATATATTAGAAAAAATTGAAAGGAACTCTTGAGACGCACCTTATGCTAGGACATGCAAAAGGATACTGTTCGGATGTCGATATCAAGAAACGAATTTGAACTTGAAACTTGCACAATCGATTAACTAAACATGGACGAGGAAGTGCGACAAAATAGCTAAACTTTATTTACTGACAATATTTCCTTATATTTTGAGTATCGAATCCATATATTCCCACAGGCTGATACCAATTTATCACCAAATCTTGCTTTACTAAACTCCAAATCTATCAATCTTATCCGGAAATTTACTACCTTTGACCCATTAATTGCTATCCCAATTAACTCCAAGCCCATAAGTAAACTTGTGCGAGGAGTTAATCATAACCACGACTGGTTGGAGTAACTTACTAGATAATGTTGAACATGAGGTCGAGAAAGGTCCTTCGGAATCAGAGGTTTCATTTAGTACTAACACTAACAGAATCAGAGGATCCGTGACCATATGCCCACACTGAACACCGACGACGACTAATCCTAGCCTCTGGGGATACGTTCTGCAACCGCTCCATTCTCGCTTTCGCCGTCTTCCTCACCGTCATAAGGACACTCTCACATAATATCTGCAAGGATATGCTTTGCATAACTTTTATTAGACCATATCCTCGGGGAGAGTAAGCTTGTGAAGTAAAGGGATGAAAAGATAATTCGATGCCTTAACGCTATTTCCTTACAACCACCACCCACTGCGTCTCTCCCTCGCTACTATTTCGCTTTAAAAAAAAAACTCAGCTACATGAAAAAATATTGAAATGGGGTAAAGTACATTTCGTACATGTACCGAAAGGGTATCCTCCGGGTAAAATGAGTCTCATGCAAAATGCAAATTTCCGCAATGAAGGATGAAAGGGTGTGTAGATTCGAAAGGTATCTATCCCCCGGACTCCGTCACTCGCATGTATCAAACATATGTGCTCGGTATTCCGGACCAAGGACATCACGTCTCGTAGTTATCCTTGCGGAAATCCTTTGTAAATGCAATTATCGAATTCAGTATACCTATTTGTTCCCTTTTTTTGTCGAACCTGCCTCCTACTGTTCTATCGGAAGGACCTACAAATGCAAAGGAGCCGCAGGATATCGTCTTGTCAACTTGTGTCTATGTGACAAGTGCCATATTAAAAAATCATTGAAAATCCCCACTCTTGTTCGAATGGTCCCTGAATAAAAAAAAGGAGTTTACCAACATGTGTCCTTACACGGTAATGACAATGCCAACCGCTCTGTCCCGAGGTAGAATTTCAAATTGAGAATTGCGAAAAGGGTGATTGTGCACTACTGCTCTGCTCGTATAAAATCATATGAGCACATACATCAGGAGTTAAGTGGTTCGAGTTGTTGATTTGACTCAAGGGAAAGAAGTGTGTCTCCTCCGGGATAATTTGTATTTGCCTCTTGGCTTGTTAATGGTCTTCATGGTAACTCAGTTTTTCAGTTTTCAGTTTATAACTTGAATATTGAGATGCATGAAATCAGTTTTGGTTCAGAATTATTTATCTCGGTCTTGTAGCAAATGCAAGACGTCTACATGGAATACCAAAAATAAGATGTCTCTTTTATCAAATAAAAAATACTTAAGTTTACCCTCTCTTTGATTTCGTCAGTTGTCGAAAAGCTAGCGAAACTAAATCAAAACAAACACCATTCAACTGCAACAGGACTTATCTATGCGTGACGTCATAAACTAATAAAACTAGACGTAGACGAAGCTCATTATTTAAATAGGTCCTTAGTTTATTTAATGTTTAAAATTTCTAATATTTTTCGAAATGAAGAAATGTGATTCGAAAGTGATTTCAGCATTAATCTCGATTGCACCACCTATGCACATAAACCTCGAGTGAAGCATGCAAATCACAAAGCCCTGGATGCGAAGTTCCTTCACACTTTAATAGCCGATTTCGCTGGCATTAGATTCATTTTATTCGTTCTGCAAGGTCGGCTACATACGTACATATTACACCGTATTACAGTGATGCCAAGAACAAGGAAGCTGCAGTGATTGCCGCCGGTGTTCGAGGAGCGAGGATCCATGAAAACTTCTTTCCCGCCGAAATCACTGGCGTAACTATAAAATTTCACATCTTTATGATCCGTTAAATTTATGTCCGCCAGCGAAATTCTTACGAGTCCTTCGTCGGTGCCACCAACCTTCCGACAAGTCTTGGAGCGTTTTTTTTATGTGGGCTATGTTTTAACTTAGCGAATATGCTCCTTGTGCAATAAAATTGCAAATTTCGCCGCTCGACATCCTTTTGAATAAAATATTGGATGGACTCCGGTTCGTGTGTTCTTTTTTATGCCGGTTATTTATCATAAATAGGGGGGGCGGGGAAGAACGTTTCGAACCGATTTTGTTTTATGTGCTTGTTTTAGGATATTGTTGACCAAGGGGTTGGTCGCTAGTCTCAAATCAACTCACTGTCCGTAATCGGTTCAAGTACAGAATCGGATTTCGATGATTTATGATCGCACGTCACTGCTAACAGGGCACACTTTGTTATACAGCGGCTTACTAAGTCGCATCACGTAAATGATACGTCAGTTTATCGCAAAAAATTAAGGACTTGAAGCAGATTATTGACAGTGAACAAGAACGCTAACAAAAAGAGAATATGCTGTGTGGCCTTTAATAAAAATCAATTTGATATTTGGTCGGTGATGGCTTCCCGACTTAATCAACTGCGAACCATGGGTCTAATTAACCACTTAACGACCTCACAAAAATGATTTCAATCGAAGATTAAGTGGCTCCTCTCACTTTTCGGATGATCCGGTCTCGTCCGCAAGGACATTGTCTGTTTGAGGACATAAGGACACCCTTGATGGTGATTGCCTGATGGCTGTCCAAATTGATTTCTTTCTTCTTCATCATCATCGCAGTCCCTTTTTTGTTGCTGTCGATTCTGTGGTATTGTGTCCTGGTGGTAGTGTAGCCTCCCTTAAGTGTCCTTGATGCGATCTGTTCGTCGAAAAGGAATTGACATACCCACAACGGTATCTAATAACCACATGAGCGCAACTCGGAAGGGAACGTGACTTCAGGAGCAGGCTTTTAGAAAGAACCAGAAGCCCTCTGTATGAGGGTGAGAAAGGTTCTTATTTCTTTTTGGACAGATGCGATTTTTATTTATTTGTGCTGAAGTAACCAAAACACTTTGCTCCTTAAGTTCATTACAGTCATTACGGGTGCCGATGGGCAATTTATTTGCCGAGATACTTTAGAAGGTGTTGACTGGAGCGATTAGGTTTCAACAACCCCAGACTGACTAGAAAAATAGTTTTGAATGTTAGTAGTGAGTGTTTTAAATGATGACGAACTACCAAAATGATCGCATTCCCTATCGAACTGTGGTGAATTATACATAAGGATGGAGATTTCTAGGATTGAGTAACGCCAGTTAAGAAGAGTACCGCCCTCTGATGTAACGTACAGGTGGTTTATATTTTTTAGGAAACTTTAGCTCATCGCGGACCAAATGTTTGTGCATTGATCGCCTAAATTCCTACAAACAGTATAGTCTTTGAAATTTCTATGACAGGATTTCGCCAGATCTCATTTTCCATTTCACAGAACATTTATATTTTTTTCTACCTTTAAAAACAATAAATTTATATATATATAGGGTGCTTTATATAAATAGGGTGCTTTTTTGGCAAAGAATGAAATTGGTATTTTTGATAATATCAAATACAGTTTAAGTAGTCTCCAGTAGGTACATATATTTTTTTATAAATTACTAATATTTCGGTGTTTCTCTGTACTAGATTTTCGATTATACAAGGCAAAATCTTACAATTCCATTGTTTCGTACTATGAGAGCCATATCAGACAGAAATAATAGTTCGTAGGTACTATCCAAGTTGATTTTTTCTAACATGTGTACTTTCTGTGCTATCCGAGTTTTAGATTATCCGCCTAGCTCGGATAAATATTTCAAAAATTAAGAAAAACCTTTTTCGTTCAAAAGATATTCACTTTATTATTTACAATGTCAATTTAGAAATGCATATTTAAATAATTCCGTAAAGCCGTACAAAAAAAACTTTATTTCTAAAACGTCAGGTTCCCTGATTATTTCCCATAATTTTTTTTCATTTCTGTCGCTTCAATTAAATCAACCTCATTATATTGCATCACTTAAGATATCAAGCTATTTATACTTCTCGCACAAGATACTCGTCCTTACTACATTCCCTTTGAAATCTTTCAGTCCTCTCTCGATGCTAAGGTGTAAAAACAGATCATTAATTATGACAGTTAATGATGCTCGGGGTTAAGCATACGTCTGACACACCATTAGTCCTACACTTTATAGTTAGCGAACTCTTTTTCGACTCAGTTCGGGCTAGGGATTTCAACAAATGGGTTCTTGTCTTCCAACTGTTGCCGGTAGAGTAAGCTGATAGCTAAGAGTCTCCTTGTGATTGATCAGTATTAAGACCAACATGATTACGAAAATTCCAATATGACTGACTCTTTGAACAGCTGTTTATCGTTCAGTTCAAGTGCACAGAGATTCTGTACTTTTTCGAAGTGGAAAAAAACGCATTTATTCTATTTTTTGATCAAACATTTCGTTTTAATTGTTCTACTCGTAAATTTCGAGCGCCAAGCAAGACTTAAAACAATTTGGTCGAGGGTAAATTACATTTATTTCGAATCCAGAAATAGCTTCCTTGTCACCAGACAAGTCAATTTTTGAAGAACTACTCTCACTCTTCGCAGAACAAGATTCAATCCAAATGTGTCCGACAGCTTCAAGTAGCAAACTAAATGCTAATCGTCTGGCCGGGATCAAATTCGAATTGGTGGAGATCGGGATTGTTGGAATTCCAAGAATTTTAAGAAGATTGCAGTTTTTCCCTGCCGCGTTGCAATGGGGATCACTTGAAATTCGAGGTCTGCCGATTACATCTGGTGGTAATGATGCAAATACCATTTACGAAAGAAATCGTAGTAATTTCTCGCAATGAACATTTTAACATAAATTGGAAAATCGCACTCTCGAATTAATACCTGTAGCACTCGTGGGTACATAGATCATGCTATGCATCTAAAAGCACCACTAGATTTACCTGTGGAATTATCTCGTCTGGTTTTTTCCAGTCATCAGCTCTCTTTGACGTCACATGAACTCTTGTTTAACGCTTCGATTACGTATGCCTATTTTAAGCTCGACAACGGCTCTGCCTTGTCAAATGAAAATTTATCGCTTAAATTTCACCCCTTAAAACAAGCAAAGTAGCACTGCCATTGAAACAACTCTCGTTTTTGTAGCCATGCTATAAAAATGACGGATAATTACGAGCTGTAGATACTCGTACAGGAGCAAGTAGTTGCGAATAAAATGGAGACAAAAAGATTTGCGACTAGAGTCCTAGTCCCAGTCTACGAGTATGTCTTGAATGTTTGGGGGATTGCATCCAAATTAATTACCTTACGCGTCAGCAGCTGGCCGTGTTATTTTTGGCGTATAATGATGACGTTGAGGATGGAGCCAGTCGGACTGCAGTCATTTCGAAACAAACTAACATGACTTATAGATTTTCAAGTTGGACGTATGGTCGTATATGGAAAAAATTGGAAAGAGGTGCTTCTGTCCTTTTATACTACAATTTTTGGGATTTAGGGATTGCAAATGCCTCTTCTTGCCAACTCTGTCCACCATCTTGTCGAACATCTCAGATGTCCTCACATGGTCCTAACCTTTTCATTATGCCTATGTGTTTCACCCTTTTTTCCAATACATCCTTTCATATTCACTCTTCTGTCCTCTGAGCGTTCAGCTAGGCCAACGCGCTGGACCCCGAAAAGTTATCAACTTAACATATTAATTAATGGAAATAAAGTCTTGAATAAAGGGTCACAATTTTCCTTTATAACATCCAAATGCGTCTTGAATGTATGTTTCTTGTCTAGTACCGAGAATTAATTCGAAAACAAACCTCTAAAAATGTTAATGCCAAAATCGTTAATTAATAAATCCACCCTACCAATTTGCCATCGTCATTTCAAATCGTATCGTCAGGTAATCGTTATTCAAGCGTAATGACTGACTAGTGACAACCTATTTTGATGGCAACATCTATCTCTAGTGGTAGTTATTGTTACCACTGCATATCAATTTCTAGAAGTTTCCTTCAATTTTCTGGACGAGAAACTAGAACCGTATTACTGCCTATACGAATGTTTTCGAGAAAAGACCAGCGCTGGCTTTCATCCGAAGAAATGGTTAAGCGGATCATAAAAATCAGAAATCACAACACGAAAAATGTTTATGTGCCCGTTCACAAGTCGTTAATTTCTTAAGATGTGTCGTTTGTTGTTGCAGATGATGTGTGCGAACACCATGTGTTCAATAGATGCCGAATTTTATTGAGCCCTGGGACGAAGGAGATATACGTTCAAATTTGAAAGTGTTTTATGTGTTTCATTTCGGCAAGTTTGAGGTGTTTATATGAGGTCTTCTAAAAATCTGAGTGGAATTTTTATTGATTTGCATTATTTGATCCGGAAGAGTATTGATTTTGAATTTTTCGGAGTCCGATAAGTATGTGAAGCTCACTACACGTAATCCACGACTTTAAAAGATGCTACTCGGGTAAGGGTATAACGAGTTGAAAAATTCTCACGTAAAAGCCTATTGAATCTTATTAAAGCGTTCGCACTACTGACTTTTGACTTATCGCGTAAATTAGTGGTAGGTATACTCCAAATTTATTCTTTGTGGGATCTTTATGTCTATATCAGTTTAGCTTCCATTTTATTTTATGTGTTTGTGATCTTCGGACAGAGCTGTCGGAAGATCACAAATGTAGCTGTACAGTTTATAGTCTTACTATAATATATAATACATAAGTAAATTGTCGTGGTCATAATGTAAAACATATCCTCAAATATTTCAAGTAAATCACTTTCATACTAACTCAAATACTTTTGCTGGATTGTCTGCAAACACCGTTTCACTCTATATTGACCATTACCAAAAAATGAAGCAATTGGCGTACAAATTCATCCTTAAGTGAATATACGTTCTACAGCATCCCTTTAAATATGCTCCTTATGGCTTATACTCGATGATTTCTTTCATCATAACGACACCACACTATTACGACAACAAAAAACCCTCACGCAAGCTGAGAAAAAGGGAAATCAAAACCCGAATAATGTCTCGTCTTGCTAGAGATGGCGCTGTTTTTTTTATTATATTAGTCTTCCCTCTGTGCCATATGAAAAAACATGGTAGCGTCACATAGCCCCCAAACATAGGAATAATAATAGCCATATACAGCCCCCGATGGTGTCAGTCAGCAGCTAACTTTGTTGGCATTTGAACATCGCCCCTTACACATTGCACCAGGAACGGAAGATCCTTCCCGAAAGGCCCTACAAAGTCCATAAAAAGGAGCAACAGAACAGGATGAATCCACGACTACCGAAGTTAAATCCCCCGGAGAAAGGCTCTACTATTCCTGATTATGTCTCATAGTTAAGCGATTGTGTAGTATCCTGTAGCCCACCCCGTCATCATCTCGTCTATTAATGTGTGTGATGAGTCCTTCGACTCCTTGAAAGCAGTCGAAACGAAAAAGAAAGGATTCACGGAATTTCTCTTCGAAAGGGGACAACATCGAGGGTGGAATTTAGTTTAGGGTGAAGCCACAAAAGAACTACTTAACTTGTTTTCCGCCCCAGGATTCTACGGGGAGTAGTGTCGAAGGCAACAATGCTCGGTCTTGTAGTTTTCTACCATCTTTTTTTTATTCTTGTTTCGTTTCGTCCTGCTATTCTTTGTCTAGCATGTGTTCTGAATTTCATTAAAAGGATAAAACATACAGGACTACAAGTTCGCGCGTTACTACAGATGTAACATGCTACGAGTCAGTAGGTCTCTGCGCTTTTCGGTACGATAAACTTTTCAGTTTGTTCGGGGTTGGTAATACTTTTTTTTGTGCTGTCAGTATTTTTGCTTTTCTGAGTTTTTTTTAGTTGATTCTCGAAAAGCTGATTTTTTCGCACTATAGTCTTAGTGTTCTGGCGTAGAAGAAGCATACGAGGTGCGGAATAAGGCTACAAAACTTTTACGTTTCTAAAGAGTTTCATGATTTGGTTACGAAATTTTCTGAATGGAAGGGGTGGGGGTGATGTTTTCAATATATAGACGTGTAAAAATCGAAAAGGAAATTCGGTCGAGTATAACTAATGTGGCGTAATGGATGCCAAACTTTACTGACAGCTTTTCAAAGTGTTTTTAATAGAAGAAAGTATGTGGAGCTCGAACGACATATCGTACAGGCAGTATTACCGAAGTTGGAAGGTGTATTCGTCTGGGACAAGGCGACTAGCGGTCAGCTTTTCAGGAATGCGGATCGCTGACTTACCAATGGGTGTAGAGTTTTTACACTAAGTGTGAATATACTAAAACGATATGCAACTATGTATGTATTTCATATCTCAAATATTTGACAACTAATAGACATAAAGTGACAATACTGGCTTCTTTCCTTCAATGATACGTGAATGAAATAAAATCGGTGAATTCTGTTCAAGATTGTTTCACAACTTTTTTATAACAAATAAGTCTTTGTAAAACACATTTAAGTAAAGATTAAACAATGGTTGAATGTTGAACATTTAGTTGAATATAATTTTGTATAGAAACACCAAAAGTACAGCTTAAATGCCTTTTAAACACAAACGAAATCCGGGTAGCATTAAACGACTTCTCTAAAATATTTATAGCTATTTGTCCTATGCACATATCAAATTTTGTTTATCCCTTTCGGAATAGAATTTCTCATCCCCCTTGGAAGAACGTTATTGTCATTACAGCCGAAACTTAACCTGATATATCCTTCCTATCAAATATGACCGACTATAATCGTGGAGTACATTGTAATTTGCAGTATACCTTAATTTATGTATATTGGAAATTCAATACGTTCAGCTACATAAAGCGAGGACTGATGGTGTATATTCTCAATACGAGGATCGAAAAGCAGAACGAAGATGCAACTACATCTAGCAGCATATGATAGTCGTCCGTACAAAGTCATCCAACATGCATCCAGCTCTAAGCTAAAGACAAAATCAACACACAGCGAGAGATAGCTTCAAAGAGTTCCATTTTGGTCGGTCAGGATTTACAATAGCCACTCCAGGACATCATCGGTAGCAATAAGACGGAACCATAACGTATTCAAATCAAAATTTTGTAGCTTCGTGCAGACACACGCAAAACAAATAACATGAGTCCTTGCGGGCAATCAAATCCTTTTCGAAGTGGAGACCTCTCTCACTCTTGTCCCCAAATTCCTCATATGTGTGATACTTATCGTGTTGCGCTTGATTGAAACCCTGGATGACATGGTGATGTTGTTATAACCCGACCATCGAATTAAAATTAAAGCTCGGAACTGGAATTCATAGCCTTTGATATCAAATTAATCTCGTCAAAGGAAGTCCTTTCATATAGTCGATTCCTGCAGATTAATAAATGCTCAAACTGTACCTTGGTGAGTCCGAAACCATGACTATCATGATATAATATCGAGCTGGATAAACAGTGGATTTAAAGTTGATTGAGTACTCGATATGATGCGATAATTTTTCTTTAGGCGTTAATATTATCATTAAAGAAATATTTACTAACTGTTTTGGTATTTATGTGAAGACTTTCGGGCATTTTTTTAATAACTTTATATTTTATTGTTTAATGTTAATGAAATGACTACTAGATTACTTTTCTATGACTTTCGAAGTACGAAACGGTGTTTTCCATATTCTACAGACAATGTAGACCCAATGCTGGCTGTATGATGTCCCTAATGTGATTTACGCTGGAGGGCAACATTGTTAGCATACGTAGAAACTGAAATACAACGAACATCTTGATAGCCACTTTTTCTGACATTTAATTTTTGAAATGTCCAAAAGTAAATGTGAAAAAAAGAAGATAAACTTATTGAACTAGTGACGGAAAAAGCTATGACTCTTCCTAAATTCTAATATTAAATCATTTTAATCTAAAATTATTCTCCAATCCAATCCAGAAAATTATGCCGAAAATTAATCGATCCGTCTGACTCAATCATCATCTTTAATATCGGCCTGCTTTCACTCGGCGGCTTTGGTCCAAAATAGAAACGCTGCGGTGTCACCTGATCCAGCTTGACACAAACTTGCAAGACTGTATTTCTATTTTTCAAGTATACACTCCAATACTACCGAACAGGGAACAATTATTCAAAGTGGCCTTGATTTCGGAAAATGTTTCAACCTTCCCATCAACCCCAACCTTCCTTCACATTTTCCCAAAATGTATAATGAATGACATTAGCTCCCGGAAAATTTGAAGTTTGGCAAACGCCACAAATTAGAAAAAAAATCACTTTCTAATTATCCGGAGCGCACAGCGGCTTCTTCTCCAAAGACAAACAGTCAAATATTTAAGCAAATTCGGGGAAAATCAAACGGAAAATCCTAGGCTATAGTAGAAAAGTACCCACAAAGCAGATTTGAATAGGGTCGAAAATGGGTTAAAAGAGAACGATTCGTAGGGAAAATCGAATAGATGAAGGACGAAACAAATAAAATTTAAGTTTGAAAAAGTGAAAGCCTGAACAAATTTAAGCAAGAGAAAAATGGGTCGGCCAAAACTAGTAAATAATTGATTCCGTTTTTTTCTGGCAGGTTATTGGTCTTATAGGAGTTAATTGAAATAAATAATGTAGTCTTTACTTAAGAGGACCGACACTGCGAAAAAACAATATGAGTACGTATCCAACGTGAAATGTAATAAAACCCTTTTCAAAAAGGGATATTCTATTTCGTTAGCACCCAATTAACCTGAAATAAGAAATTCGTTTTTATTTTATTTGCCACTAACCTCAAAGCTCAAAAGGAAAATTGCACTTCTTGAAATCTTCTATTAATTCCAGTGAAAATTATAGAAAGCGATAACAATTTTGTTTAATAGCTCGATTGCTATTAACTTCACGTTTCTACTTATAAAGTACACCCCAAGATCATACGACTATTAACGTTGTGTATCTGACTACTAGTCAACTATCTAAACTTCATTCTTAGAATTCTCTATTTGCCATATGCTATGAAAGATACTACCGAAATATATAAGAGTTTGATAACGAAATCATCTCACCCACAATAAAATTATTGTTGACTTTGTGCTTACATTTAATTAGAGACACACCCGAATATCTTATTATATTATGATAAAAACAATTTTGCATATTTTATGGTGTGGGGAGTCCGCTGATCCACCTTTATTCTTTACTCACATGTTTATGATTAGTCAATAGATCAGCGTGCACCTACTTATGATTATTAAATAAGAATAAGTAGAAGTTGATATTGCAAAAACAGCTAAATAAAACTTCACATCTAGTTTTACTCCTATCTTAAAAAGTGACTCTGAAAATCTTATTTTGACATTTTTGAAATAGCTTTTGAAATATTGCGCCCAAGGAAAAGAAAACAAACTAGTAAATTGATGGATGAAGGAAATTTTTTGTAGACAATGTCAAGTAAAAATGACTGTTTTGATTCTTGCATTCCTCATTTTCGACCTAGTTTTTGTTTAAACAACTGAATAAATTTCCGTTTGCGAATTAACCTAAAAAAACAAGGTGTAATATAATTTGACATCGTTTTTAATAAAATAATGCAATATAATGTTTTTATGTGATGCAATTTATTATACACAACTAATTTTGTATTTCAAGAATTTCGCCATCTTAGTAGCATTTTCAGTACCAATTCATAAAAATGATACGAAATTGGCCCAATACAATAAGTGTTTTGGTATTCTCTATTTCCGGACTCAATCATGCAAGTACCGCCAGATCGGTTATATTTCAAGGAAAATAAGTCGGAATAATTCCAACTAGGTTAAACATATTAGTTCTCAATATTTGACTTTCGAACGAATTAAATTAAAATGAATCTAAAAACTAAAAGATTGTTTTTTTTTCTAAATATTACATTGTCCCTTGAGAAGCTATACAAAATTCTCTGCTTTCTTGAACTGCTTTATTATTTCTAAATAACGTATAAAGTATTGTGAACAAACTGAAATTAAAAAAAAAATTGCTAGCAACAAATTTT
Organism: Beris morrisii; assembly: GCA_951812415.1. Lineage (NCBI taxonomy): Eukaryota > Metazoa > Arthropoda > Insecta > Diptera > Stratiomyidae > Beris > Beris morrisii. The sequence goes on along the minus strand of OX638313.1, from coordinate 116,279,560 downwards.
GTATTTTTATGTCATATGTATGTATATGATCTAAGTAAAATGTCATTTGATTAATATTATTATTATTAGAGCAGATACTGTAATTCTTGGTATTTTTGGAATTTAAGTTACGTTCATATTCCTTGTCGTTTGCAATTTTTTAAAGTCAGTACTGCCTCAATTCGGATTTATCATAGAATTATACATTAGGTTAAATCTAAGTTTTGAGTCTCAAAATTGTCTGACCTTATGTCAACATTTTTTGTTCCGTTTCAAAAATCCTTTAGTAAACAGTTTCGAAAAATCCTTGACCTCGAACTTTGCAAAATTACTGATTCTCATTTGAAGGGTGTTGAAATAAAGCTGTTCAGTATTCTTCCTATTTAACAAATTGGTGATTACATTAAAATCATGAAAATTTTTATCATAAATAAGCTCCTAGTTCATTCAAAATCTTATGTAGTCATTTCATACTTAATCCACAACCGAAAAAGCTAGCGGTGTAAAAAAGGGCCAATGCTATTCAAATTTACACTGACGTCCTACGAAGCTCGATATCATCAACACCCATCTTGTACAAAATTATTTATTAATAAACGTTTTTATTTTCCGAACTTACCAAAGATAAAAGAAAAGGTTTATCACAACACCGCAAAAGATAGACAACATTTAGTAGTCCATAAGAAACCTCCACGTACTTTTCTTTGAGATATACTAAAGCTAAGATATTTCCGAAAAATTAACTCGAATTTCGAATCTGAAGTCCAAGGTTTGATAAACAGCTCCACCATCGAAGGGTCGGGGATAGACCGACATACCTAAATAAAATTTTCTTGTTACAAAAAAACCAAAACATGACGGAATTATTCGGAAAGGTCGTTACGATGCATTTCAATTCCTCAAGGAGAGATTTTCGTCTTTTCCGAAAAAAGGAAATATAAGCCACCGACCCAGCGTCTTAACTTCAAAGAAAAAAATGTTATCGACTTGGTGAATCGAGGGGTTCTACAGAAAAAGAATAGTCTTTGGTTGGGTTAATTTCAGCGAATTATTTTGAGAAATAAAAGAAATGTTTCCAATTCCTCCGGTTTGGGACTTAAAGATTGTCTGGGATTGAAATAAAGGCTGGAGCTGGCGCGGTTGAAAATCTTTGTGATGAATTTGGGTAAAATCGAACCATGTTCAATATTGGAATTCTTGAAAACCCTGGACATTCCCTTTAAATATTCCTTCTTCATTACACATTTAAAATTTTTCGAACTGCAGCTTAAGAGCGCTCTATCTAACTGCACACTGATCAAAAATTTAATCCTTTTCACAACGACCTAATACGCGTTTTTTATCTCACTTAAAGTCCGGTTTATCGAAAACCACTCGTCCAATCCGATCGATTGCAAATCCACTTCTGAACATTTCCAGACTCCCTTGGTCCGCTAGGAAGTTGAAGGACTAAAGTCTCTTAATTTCACCGGAACTGAGCTGTATGGCTCGGTCCAGGACATTCTGTAATACCCATACAGTTCAGTTGTAAAAGTCCGGTAGGATGTGTGTACAAGTCAAAAGTTTCGTGTAAGACAGGACAACCTTTTCGATTCGAAAAAGGTTGTTATTGTTCGTGATGTTAGTCCCTGACCCGGAAGTTTCATTTTGACGTTGTGGAAACGTTAACGGAAATCGAAAATTCTACTTTCGTGTAACGAAGTGAAACTTGAAAAGAAATGAGCTCAAGCTGTACTTTAATTCTGTACAAAATATTAGTCGGTCAATTTTCGCCCGCCATTGCAAATCGCTGAATTGGAGAATGTTTATTTAGATTTATAGGCGTCATATACTTTGATGTAAATGAAATTGTCGGGTTTGGGTGTACGCTTGATAATGCGGTTTGATTTTCCACAATGTTTCGCCGTTTTTTGCTTGCATGTTTTTTTTTATAAAAGTGGCTCTGAACAAAAAAACAGCAACGCCTACGTATCTATCAGCGTCATATATGAGATCGGTACTGAGGTTACCCCTCACAACATCCTGCTGTATCAGTTTGTTACTTATTTATAGCTCTACTATTCCCAGTTTATTTTTAAATGCCGATTAAACAATAGCTCGCTACTTATCGCATTTCCTTATTTTCGGTTCCATCAACATTTTGAAAATGAACTAAATCGCATCCAAAACAGTCGAGTAAACAAAACAAAGGAAGGAACAAATGGTGTTCAAACATTAAAATTAAGAAAAACGCACGCAAACAAATCAAGAACAAATGGTTACATACTTATAACTTTATATCGTTTATCTTTTGCCGCCTGTCATTTATATTCAAATCGTAAATTTTGAAGAAAAAAAAACACAGTCAAAAATGTTTCTAAAAAAATCGCCCGAAAAAACATTGTTTGTCACATCTCTCCCGGCGATTGCGATCGTTTGTTATTCCTAAATGTGATTTTATCTTAAGTGAAATAAATAAAGATCGGCGTGCGCATATGCGCTTCTTAAAGGCAACATAAGCCGGGAAAAACCTACTAAAAATAAACACTTACTGATCTATGCGAGGAATTGAATGAAAAAAAAAGAATATAAAAAGCAGCAACGTATTTTTCTTTGGATTATCAGATGGTGCCTTACGGAATTGGAAAATAGTGTGCAGTAGCAGCCAGGAAAAAAGTAATTGAAGAGTAGGACTAATTATGGGATGTTTAAATATTTTCACATCGTGGCTGTAAGTCCTTTTCAGGCTCTCTGAAAATATATGCTTAAAACCAGATAATAACATAACGCAGTCACGATCGGCTGCAAGCCAATCGTATGATACTCTAGATGAAATACTGAGCTCCGATTTATATTTTAGTTGGGATTATATCAAAAGAATGAGGAGTGCACACACAGTTATTGCATGACCTTTTATTTACAGGTAGAAACTATTGTATAGTGGCTAATCGATGGATGGTTAAACGATTTCTTGAGTTATAGTGAGTTCCATAAATTAAGTTGGGACATTTTTACAGAATTTTTGTATGGCAAATACATGAAGGACTTACGGGATATTTTTCATATTAATACTTTCAGCTGCGACTATTATAAAATCAACGTATACAAAATTTCAAAGTCGTAACTTAAAGCGTTCTAAAGTTATCGTTCAATATTGGTGAACACGTGTTTTAAGAACTTTTGTATGACAGCTACCCGAAGGAGTTGACGGATTGCGCTATTTAATGAAATCAGTCTTGCTTTTGATATAAAACTAATTCCTGTAAAATTTTGAATCCCTGCTTTAACTTGTACTAGAGTTATAGTGGATTATGAAACTTGTATACATTTTTGAAGGACTTTTGTAGGCTGCTACACGAAGGACTCATTCGATTTGCATCATATTCGGAACTTTTGTTTCAAACATTGTAAACTTTAAGTATTCAAAATTTCAAGCTCCTAACTTGAAGCATTCGAGCAATAATTGTGAATACGTGTTTTAAGGACTCTTGTATGGGAGGTACTCGAAGGAGTAGAAGGATATCGCCCATTAACGAACTTAGCCTTACTTTTTCCATTTTACAGGTGCTGACAAAATTTCAACTTCCTAGGCCAACGGTTCTTGAGTTATCGTGCAAACGGACGGACAGCAAACGGATTTGGGGTTTTTGGCCACAACTAAACACAAAATAATATATAACTTTTTTTCGTCCGAGGCTCGGCTCTATGCGCTACAAACTTTTCGGGCTGGATTAAACTTATAATACTCTATATGATTTCATCTAGAGTATAAAAATATGAAGCGCTGTCAAATATTTGACCAATAAAATTTTGATCAAAAAGTTGGTCTAAATTGCAGGCAAATAAGACCTTGTGGAGGTCAAACGACAGGAACACAAAGCCGCATTTCCTAATATATTTAAACATATTGTGATTAAATAGGAAGCAGTAGGAAATTAGTACCGAAAAACGTAGCAGTATTCATAAATTTGTGTTATTTTTTTACGATGAATCTGATAAAAAGAAGAATTTTTTACAAGAACTATATTCTGCAAAATAAAGTTGGCGAGGTATGCATTTATTGCTTGAGTAGATCCACTTTGTTCGCTTATCAGTTCAAAAGAATTATTTTCATGTTTAAAAAAAAAATATCTTTTTCATCATTAGTAAAATAGCCTAAAAATTAATAAGTTGTCAATTTAGGTCGTGTAGCTCAAGTATTAATGTTGAATGAGCATGCGCTAAAAATTCTAGTGATCGTGGGTTCAAATCCCAGCAAAATTATGGATTTAACAGCGTTCAGCTTGAATAAACACAGAAATTAAACGAAAGTTGGTGCAGAAATTATGAAGAGAAACCACAAATTGATATAAGGCTTTTTTATTTTTACCTTTCTATGATACACACAATATATTTGCGAACTTATATGGTATTACAATTCCGCACTGTGTTGCTACTCGAGCGTGTTACGTAATTAATATTGCAGATAAATTAGAGCTAGTTTAAGTGTGAAAAATATTTCTCTATTTGACTCCTATGGCGGTAAGCAATTTTTTTCTTCCGGGTTCAAGAACTTTACTATGTACCTACTTAAATTGATAAAATAAAAACTTGCTGTTATCAGTCTACCACGGTAGATCACAGAATAGTTCCCTATAAAATCAAATGTACATTTTGCGAAAAGGAGTAGTGTTGAAATTTGTGGGCATCGAGGAAGCGCCTTTTTAAAATATACAAATTAAAAAAAAAAAAAAAATATCATGCGGAAAGTGACCGTGTACGTTTTGACTGTAATCGTTTTGGTAATTTTTTTTGGAAAAAAATCGTGATCTAGTTTAGATGTTCTTTTTTATTAATTACAGTGCTCATTATACACCCCTGCTACAAACGCCCTTAGAGACGTGTTAAGTTCGGGTAATACAGGCGATCTACTATCAAACTTACTTGACGCGATCAAATGGACCAATGTGAATAATACAGAAACAATGGAGACAGACTTATCCGCAATTAAGGACAGTGATCTTAAAAAATCTGTGGAACGTTTGAATTTGCGTTTCGTCAAAAATGTTGAAAATTCGCGGAAAATGTTGAACGATTATGCTTCGCGCATTGCAGTACTTCGTGTGGCATTGCATGTTATTCGGCGACAAACCTCCAGCTGCGGCAATGATGCACGGGGTGTTATTAAAATGAATTTCGATTTGATTGAAGATGCCATTCATAATATTTTGACCGAAATGCAGAAAGTAATTGCACAGCGGATCGATTGCATTTTACTTAATCCAATTGGGGCTAGTGCCTGTTTAAAGGGTCTGGCAAACAATATGCCCGATCTTGATAAGTATTCGGTGCCAAATACGAATGAAAAAATTATGGCGATGGTTGAGGAGTGCTAGTTGACATGATTGGAATAGAAATAAAGAAATAATTTTATAAATATTAATTTTTTAATAAATTACTTTGTAATTTTCGTGAGATGATAGGTTTATAGCCAACTCTCTTAGGAAGTCTGAATGCGCCTTGACAAATATTCTACTCTTATATTGGCATTCAAGCTGACCGCATCTACTGGAAAAATTAGTAAACCTCTATGTTTTGAATAGCATTTTGCGAAAACAATTTTAACCTTGTCTGCGTTATCCTTATGAACAACTTTGTCCATCCAGTATTAAAAGTGACTTCAGACCATGAATATATCTAAAATAACACAATCTGAATATCCAATGTGGCACTACTCAGAAATACATACACCATTTTTATACTTTGCAGAACTGTGATTGATCTAATGCAGTGACTGCAAAATTTTAGTTGCTGATCTGCGCCAAAACATTTTCCCATGTTTATTTAGAATATGTGACTGTGAATTTTTAGGTGAAACGTAAACGTAGTGAAACACAAATTTCAGGACTGTTCATGCCGGTTTCAGTAGATTTCTAGCTGGATTTTCATAAAATCAAGTCACTCAATGGGATTTTAAAATCCCTCAAACCCAAATTCCTCGAGTTGTGTCGAAATCACAAGATTTCGCGAAATCCAATTCGAAATCTTGCGATGTAAATCCCTTCCTCAGCGCCGATCCCCCAGATTAAGACAAAGCCAAATTCACATCATTTTTGTACTTATTTTGAAGATACATATTCATGGACGTGCCAATAACATACAATCTTGCGTGCGATTGCGGTACTACCTCGGATTATTTCACTTAAAAAAAATTAAACACTTAGAAAAAAAACGATGTTTTTGGAAAAAATTATATTTTGATTCGGAAGTAGGTAGTTTCTCAACAACAGTGTTTATCACAATGACTAGAAAATTGGGCAAATTGTATAGCTATCGTCATTTCGAATATATAAACTGAGACTAAAATCATCTTGAACTTCTCACTCTTTGTATCTATGTAATTATTATAATCTGTGTATGTTTAAATATGGTGCTACATAGTTGAAAACCATGTCCTTGAAAGAACAAAGCATCTTAAGAATAAATCGACGCTTAAATCCATTCCATAAAGAAATGAAACTTGTTTATTTACTGAGAAACAAATCTCCTTTCAAAGAAAAGAACTGTCTTATCACAAAGAAGGCTGCCTCATTTTTTTATAACGCTCACACCTTGCAAAAATAGATCACAGTGATAGCTAAGACTTAGTATCCGAAGTCACTGTGCAAAGTCCCCAGCTTTAGATACAGCTCGTAATCAAAACTTATTTATTTGCACATGTGAAAACTTCATAATATGATGCCTATAAAATACAAGAAGATTTCGTGCAAACGATCAGTGATCAAGTTTTAGGTCAAAGAAGACAAGTATTTTCGCAGCTAAGTAACAACCGCCCAGATGAAGAAAATTTTTGGGCTCTTTTTCACGATCGCAGTAGTGGTGAGTGTAATGAAGTACCTATCTATTCAGGAGCACTGTAAATTTACACGATTTAACTAGGGAGCATACTATACTCAACCACCATTAGATTTTTTCGGAGCAGCTTCAAATAATGGCCTTGGTCCAATGCTAAATCCGCTTTTAGAATCTACTATGAAGATAGTTGATAGTGTCTTATATACGCTCAATCATACCTGCGAAGCAACTATTAATTTTCTGCATAGTACTATAGCCACGCTCCGAACCAACGAGCTCATACTACCACTCACTGGATTTCTTGAAGACCATGTCAAGGCTGCATTGGAATCGCTTAAGGATCAATACAAGAGTATTCTTCCCGATATCGACCAATCTATCCACCAGCTCATCGGACGTGTTGGTATCCTCCAAGACGGACTCTTCGCCATCAAGAATACCCTAAATCAGGCAGTCATTAAAACTAAAACTCTTGTAAACCAGTGTTCAGCTACTAAAATCGGTACAATGATCAGCGAGATTCATGGCTGTGCAAACGAAGCAATGACTGCGGTGCAAATGGAAATGACGGCTACTGAAGATCTAGTTAATGAAGCCTTAAAGGAACTTCTCGACGTGATTGCAAAGAAGGGAGACTGCGTTGCACTAGTTCCGAAAGATATAGAAAGTTGTCTCATGGATTTGACATCGGATTTGCCCGATATTATGATGACAATTAGAAAGGACCTGACTGTACATACTGATGTTAGGGATGTTCTGTCTAAGGTAACGATGTGTACTTCATCGATTACATCCGACCTTGGAATGCTATGCTATTAACTTGTTGTAAGTAAGAGAAACGGCAATACAATTGGAAATTATGTAATAAAGTTTTTGATTACTATCAAGTTTTTCAAAATTAATTATACCACCTAATTCACTTTTCTCAAAAATAATGCTGATGGTTCTCAACCAGAACACTTTTACCGTCCTTACTTAAGATGGAACCACAGTCTTCATCAATTTGGTGTGTGATTTCCTTCTTTGTAATAGAACAATCTGGTGGTATACTCGTACAATCGCTAATCACATTTAAAGGATCTACGGTAGCTTATTGCACCGAATGCAGATATTAGGTTAGGTTTTCAATAAGGCATAAAATGAACAATTTTCTGTGTTTCACAATACCATTGAAAACGTGAATAACGTAGTTATTTTAAAAAAATTGGTTTCTATAGAGTCCGTTTATAATTCGGCAGCAATTATTTCTTGGTTACTACGAAATCCTGATACGTTTCATGCGGAATTATCTCTATACTTTTAGTCGCCAATTTCACTATTACATTCCAATTTTGCTTCCCAATTCTATCGATCATTCCTGGTAATCCTTCAAATTAATCATGTCCAATTTTAATAAAATGAGACCGATATACATCAAAGCAAGTGCAAAGTATCACCTCCTCGAAAATTTCATAATACGCATCATGACATGGTGCTTCTGCCTACTGCTGCAACTAATGGTATGTATAATAGAAAGCGTCTAGTGTCCTCCAACAAATATTTGCTCTGTCCTCTTCACGAACGAATAACCTGGCAGCAGAACGCCATCTATCCGTCAAGTTTGTGTCGCTTACCCAACTCACACGCTATCCCGATTTGAATTAATGCGAAAACGTATAGTCCTAAATAATTTCGGTACTGAGTTGATGTCTGGACCGCGAAAAGCACATCAGTGGCAACGGCAATGACTGGAAAATAACAATAAAGCGAGGGTCGCGTGTTTATGCAAATATTTCTACATACAATATAACCGACAAGGAAATTATACGGGTATAAATAGGTTGTTAGTGGCGATAGAGGTGCTCTCTGCCACCGTAGTTGAGCACCAAAGTTACAAAAGTAAGCAAGAAGCCTATATATGGTACACGCTAGGAACTAGGATATTGGCCAAAATGGGCTTTCGTTGATGAAATCACCCCCGTAGCAGCAGACTGAAATACGAGTAGCAGTTTTAAGTCACTTATTAAAATCAATTGCGGAACATATAGAGCCCTCCGGATGTCCTGTTTATGTCACTTTACAGAAACAGACTCCGCTTGCATTTGCTAGTAAACGAGTCATGTGAGTGGCATCAGGACTATTCGGGAGCCTATTGCGACCGATTTATTACTGTACTCGAGCTTAGGTACCATGAAACTTCAAGAGTATCTAGTATAGTGTCCGTTTTGAATTAGATATTTAGTTTCATTTTGGAGGATGGGGAATAAAACTGCTTAAAATGGGTTTGTTATATTAGCGATTTCTTTGGATATTTGACGTAATAATGTTTATATATTGGTTGTCACCGTCCGTTCCATTTTTCTCCAGTGGACTATTGACAAATTTTACACTTTCGATCGTATTTCATTCTTTTATTAAATCCTTCAATTATACTTTTAAAATGAAGTACTTTTATAATGAAGTATTTGGGGTAGATCCAGGAAGCAATCTTCGAAATCCTGTGAAATTAGAAAATATTGTTGCTTACGCTAAGATTTGCTTACGCTAAAGATTTGGCTTTAGTTCTTTCTCTATTGGATAATATAAAACGCCTAACGTTACAATAATAATAATAATTTATTCATCAAAATTCTAATTACTGTACATACTAATGTGATCAAAATAAAAATAGAGAAGAAAAAAATATAACACGAATTCAAGAGAAAAAAAAAATATTTATAATTATTGTAGAATTACAAATAGGACAATAACAAAAACAATAAATACTTGCTTAAGAGCAAAAGCTGTTATAAAGGAGGGCACCACAAATCCAGAAAATGGTTGTAGGTATAAATTGAGAAGAAGTGTCAATTTCCAATCAAATTTTACCCAACTCAAATTTTACCCAACCCAAAAAATATTTACTCATATTTTTTTGGACACAAGGTACAGTAGTTGTATGTTATCAGTAAAATTCACATTCCCTTAAAAATTATGAAAAAAAAACTTTCCAATATACGAGGTTTCCGAAAGTGAAGGAAATAGGACGATATTTCAGCAAGGCGCACTCTTCCGGTATCTACATCCGAATCTTTTTAAATGAAATTCTTAGACCCACTTCCCCACGATTGAATAGTTCTGAACTATAAGGTTCTCACCTTTTTTTAATATTGAAATTACATGTGTGTTTTTCCAAAGAGAGCACTGATCCTTGATTGAAACGAATAAACTATACTAAATTCTGTGTAGTATGTCACAGGATATTTTTCAAACCTCATCCCTAGTAAACGACAGCTTTGCCTCTCCCTACAAAATATAGTTTTGGCTATAATTTTGGCGGACATACAAAACAGAGCCACCGAACCTGAAATAAATTAATCAAAACGCAAATTCCTTCCATGCAGTTAAAAATATTATTTGTTTTTATTTTTCATTGAGCAGTTTTAGAAGCGTGCAAGCTCTACCTGCAGAGGGTTGAAATCGATGACACGACCTTCGTCGAACATTTCATAACACCTTCCAGCAAAGTATGTACATTATCTTGTGGGACGAAGTTCATTTCCGTCTGTTCCATAATAACTGGCATTTCCTTCATCATGTCTTCAAGACATTTGGCCGCACGTGTTGAATGTAACATCATGCAGGACGTACGGCGCTTGTACATACCCTCGAAATTTCGATGTGCTTCTACCACCATTTCCTCCGCTTTGACTTTCTCGTCATCCATAATGCTCATCGAACTCTGAACGCAAACCAATATGTCGTTTGTAATGGCGACTACTTGATTAGCGGTCAGGCATTTTTCTGCATAAAGCACCAAATCGGTCAGAGCTGTTTTTATCGTATTCTCGACGCCATCCTGCATGCTCTGCAATAGGCTGCACCGTCCAATCATCTGATTGACAATTCCTTGAATGCCGGTAACCGAGCTGGCGTAGACGACCTTGAGATTTCCGAGTGCCTTCCTTACCGATTCGTCCATACGGGTGCCTGTCTCTTGAAACATGGGATTCGACTGAAGTGTCATGAGTAGATTCCGCAGCATATCATTTTGAGCGGTCAGAATATGTCGACAGCTCTTGAAAGTGTTCTCCGAGACGAGTTTCGTATTATTAAGGATGCCCTGGACGAGCTGCAGCAATCCGGTGAAGAGTTCTGTTATAACTCCATTTACTTGGGGAGTAAAGACTCCCTGAATACATTGAAAGAGAAGCACAGTAGTTGCATGAAGAACAAAATAAAACAAATAATTAAATTGATGTATTCCAAAGACTCACCATAGCCAGGAAAGCGAATATCAAAACCGTAGTTTTATTCATCTTGAGTGTTTACAGCTCGATCGTAAACTGCAGGCAATTCTGATAAGTTCGCTTTTTATAGGCAAGACAGTTTTCAGTTATCTGTAAAAGTTTGCACTAAATATAAACCTCAAATAGGACAAAGATGTTTTGCCGAGAAACGCAAAGAGTTAGTTGGTAGTATTAGCAAGGCATTAGAGAGAGAACGATAGATAACAAAGATAACGACCTTTCTCTTATTCGATCAAAGAAATTGCAAAGGAAACTGACGAAATTTCAATTTCGCTTAATTGTTTATGGATTGTGATAACCTACATTTAACTTTATTTACAAATGTCTCTCGTAGAAAGCCGTTTGCAGTAAAACGAAATAAGGTATTATACGATTTAAGCCGAGGGACGTCGCGTTCAAGAAAGATAACTGCTTTCAAACTTAGACCTGTCAAAAGTAGCAGAAATTATGTGTATTTTCTTATTATATGTTCCCTAATGCCTCAAGTGCAGACTCGAAATCTAACCTAACCTAAATATTGACAATTTCTTTGAATAAAGAACTGATCGTTCAATTCAAAGAAAAGCTAAGTGAATAACTTCAGAGTTGTTGCGTAATGATGAAATAAGGTGTACCCAAATAAAAAGACTTCACATCTCATGAAGGGCAACCAATCGCTGTTATTACAATAAAGAAATATTTTATTTAAAAAAAGACAAAATGTAGTTCATAAAATTTAGTAAGAATTATTAGCACTTAACCCAGTTTTAGTCCCGAGCTGAGAGTGTACATTAGAATTACTTAGCTCAGTAACCTCTAACATTATTTAAAATAAAATTCTAGAAATTTTTATCTAAAAGCTTAGCTAATATCTAGAATAAACACACCCTCACTCCGGAACGGCCGTTTCTTAAATTTCATTTTACGTTTCGATGATAAAACGACAATATAAAAAGAATATTGAGCTGCATTCCTCGCAGTTTTCTTTAAAGCTGCAAGCACTCAAGATGGCGAAACGTTCTATTCTGTTAGTGGGTGTTCTGGCGATGGTAAGTTAAAATTGCACGTCTTCACAAGACGACCTTCACAGAGCATTACAGCGTTGTGAGAATTTCGATCACTCATAATCGTTTTTATTTCATCCCACAGGCTGCTTTCCACGCTCCCATTGTGGAATCACAAGCGCCGTACAAGCCAGGTTCCCAAAGTGGAATGCAAGGTGCAATCCAGGGCTTGATTAGTTCTGCGTCCGACACTAATTCAAACGTTTTCGAAACGATGAATCTGTCGTTGAACTCGATTATAGTTCTCTTGAATAATTGCCATTACACCTTGTCGCACAATCCGTTCACCCAGGCACCGGTTGGTTTTCATGATCTGGCGTTGGGCGCCACCCTGGCATCGATGCGCGGCTTGTACGCCGAACATTCGTTACAAGTTATGGACATAATCAACATTCGTTTGGAACGTATTGATTCACTCAAGGCAGAATTCAAGCGCGTTCGAAACGCTCTCGATCGATCTCTCGGCGATATTCGCATGAAGGCCAGCCGTTGTTTGACCGCCGTTCAGGTTAACGAAATGATCAACGATGTTTACACGTGCTCGAGTGAGGCTATACGAAAGGTAATTGAAGAAGTTGTGCTGGGCCATTCCGAAGTTGAGAAGCTCTACACACAGATGAATATCAGATTTGATCGTCGTGACGAATGCTTGAAGATGCCGTTGAAAGCCGACATTGTGCCCTGCGTTCAGTCGTTGTCCAATGAAATGCCGGCTTTCATGGAGATGCTGTATCTCCTATTCTCACCGCAAACTACCATTCAGGAAATCGTTCTGCCCATTAACGAATGTCTGAAGATTTTACGTAATAGGGTCAAAGATTTGTGTCGATTTTAAGAAAAGAATGTGGTGTATTTTTCCACCGAAATTGTGAAAACTGTTTACATGCAATAAAATACAGAAAATAAGAGGGCCAATATTATTTTTGTTATACGTTACTTTTATTATTATTTTTTTTTTTTAAGGAAGACTGTTTTTTTTTATTTAATAGTCAATTTACACCGAACCACCATAATCCGTTGCTACGCCACTGTCTACGGGTATCTTAGGCAAACGTCTAAAAAGTAAGGTTGTATTGACAGGTGCATGTTTACACAATTTTACTAAGTAAACTAGTCACTAATATAAATGTCTGCTGACTATATGCCGCTGTGCCATATAATTGACGATCTTACCTGGCAAATACAGTTAAATAGTATAGTCGTCAAATTTTTATTTGACAAATTTTTATGCTCAAATATTTGATAGAGTGACATACAGTCTAATGCAAGCTTATAGGCATTACGAAACATTTTGTCAGTGAAACAAGTTAAACAACGATAAAAAAAGTGAAGAAGAAAAATATTATCGACTATGTACAAAGTGAAAAAAATGTCATAATTGCCCGTCACATAATTTCAACTACAACATGATAATGGCATGGAGGACATGACATAAATAAGGTACATACGTCGAGGACATCATACGGATAAGCTCTTCTCTGTATCCCTTGTCGGTCTTTTTAATTGTATTTTTTTTTATTCGCATAATAAATTGTTAAAATTGCTAAAATAATTAAATTATGGTATTTTTAAATTAAATAACGTTTGGATTCACGTTTATAAAAACTTAAATGCCAGCCATTATGATGCGATGCGAAACGTAAACATCTGGGTAAAACTTTTCGATAGGATATTCTTTTCAATAATTTTGGCTTTTTTTCATATTTCAGTGGCATGCTTTTTGTATGAATGATTTCATCAAGTTGATTATTTTAATGAATAAAAATTTAATATAAATGAATCATCAGAAGCTGGATTTTAACGAACGCCGCAATAAACTCATTATAAAGTTAAATTCGAAACATGCAAAACTGATTTTAAGGCATTTTAATTTTTGGTTAATTAGGCATTTCATATTTGTTGACTTTATCACTATAAAAAAGTTTATAACTGAAAAATTGAACGGAACGAGATCGAGTGAAAGTTTATAAGAGAGTTAGAAATCTAATTTTTACAATTTTTTATTTTATAACTTTTTGGATATTATTAAACATTACGCAAGAAGATCCAAATAACCAATGGGATCAGAATGGCCTCTCTGTTTCATCACTATGAACTTTGTTAAGACTTTTCACTTTACATTAGATATCAAAATTATATTTTTTAAATATTGTTATTAAAATACAAACTACGATATCTTTAACGATTTTTTCACCAAATCTCAATTTATACCCCTAAGTCAAAAACTGAGAAAGTACGATGACTATACTTAATTTAAAAAAATAAGGTTAAGACTTTGTAACCGTAAAAAAACTAAAAATGACAATTTAAAAAGATCTTGTTTTGGTTTGCGTGACTTTAAAGTTAGTGTTATGATATAGGAAATTGTGGATAATTATATTTCCTCGAATTCAATTCCTTTAATCAAATCCTGAGTATAAGATCCTTTGGTAAGTTTCTTCGAGTTGAAGTAAAACATAATAAGGCAATGTTATTGATTTGAAGAGAGACGTCTGACAAAACGTACTTTCAAATGGATAACGCTCGGGGCTAATAAGCATCCTATCGGCCTACCACCATTGACTCATCCATCAGAACCGTCAGTCTGTCAAGTTTGCTCTTTTGACTAGATCCAGATCAAAGGATTTGGGATATACGAGAGCAACCCTATCCGCACTTTTAGAAAAGCGAGCAGCTAATTATTGCAGTAATTACCAAGTAGTACTCACCATTAGCAGCTAGTCCGTTATTAGCAGCCGATGTTGTCGAGTTGCCAGACGTGATGAACACGGTCATGAACAGTGCTCCCAAGAACACATAAAACGGCACCATTCTGATAGTTTCTCCTCCACCACTATGTCGCTACCGATCCTCCTGCTACTACTTTCAATCAAATCGAATTCGGATATTTTCAATCCTAGATTTTCAATTAAGTAAATTCAAAACAATTCTCTCATCACCGAAAAAAGTTTAATCCTCTTGAAATCAGGACAACGGCAAAAAATATTTGAAAAGTCTCTACTTTTGTATCACGCAGACTTCCAATGCAAAAAAAAGAATTCGAAAAGTATCACACGAACAAAAGCCCACCCCAAATCCAGACACTAGGATTCGCACCGATTCAATTTTTTAAGGGTCGTTTGCAAAAGGATTAACAAAAATAAAATCACTCACTCAAAATCTCACACTCCAACCACTGGCACTAATTACCGACGAAATTACTTTTCCGGCACTCGAAGCGATTTTCCATTTTCCTACACACGCACCCGTTGTTACACCACTCCACGGTGAAATCAGTAGCGCATCACTGCGTGAATTCCATTCGAATTCAAATTCAAAAAAAGGGCGCGCACGTGACCATTACGCGCGTGATATTTAATAAGCACGACGATGAAAAAAAGGATTTGCGGCAAAACGTCAATGTGAAAGTGTGACCAGACACACCCGCGAACTGAAGATCAAAAATCAGGTTAAAAACAACAGTTTGGTCTGTTTTTAGTTAGTGTCCGTCTTTCGCCCTAGCCACAAGATGCCGCCAATCTTTAATGAGATCGTCCTGCAAATTATTTCGATATATCACAAAAAAACTGTGAACTCAGAAATCCTCTCGAGGGACCGCAAAATCCCTAAAACTCGATGATGGCGGTGTACACGTGCGATTCTCGAAATTCCGGGAACCCGTAAACGACTGCACGTCCTAATTGGATGCCAACCGAAACGGTACTGGCAGTCGGTCCACCACAGTGGATTTTCCTCGCAGCAGCAGCATCATCAGAAATCTTCTCAGCAATGTGTATCTTGAGATCGGAAAATCGCGGAATAGACGGGAAAATCGCATACACTACCAAAGCACTTGCCCGATTGGTACGAGAAAAAATACGACTGAAAAGGTAAACACACCGAATCTTGTATCCCGGTTCCCGGTTCGGTCCAGTGCAGATGTAAGTGTGCGGAGTGCCTTTGTATGGAAAATCCGGAAAAGCCTGCCGCCCAATTTGACAAATGACTTCTGGTATGCACTCCCCACAATAAGCACGCCACTGACTACAAAAGCTCTAATTGGAAAATTTCCCTTCTCCTTTTTCGAATCGCATTCCCCAACTTTCTCCTAGTCACTGACTAGCTCTCTCCTTCGAATCTTTAAGATAATGTCAGCTCCTCCCTGCCCAACATGTGCGACTTTTCCTTAATTCTGAAGAACTCATGGTGACAGCGCGACGAAGGAAAACAAAGAAAATCCCATTTTCCCGTGGAAAGCACTTTGGAGCGGGAATAGACTTTTTTAGGAGGTGGAGAATTACAAAAGAGAGTGGAAAATGAGAGAAAAAAATTATCCCCGGCAGCCAATCAGGTTTTCGTCTTTTCACAGGTGAATGTAGCATAACGTGTGAGGAGAGAGGGTTGATGTTTTCTTTCTCGTATGCGCAGCTAAAGTTCAACGTGCAGATGCTGTCAGTTGGCACGTGGTCATTTCGGTGAAATTTCTTTGGCTTTTGAGAGAAGCGTTTTGTTGTGACCGATGGCTGGAGCTTGGGGTGGCAACAGGTTGTGGGGATTTGATTTGAAAGGTTTTGGTTCGCTTGTTTTAAACCAGCAGAAGTTCAGAGCTAAGAAGATATAAGAAGGTACATACTCGAATGGCAGTGTTAAGTATTGATGAATTAATAAAAATCAATAGTTGTAATATACCTGAACTATATTACAACTATTGAGTTCATAGTGTTAATAATGTTAATAGTTAATGGAAAAAATAAATAATGGTAATATTGTATGATAGAAAGGGATGGTCTATTTATCTCTGGAACGGCTTGTGCTTGGGAATTGAAAATTGGTGGGTATATTTATATGTTCTAAAAAACTTACTTGGATAAATAAAATTTCAAATATCCATTCAGTACGAAGGTGGGGCAAACAAAAAATATCATTGAAAATGGTATGGATTCGTTTTTACGAATTTCATCATATCTCTTAGGTCTTCTAAAATATGAAATTAATTTTAATTCTGCGGGTTCTTCAGATAAATGCCTAGAAAGTGTTTTAAGGGGTTAGGCCACTCTAGAGTTTTCGAAAAAACGATTTTGAAATGGTCCCTTAGGACTTCAAAAATGATGTCCCAAAAGATTATGGCCGAAAAAAGTCTCTAAGGACTCGATTTTCGAATTTTAGTACAAGGCCGCCTGCAAAATTATTCATGATTTTCTACTACTCAAACTTCAAACGCGTTTATCTCAAAACTACATTTTTCAAGCTGGTCGGAAACATAACTCAGACAATTTTCAACCGATTCACTTGAAATTTTGAATATATCTTTAAAACTATATTGTCCATCAGAAGTACGTATGATTTTTTTTTTATATTTCATATTTCATTTGTTATTAACAATTTTCTGACGATTTTTTAGGCAAATTTTACACTTTTCACTTTAAAAGTGCGCCATTTTGCCAAAAATCAATATATCGAAAAAATCCTACGTACTCTTGTAGCTGTTGTTATATATAATCGAAAAAATTCATTGGCTTATCATAATTCAAAAATTACAGGCGCTGTGTGTCCGGCCGTGGACCCTGGAAAAACGGAGACGTCATCGCAAAAACGGTGCACAGTCGCCATTTTGAATTTAATCGCTTTAAATAAAATTACTGTACATAGTCAATAATATGTATTATAAACACCCATTTTTGCAATCTCGATTTATTTTGTAGTTTTTCTGAAAAAAAATTCCCAAAAAGGCCTATTTTTTCAGCCTCTAGAGTGGCCTAACCCCTTAAGGATTTTTTAAATTCAACCCCTAAGATGGTGTTAAGGGATTGCATGCATTTTAATGAATTCCGTCATATGCATTAGGACTGATAATATAACGAATTGATTTTCCTTGGTCAGGCTTTTTTATTTAATCAGCTAAAAATTTATTTCAGGAATTTGGGATACCCATTTTTTCAATTTTCGCCATCTCTTAGGTGTGATGGGATTTAAAACCAATTTCACGATTTTTCAAAATTCAACCCTCAAGCGAATGTAAAGGGATTGCATACGTGTTCAAAAATTTCGCAATACCTCTTAGGTCTGATGAGATATCAAATTGGTTTTATCTTTTCTATGCATGCCCCCAACAGTCGGCTAAAAACTTATTGCACGATTTTTTCAAATTCAACCCCAAAGTGAATGTAATGGGGTTGTATACGTTTTCACAAATTTCGTCATATCTCTTAGGTCTGATTAGGTAATAAATTCATTTTCACTTCTGTGGGCTTTTTACGTAATCGCCTAAAAATTAATTCCAAGATTTTTTTGATATTCAACTCCGAAGCGACTGTAGAGGGTTTATAAACGTTTTCACGAAAATATGGCGAAAGTCGAGACGTCTTCACTGGCCTTTTATATGTATAATCGGCTAAGAATTCATATTTTCGGAATTTTGCTTATGTTGGAAGTTTATTTATTCACTTCAATGATAGATTTAAGTTTAAGTTTTACACACCTAAAGCATTAAATAGTCTACATAAATGAAAAAGTAGAAAAAAACGCAAAAAAGTGGAAGTACTGAGCAAGTGGCAACGACGGTTCTGAATGAAAGTTTAGGACAATATAGTTTCAAATGCGTAAGATCAAAACCTAAAATATCTATCGCTATCAATGGTTATAATGACAGAGGATTTAAAGAAAATGAGAGCTTGCTCGTACATTTATTTTCTTTACTGTAAAGAAAATCGAGTTTAAGTTTCTCGCGAATCCTTCCTGAAACCTTGCTAGCTCCCCATAGAGCATTTACCTCGAAATTAAGTTCCATAACAACAACATACCCTCCAACACACTGAGGCATGTACGTCATTCACTGAAGCGAGCCACTACAACCCCAACAAACAAAACAAATTTCCAAGCCTGCGCCCTAAAATGCTCCCCTTTTCTATAGGATTCATCAGCTGTTTTATGTCACAGTATATAATCGAGTGAATGGAAGAACTCCTTCCGAAAAGAACTCAAATCGAATCCTTTGACCCTGAAAATATAATTTTTAAAATTTTTAAGGGTTCTTTCCACACAAGAACAGGGTGGTTGTGACTTTTATATCCGACAAGTAATTCGACCCATTCGCCTCGAACAAGGTCATTACATTGAGGGCATATGGGTAAAACGTGTGCTACAAAGAATTAGACAGAAGTGCCATAGTTAACATTTTTCTAACGCTCTGATGGGGCTTCCAGTTGAATCGCTCAGATATGGGAAATTGTTTAGGGCGCTGCCTTGCCGGTAAGAATGGATTAAGGTAAGACACAAGTGGAGCTGAACTAGTTTGGAGATTTTGCTTTTATTATCAGAATTTGAAATTTTTTGGTTAGACATGCGGCAGATGAACAAGAGGAGCTGGTACCGGAGGAGGAGCACGCCGATCAGAATCTAATTTTTAGGATAATGAAGTTTAAACGTAAGGTGAGTGTTTGGGGAAACTCAATGATTCGGACCCATTCCTTACATGTCGTGACTGGTGTTGTTTTTTTTTGTTTTTCAAAGAAACCATCACAATTTTTGGATAAATTTTGGGAGCACCAAGACCAATCGTATTCAAGACTGAACAGTGGAAACAACGTTGAAAGGTTACTAGCTTAACACTTCTAAAAACATGTACAGTTACTAAAAAATGCCTAATTTTAGTGCTGACATTCAACTGCAGTGTCTCGATGCCCAAACCTTAATGCTGTCATCACGTGAACAAGTTGCCGTGCCAGCATTTTCGAAATACAGCATGCAACACGAGTTTGGAGTGGCTGCATCTTCACGGGCCAGCTCGTCCTTAGACTTGGAATGGGAACATGAGTACCAGTCGAATAACCACAACAACAACAATCCCCAACTATCCCAATCGTGGCTCTTCCTGTCGGCGGAAGATCCCCACGAAGGTCCCGATTCCGATCAAGCTTCCAATAGCTCGATGAATAACTTGGCGAATATTCGAGTCCTTAGTGTTCCGCGCCAGCAAACTGTTACCGGTAGCAGTATATTTGAGAACGGAACGCCTGGCATCCTGCGCAATTCATCGAAGACTAGCTGGTCGCACATATCCACCCCAGAATCACTGGAATGGGATATCGATGAGGAGCAACAACAACGCATGGTCCTTGAGGATGATATGCTTGATCACGAAACCTTGGAATTGCTTCACGAAATTGAACTATTGAAAAATAAGGTGCTGGAGGAGACCGGAGATGGATTGGAATTCGAGGTTATTATTAAGCCAGGCGAGAGTTGATGGGTGCGCGTTTTTTTTTGTCGCACGCTGAATATTTTCGGAGCGCGAATCGGGATGGTGAGTGGAGGAGGATTTGTAAGTGCCTAGAAATAGCAAATATTTAAAATCTAACAAAAGAGTTAATGAAATGTGTCGAATAATTAATTATAGGTGAAAGTAATATTTTTTTTTAAGATTTTAATAGGTGCGAGTATTTTTGCAATTTATCGTTGTTGAAAAAAAAGTAATATATGGCTTTCTGTTATAAATATTTGCTGAATTGTAGGACCGGCGATAGTCATACGAATTAGTCGAACTAGACTCAAAACGAATTGAATAAAAACACGCTGGTACGCTGATATGACACTCACTTGTGAGAAGGAAGTACTGAAGAATTATTTTACGTGGCAATGCGATCGAGATTATATGAATAGAGATAACCAATGTAAGGCTTATCTTTTGCTGTGACTACCATCTAGTAGTCAGAATAGACAACTGAGTTGTTGTAGTTGATAGTGGTTACAAAGTGGGACGTTTGCTTTCATTGTTTTGCTCGGATGTTGCGAAACAGATTTCAGCTTTTCTCTGTATCTCATACCAATATCTATATTCTACGTAAAATACGTTATCTCCTTCCATGCGTATTTCTAGCGACTTTTCAGCTCAAAAACTAGCCAGTGTTCTAACAGCATTTCTCAGAAACGACTTAAATTTAACGGATCAGAAATTACCGAAACGAATGAAAAATTAAATTAAGCCGAAATAGTTAAATAAGCTGTTGATTTCAAACGTTTTAGACAAACCCCAAACAGTATACGGATTGTCCGTCCATATTTTAAAGACGTAGAAATTTGGAGCAGTTCGTATTAACTCTTCCGGTCCAAGTTCAAATCGTTCTGCTTATTTCAGTTCAGTTCGACAAAATGACTTGATCGTAGGTCCGTAGTTGTTGCGAATAATATCGAAATTATAAAAAATTTACCTAATTATGGATTTTTCCTTTCAAAGCCTTAAAGTTGACAAAGGTTTTTATTATATTCGGAATAGACTAGGCTATTAATTACATAGTTCCATCAGAGACAACTACTGAGAAAATAATACCGTTCCACATAAAAAAAGAATTCATAAAAAAATTTTGTTAAGTTCGACGCAATATTGAAATAATTTTTTTTTCATATCAAAAAATCATCATGAATGTGTATAAATGGTAAAAAAAACTAATATTGTAAAATTGTGAATCGTATACATAATATACAAAAAATATGAATATTAAAGAACGTAAATTGGTTGTTTTAATTTTAGTCTTTGCTTAATCTGTAATGACTCCGTTGCAATAATTTCATTATCTCCATTTGAACTAGTGAACTAAAACGATAATAGCAAATTCGATTGTGATATTATTCACTTTATATTTATTTATAATTCTCAATAATACGCACGTACATCCGAAAATATGCTCCTAAAAAGAGCCCATCGATTTTTATTTTAATTCAAATATTTAAAGAACTAATTACATACTATTCAACGTTTATCCGAACCGGATAATTTCTATCCAAGAATATCTTTTGCCTTTTTACCAAGACGCGCCCAGAATCCTGGCTTTGTTGTCACGCCTTCTTCCGTTTTGACCTCTTCGACCTGAGAATATAAAATTAATTAAAATACTCGTAGAAACTGCTCTGAAAGATAATTGAAGACATACCGTCGCTGGAATTTCTTCCTGTTTATCCGCGGATAACCTACTACTGCTGCCCGGAGACGATTGACTCGAATACGATCCTTGACTTTGATAATGCGAGCTGGAATGGCTGTCAGCATCGCGTTCTTGCTGTTGTCCTCGATCAGTTCCCCATGAAGACTGACTACTGTATGATCCGTGGCTACTGTGGTGTTCCCTTTTCGCCAATTCAGCCAGATCCTTTTGGAAATCCACAGTTTGCTGTGTCAAATCTTCACTTTGCTGCGTTAAATCTTCACCTTGTTGTGTTAATTCTTCAGCAAAATCTTCACTTTGCTGTGTTAAATCTTCAGCAAAATTTTCGCTTTGCTGCGTCAAATCTTCAGTTTGTTGTGTAAGATCTATACTTTGCTGAGTTAAATCTTCGCTTTGCTGCGTTAGATCTTCGATTTGTTGACCACCAATCTCAAAGCCACCGACAACCAATTGTCCTTGATCTTTTTCACTTTCTTGTTGTTGGTGTCCATATGCTGTTGCCTGACTGAAGCTGCCACCATTTCCATAACTAGTCGACGTGGATGAGCTACCAGTTGAGTATCGGCGATCAGCACCTGATTGATCCGTAGTACCAGAATTGTATTGAGTTTGGCTTCCGTAATTTGCTGTTACATAACTACCACGTCGTCCACCCGATTGTTGTGAGCTGGAACTACTTTCATAAGCCCCAGATCCGCTACCATAGCTTCCACTTGATTCGTGTTGTTGTGTTAGGCTCCCACTTGATAGACTACCACTTGTCTGTGTCTGATAATTTTCGCCCGCTAAAGATTCTCTTGAATGAGTATCAGTATTTAGAGATCCGCTACTCTCCTGAATCACTTCACCATTGGGGCCAATCAGGACGGGAATAGTCGATGTAATGGTTGTCTTCTTCCGATGGTATGTTCTTTGAACTTCTGTTTCGCCAGCTGTAGTTGGCCAAACATCTGCAGAAGATTGTACATCTTCCACTGGTAACGGAGCTAGTGGAGCTACATATTGTGGTTGATATTTAGGAGTAGTTGCTTCCGCCTTCTGATTGACTACTTCCGGTTCGGAAGGATAGTATCCGATTCCAGGTTCTGCTTCACCCATATCGCAGTCATCTTCAGACTGTTGTGGTGGTTGATCACCACGATCTTTGCTTACGATCGACGACCCTGCTGATGGTTTACATGCCGCTGAACTAGACGTCATATTAAAGCCGTTTAAAGGTTTTTGCGGTCGGGGCTTTTCATCACCATCGTGGATTCCTTGTTGTTCGATGTTGATTTGAACCTGACCACCTCCCATATTGCCGTAGCTGTTTGTTTGATTCAATGAGGATTCCTCCAATATTCCAGTACTGATGAGCTGCTGACGATGTCGCTCTTCTTGTTGACGTCGCCACTCCTCTTCTTGCTGTTCAACGGTCAGCTGGTGTGTAATGTATCCAATATTTAAGCCTCCTCCTGATGAATAGTTTCGGTTTACTTCTGATCCATATTCAGTACGTTCTAATTGAATTCCTCCAGGTCTTTGCTGGCGCTGTTCATAATCATGTCCTGATGATTCTCGGTTGTAGCCAGAACCAGATTGGAAGCGTCCTTCGCCGTGACTTCCGGAAGAAGTTTCATTTTGTTCCGTCTCTATTTCTAGGCTGCCGTAGCCTGGCCGCTGTTCGAACTGAGTGTCTTCTTCGCTTCCAACTTCTAAAATTGTTTGTTCATTGCCTGCTATGACTATAGGAGTTTGGCTTGTTTCCGCAGATCCACTGGCTGAAGTCGATGTCGTTTCATTGAACTGTCTTGTTACGGAATAGCCTGGTCGTTGACGATGGATATCTAAGCCACTTGTCTCTTCCTCGTGCGTAGTTTGCGATGTGCTCACTCCTTGCGGGTAACGAGTCCTAGAACTTTCACGATAATCGTCAGTCTCGGTTTGCCCTGTGTGTATGCTTCCTGGTCGGGAATGATGTCTGGACCAATAGGACTCCTCGGTTTCGGAAGTAGTGCGAGCAGTTTGCTGTTCGGGATACTTGTAGCGGTGAGATTCGTGACCTTCATTTTCAGTCTCTGTTACTTGTGAACTACCTCCAATATAAATTGGCCTTGTACGTTGACCAGTATATTCAACTGTTCGATTATCTTCTTCGCTCGTTTCAAATCCTTGATGGACTGGAACTTGCTTTTGTCCTTCTTCGGTATACTCTTCCTGATCTTCCCGATAGGTGCTTCCGCCTACTACTACTGGCGCTTGATTCTCTCGACTCCGATAGTCAGTCCGGTTAGTTTCTTCTACAGTTTGGGAAGTTTGTCCAAAAATGGGAATTTGTTGCTGACCTTCTCTGTTTAAGTACTCTTGACTTTCATAATCGGTCTGTTGTTGGGGATAGCGAGATTCGTAAGTTTGATGGTATTCGGTGTTATTTCGATTCACTTGACTTCCATAAGCTGGATAGCTGGGTCTGTAATGTACGCTAGATTGTTGACGCTCGTCCGTAACGGTTTGTTGTGATGTTGAAGTAGTGGGTCTAGTTGGCTGGACGTACTTATTTCTTAAATCTTCGTTGCTTTCTTGTTCATGAATCGTTAGGGTCATATCCGGAATGACAACGTTTTGCTGAACTTGGCGATCTTCTTCTTCCTGTTCGATTTGATGACCATGAACAACGGTTGAAGTTCTCTGTGGATAGTAACGATTTGCTTGTTGGCTCATGGTTTCCATCATTTGAGTATCAATGGTAACTTCCGGTTTATAGTTTGGAACGAACTCGGATTCCTTCTGGAGATGCTTGTAGATGCTGTGATGTGAGGAAGTCGGTACTGGTCTGACAGGAGTCTGTTTATCCCGAACCGATTCGTAGCTACTGCTCTCCCGGTGAATAGAACTTGACCCAGATGGATATACTACTGGGATTTGCCTTTGAGTCTCAGATTGACTGTAGCTTTCCGAGGAGGAACCAACAGTTTGTTGGGTTGGTACCACCACTGGAATTCGTTGATGCTCCCGCTCATGGACAGAACTTGAACTCGTTGAGACTGTTTGACTTCCGGCTACAGGAATGGTATATTGGTGATTGCGCTGGGAACTGTCGTGGTTTTGAGTGGACTCACCATGCACCTGAGACTGAATTGGAATTTTTCCGTCATGTGTTTGACTATACTGTGAATCGTATTGGTCGTCGGTGAAATATGACCCGGGATAGACGGGAACTTCAGCGTTTTCCCGTTGTTTGTTGTACGAAGTGTCTTCTTTGTCGTATGTTGACTGCGTCTGTCCTACCACAACTGGAACATTTCGTTCGTTTTCTTGAGTTTTGCGATCATAGTTGGATTGCGATTGGAAATTGGAGTAATATGGAGCTCTCGATCCGATAGTTGAACTGGACGAACAGTTCTTTCTGGTTACATAACGTTTTCCACCGATAATTGTAATTGTAGTGGGGTAAACTATCGAACTTTTCTCTTCGTGTTGATTCAAATTTTCCACTTCAGTAGCGTAAGTTGGAATTGGCTGGTATCCTCCATGTGACGAGCTGTATTCGTAGTGTTTCTTTTCCGTTGTTTTTTGATATCCGCCCCCAATTGACTGTTGAGCTTGACGTAAATCTTCGGCACCGAAAATATCTTGAGTTTGTTGCTGCAAATCTTCGGTATTTTGACTTTCGTAGTTTTGGTTTTGGTTCTGCCGATGGCTGAGTGCTTCCAACCGCTCGGCTGCTATTCCCTCAAACCAATTTGGCTGAGAGATTTGACTGTAGACTATCTTTCCACTTCTCATGTCTGCAATCATCTTCTCGGTCATGTCTCGGGCCAAAATGTCTAGCTCTTCTTTGCTTTTTCCGGTGAAGTTGGGATATTCAACTGAAAAAGAACAATAACGATTAGTGGGAGGCCAAGAACGTGTTAACTATTTTAAACTTACATGAAGAACCACCTGAGAATCCTTGTCTGGATTGGTATCGACTTCGAGACCCACCCAAAGCTTGACTATTGTATTCGGATTTCAATTTTTCCGCCATTTTATGAACGTCGTCCATGTGGTTTTGAGCCCATGTAGATCGCAAAGCACTATTGCCGGACGAATAGCTTCCTGACCCATCAGTAAAGTATTGGACTGGAGTGTCTATCACTTTTGAAGACTTGTGGTAGTACTCGCGTCGCTCTTCCGTAACGTGACCCTCTGGCTTAGCTAGTGCGGTACTTACTAAGACGGCTAGTACAACTCCGCAGACCGTCATGGCGTGTCGCAGCATCTTTGAAAATTCTGAGAATTTCCAATTAAATCTTAAATTTAAATTCAGTTTGACTCGAAAGATATAAAAATATAAAAACTGAAAAAATAGCTTAAATTTGGTGAACACTTTGCTAATTAAATTTAAACTGACAAACAATTCTGTGAATTTAATTGAAACCGAGAAGCGATGCCGCACTTTTAAAACGTCTTTCTGATAAGACGGTTATTGAAATCAGTTCTCATTGAACCGAAAATTGAACTTTTGCGATAAGTGTGGCGTAGAATGTTTTGCTAGTGATGCAAGGTCCTAATTTTTCTAGAATTGAATGTATTGCGGAAGCTGTATACTTGGTTTTATTATGAAAGGTTTCTAAAAATGGGACGAATGTGAATGATAAAATATAAAGAAGTTCTTTCATGCGAATAGGTTGTTGGATTTGTAGAGACAAAATGAAAGAATCTTAGCTTAAAACTACAGAACTGGAACCTTTAATATAAAAATCACTTTCACTCAAAAACTCACTTTAAACTGTATCTCCTCCACTGAAATCGAAGCACCAACTATTTCACAACTATCTGTTCTTTTAAGATTAACGAGAGCTGAAGATCCGCTTCCCAGCCGATCACTAAATCTACTGAGTGGTCTTACTAAGATTCGCTCGCTTTAAATTATTTTTAATTGATCAGTCACAGAGTATAAAGCATGGAGCTGATCTTGACTTTATCTCATCTTATAGGTCCAAGGCGTAGCTTTAAAAATTATGGAAAACCCAGAACAAATGTAAACATGATCGATTTTCGCAGAATTTTCTATTTTCAATTTTACTGATATGTCGTTTTGCGTTTCATTGATAAAAACAAAGTTTTTATTTTTCGTTACATTGCGATAGTTTAAAGACGACGAGCTTTGAGATCACCTGTAAAGAAGTTTATAAGATTTACTACGGAATGTTCAGTTGAAACTAATACAACTACCACAACGACAAGAAGTCGTCATAACAAGAAATGATTCTATAATAATAGTGACGTGATCGTTTGTTTGTTGGATTTGCTCATGAACATACCCATCCAACTCCACCGATTGCATATTTAAAAATGTTTACAATAAAACTAGTTTCTTGCAAGTATGTCACCAGAAGTTCTCAGAATGCAGAAATGCTTCAATCGCTAGATCTGACCAGATGGATCGTCATAACTATGAATACCGATCGTCATGTTAAAAGTTAGTCATTTTATTTCTAGACCAGTTAGTCTAGTCTGCGGCGTGTAGTAAAGACAAACACTGAACACAAATTTAGGTAAATTCACCGGTAACGATAGGTAGGTGGGATTTTCTGAGCACCACCGATCGATTTTATTTTAATTTTACCAAGAAAGAACCCTGAAGGCGATCTTGTCCATGTCTTTATTTGAGACTGAGACCGTAATTCTGTCGACATGATGGCCAATACAATTGACGTCCGGCACTATGTGAAGGCCATTCGCATCCGCTTATCAGCTATCAGCTTGAGTCGACTAGGGTTTAAGTTGATCTACATAATTGCTCTAAAATCCGATCAATTGAGTGATCCTCCAGTTGGTTGTGTTTTATTTTTAAATTGCATTTCTAATAAT
Source organism: Beris morrisii (assembly GCA_951812415.1). NCBI lineage: Eukaryota > Metazoa > Arthropoda > Insecta > Diptera > Stratiomyidae > Beris > Beris morrisii. The sequence goes on along the minus strand of OX638313.1, from coordinate 116,251,705 downwards.
CAGCCTTCAATTATTGAGGTCTCAATCAGAAAAAAATATTGCTGTTTTCTTCAGGTTAGGAGGTGAGTCTTTGAATGCATAATAAATTTTATTAGAGATAGCCACATTTATGGTGCGCAATATTTTGTGAAGTTAAGTTTCAAGGGATCCGAGAAAAATCTAGATAAGTACTTTGTACAGATTTTATTGACTATTGTAGGAGTCATCCTACTAGTCTAAGGTTTGAAGTAAAAATGTTGTCGATACTGTCGCTATTTTTAATTAACTTTTATTTATTTATTTAAAGTAGGTATAAGCAATATGATCACGTCTAATACCTTGGATACACAGCTCGTATACAAATCATAATATCGTCAATATCACCAGTGTATCACCCAATAATGTGCATATAGTAAGTCAACGAGCTGATATCGACGTAATATCCAACTTGTTTCCTTGTATATAGATTCGATGATTTTAGCTGATATAGCCTTCTTTGAACTCCCATCAGTGCCATCTGTTACTGAAATCAACTAAAATTCCAATGAATGGCACTTGTGGATTTTTATATTCTTCCGTCCGTTAAAATTCTTTGAGTGTGTTTTCATTTTTTTGTGTGATAGATGGTCCGCTTTATACATTTCTTTATTAGCAATGAAATTGCTATTCGCCGGAACATCATACTGCAACGTTTGGCACGAAGAAATTTTGTCTTTGATAGCTAAATGTCAAAGTATAACACATATGGGCAGTGTATCATGCTACCTTGTATCGCATATCATGATTTGAATAACGTAATTTGTATACAAGCAGTGTATCCATGGTATTATTCCAATAACTTCCCAATTTTTGGGAACCTTCTTTTTGACCATGATTCTGATAAGAAAAGGTGCGGTAGGGTTCAAATAAATGTTTAAATTATGTTTAAATAAAAGCCAGAAGGTAAAATCGACTCTTAGCATTTAGTTAATTATTGGAAGTTGTCAAAATTTCAATAACCAAGCAAATAACTAAGATTTTGTTTGTGACTTAGGTTTTACCATTTTGCAGGTAATATGCAAACATTCTTTTATTATTTTATTTAACTGCGAATGCTCAACGAGCTTGGTCGGATTGTTAGACACAGATCGGAGGGTGTATTTCGAAGGGCTTTGTTGTTACTTTGTTGTGAACGGAGGCCTTGGAGTGGTTATTTCGACTTAAAAAAGTCAAAATAACCGAAGGGAAGGTTGGGGATCGGGAAACAGGGGTCCAATTCCGCCTACGTCCGAATTGGTGGCTGAAATACAAACTGGAGCGACGTGCTTGCTGGCTTCCGGGCTAGCTGCGGCTGTGGGGGGGTACGTTGTTCGTATTTCAGACCATAAAACCCATGGCCTGTACGCAGCTAGCCCGGAAGCCAGCAAGTACGTCGCTCCAGTTTGTATTTCAGCCACCAATTCGGACGTAGGCGGAAGTGGACCCCTGTTTCCCGATCCCCAACCTTCCCTTCGGTTATTTTGACTTTTTTAAGTCGAAATAACCACTCCAAGGCCTCCGTTCACAACAACTTTACAATTTTTCCCATCCCACCTACTACACATCTACTAATCGTAGTTATTGTTTTCGTTTCTTCTTTTTTAACGCCCCTTAATTGTTTGCCCTCCGAATTAGTTTGATCTTATTTTTATCTTTTTAATTTCATTGTCTCCAGTTCTTCGGGCTGAAGAATTTAATTTAAAGATTTTTTGACTGCAACACTTTAGTAACGTGCGGTAACATAAAAAATTACGTCATACCGGATTACTACTTTGCACCTTTCTTTGAACGAACTCACAGTGGAAATAATATTCCACCGTCCACAAAACAATCCAAGATCCAAACCAAGAAGAACTGGAAATCAAAACCCGCGATATGTCAGAATTCCAGTAGACGTCAGAATTTTTTTGTTCGCACACGTCAGTTTTCTTTGAAATCGCGGTGAAGTAAATTTGGTGCTCGGGTCGAAATTGCTTTGGCGTTTTCTTAACTTATTTTTTTCTCGCTTGTAAACAAACCAGAAGATGTTTGCATTTGTGCAACAGAAAAACCAAAGTCAGATCTTTCGCTCATGATAAGTTGAAATTAACGTCAGCACAGAAACACGATGATCTTTCCACTACCGAAATTGGGTTTCGGAAAAGCTGACACGTCCGCTGCTCCATCCGCCAGCAGCACGACGACGACAAAAATGCAGGCGTCTTGTTGCTTTTTTGTTTTCGGATCGGGTGTCGTGTGCTCGATTTTAGTATTTTTCGCGCTCAATTATTTGAATTTTCTGAAACAAACGCAAATCGGTCACATCCCGGATGCGCGTTATCTCCAGGTCCGCGACGACTTTTCGCTGTTCAGTCCCTCCGATTTCGGGATGGGAATGGTGTGGCAGCGGGACAACGTTAACGACGGCTTGAGGAAAAGTAAGACCACAGACGTAACGGAGGCACTGGCCACGCTTAAAATTGCACTGGAGTTGAGGGCGGCTGGCAAATATGACAAAGCCATGAGATTGTTCCAACATGCGTTGGCCCTGGCGCCGAAGCATCCCGAAGTGTTGGTCAAGTTTGGGGAGTATCTGGAGCACAACCGGCAGGACATTCTTATGGCGGATCAGATGTACTTTCAGGTAAGACGAGGTGGAGCTCAGTGGAACTGTGATTGAAATCCCGAATCGTAATTCCAGGCATTGACTGTTAATCCGAGCAATTCAGAGGCTTTGGCCAATCGACAACGAACCGCGCATATCGTCGAGAGTATCGACGAGAACCGACTTCACACTTTGGACGGGAAACGGGACGCCCTGTCGGGAATAAATGAGTCGAGCAGTGCGCTGCGTCGAGCCAAAAAGGAGGCATATTTTCAGCACATCTACCATTCAGTGGGAATCGAAGGCAACACTATGACCTTGGCACAAACTCGGTCGATTCTTGAGACTCGAATGGCCGTCGACGGGAAATCGATCGACGAGCACAACGAAATTTTAGGACTCGACGCTGCCATGAAGTTTATCAACGCCAGTCTAGTGAATAAGTGGGCGGATCAAGGTCAGAAATTTATGGCAACGCTCTTATCGGTTGTTTTTTTTTGTAGAAATGATTACATCACGCTCAAAGACATTCTCGAAATCCATCGGCGAGTTCTGGGTCATGTCGATCCGATTGAAGGCGGGGAGTACAGACGCACTCAGGTCTACGTTGGAGGCCACGTGCCACCTGGTCCCGGTGATCTTGCCATTCTGCTGAGACAGTTCGAGCACTGGCTGAACTCGGAACGTGCGCTGTCCATGCATCCTGTAAAGTAAGTGCAAGCGGGGTGTTGTGTGCGGCTTTCCGTTACAATTGAATCGAATTTCAGATATGCTGCTCTTGCCCACTACAAACTGGTCCACATTCATCCGTTCACGGACGGAAACGGCCGGACTTCGCGCCTTCTAATGAACACGATTTTAATGCGTGCCGGCTATCCACCGGTGATAATACCAAAGCAACAGAGGTAAATCCATGTTCAAATAACCGAGCTCAGTCAAGACAACCGCCGTCCCTTTCAGACACAAATACTACGACTTCCTTCAGCTGGCCAACGACGGCGACATTCGACCTTTCGTCCGATTTATCGCCGACTGTACGGAGAAAACGCTCGACCTGTACTTGTGGGCAACAAGTGAACTGACTAATCAAATCCCGATGTTGGCGCAGCCGGAATTCGAGAATTCGTCGTCCCTGGAGCTGGTAGAAGAAATGGATGCGTCCTTGGACAAAGAACAAGACGCGAAGGAAGATGATGTCGAGCCAGCAGTTTCAGCCGGAAGTTCGAATGGTTTTCGAATCGGTGACGGATATTAAGCTACTGAACCCCCACATCGACCCCCCCGCTATCTAACTCTGTGTGATTTTCTGCGCAAACGGTTTATGTCAATTGTTTTGTTGTTGGAACGCACACGCACAAAGAATTTATCTGTGATCTTGTCTACCTGTGAGAATTTAGAAGAAGAAAAAAAACTGGGAGACAATTTATCAAAACCTGATAAATCCCGTGTATATAGAAGAGGAGAGAAATATATTTATGATTTTTTTTTCGTTGAATCAAAGTGGATTTTGTCATTCTTTTTATTTTGTTCCTACAAAATAAAGCGAATATACTCCTTAACGGCAACGACGGTTGGATGGGAGGGAATCAGGAGCTAGATGAGATGTAATTGTTTTTTCTACCGCACTGTTTGAATACAGAACACAGACCGTTTTCATTGAAAAAGAGATTTTTTTTATTGAGTTTGCGGTTACATTAAAAGTAGTAAACTTAAATGTTAAATTGTTGCCTGCCCTTAAACATCAAAGAGCGCGGGGAATGTCCTTTTAAAGTACGGACTGTCCGAACTTCGCACTTTCTGCTGCAAATCGGTAATAATTTTTTCCATTTCGACATCCGAGAGCGTTTCATTGCCAACTAAAAGCTTTTCAACCGCTCCCTCAACAGTCCGTACGATTTCCTGGTCCTCGTCGGTTATGAGATTCGTGAAATGGTCCTCCAATTCGTCGAAACGCTCCTGTGCCAACTGGAACATAAGTTTTTGAATATTTATATTTTTTAGAGCGTGAGATTGTCGCTACGAATCTAACGATCCTTACCTTGACCACGTTGTCCGGAAAATCGGCCAATTTGGCTACTTGTATTCCGAAACTTTTGTCTATGACGCCCGGCTTTACTTGATAGAGGAGCGTGAAATTATCCTTGTCCGCTACGGCCGCCATATGATAGTTTTTCACCGTCGGAAAATAGCTGGCTAACTCTGTGATTTCGTGGAAGTGAGTCGCGAAGAGAGTGAAGCAACCGATCTCCTTGGAGAGATGTCTGAAACGGTAGAATAAGAGCAAACCGGGCGGGGAGGGACCAAAACAGCACAGTACTCACTCAGCAATTGACCATGCAATTCCACATCCGTCGTAAGTTGATGTGCCTCGTCCCAGCTCGTCAATAATTACCAAGGACTTATTTGTCGCAGTCTGAAAAAAAATTCTATTTGAATAAAAACAGCCCGACAATTTCACGCAAGCCGCAAACAAACCCTAATTATGGCCGACGTTTCAATCATCTCGACCATAAACGTGCTCAATCCTTTGGTGATATTATCGCCGGCGCCAACCCTTCCAAGAATCGAGTCCACCATCGAGATTGTAGCATTGTCGCACGGCACGAAGGATCCAACATGCGCCATCAGAACTGCAGTTCCCACCGATCGGATGAAAGTACTTTTTCCGCCCATGTTCGGTCCGGTAATGATGTACATGGAGGACTTGTCTGCAATTGAAAGTAGAGTTATTTCGGGCGCAAGAAATTAGTGCCTAAACGAACCTTTTCCGAAGTCGACATCGTTTGCAATGTACGTGATGTTTTCCTGCAGCTCCAAGCAGGGATGACGCAAGTTTTTCAGCTTCAGCGTACTCGTACCTTCGGGTAGAATAGTGGGACGGATGTAAGGAATGGGGGCGGACTGTGCGGCAACCGCAAAGCTCACCAAACAGTCGATCTGAGCCACGTGATTATTCAACGATGTCAACGGTCCTAGGTAGCCGATAGCAACGCGAATAACCTCGTCCACAATCGACTTCTGATGTTCCTCGTACGCTTCACGGACTTCGATCGAATCCTGGTTGTATTCGCCCAGCTTATCAGTCGTGAATCGAACGCCACCCTTGATTGCATCGAGAATTTTGTATTTGTTATTCTTGCGCAAGACGGCATCGTCCTTGAGTGAAATTCGAAAATGGTGTCCCAAATGCGAAACGTATTCCAACTTGAGCGTGCTACCCTTCTCCAACTCCAGATCCGCGCTGACTTTTTCGAGCAGCCGTTCCATTTTCGTCTGCATACTGTCCATTTTCTCTTTCATTTCTTCTAGTTGCGTGTCAAACGAGGCCTTCACGAAATACTCGCCCTGTTGGATGCCATCCAAATCGACAACTTGTTCGACCATCTGCTTCAGCATTTTCAAGTCGTCGAGAGTATCCTTGAGCGGAATACAAAGCACGTTCTGTACCGAGGTGTTCTCCAAGTCGGCCAGAGTCGAGACCAGGCGGGGCGTTCGAATGATGACCTGATAAACGCGAAAAATGTCCTGAAGTGCTCCCTTCTTGCGCATTAGTCGCTTTGTCAGCATCATCACATCCGGAATCCGCTTCAGCTGTTCGTCGTGGAGATCGCGAAGAGCTGTGGGGCTCTCGAGAAAGCACTGTACGATGTTGTGGCGATCATTGAGAATTTTTTCGTTGCGAAGCGGCTGCTTGATCCACTGCGACATTAGTCTGTGACCTTGTGCAGTGCGACAGCGGTCCAACACGCCTAAGACGCTCTGCCAACGATATGCCGGCGTGTTTATTTGTGTGCCAGGCCTTGGAAGAATGTTCAAGGCGGAAACGGCGGCAGCGTCTAGGTGCACGAACCTGTGAAATGTCGGAATAGTTCAATCGAGAGGTTTAAACCGGTAACTGCAAGTTATCATACCTGTTTAAGTTGAGCAGCCTCAGTTGATAGTTCTTCAAATTGGCGGCATCGTCCGATAATGACAAATATTTGATGGCCGCTCCCAGCGACGACATTGCCAACGTTTTGCTCATTTCAGGAAGAGCGTTTGCGTCCTCCTGTTGTCCCTTCTCGAAACGCAGCAGGTTGTTCAGATCCTGGACAAGGTCTGATTTTTCCAGCGCGAAGTCTTTCTTCTTGCGTATCGTGACCATAACTCCGTTCCGCTCCATCAACGTTTTGATCCGCTCATACTAAGTCGAAAGGGAACATGGAGTAGAACCGCTTTTGGAAATTTAATGGGTTACTTACATCTCCGTCGGACGCCGGCAGGACGCATTCCTTCGGTCCCAAGAGGACCACTGTAGCCTCCAACTCTGCAAAGAAGTCGTCGTCGAGGAACTCCGTGATCGACATCAGACAGTCGTTGCACTCCACACACGCTAGCCCCACCAACTGCAACCCAACCTCTCTACATTATCACCGCAATCATCTCACAATCAAACTCACCCTTTGGTTTCCTTCCTGGCGCAAATTTATTGCAACCATAGCCGACCCGATAATCATGTCGTTGCTCCCGAACAAAAGATCCTCGAACTGCAGCAAATTGCCCGGTGATCCCTTGAATTCGACGGCCCAGTCGGTAGTCCGGTTACCCTTCTTGTTCGTGAAAACTTCGACACGGAAGTTCTTGATCAGCAGCAGCTCGCGCACGGCCAACTCGAAATTCCCCTTGCTTAGCGAAACGTACGGAAGTTCCAAGCCATCGCCTGGCGACATAATTTTTATGCTGGCCGTCGACCGAAAGACGATTTTTGCCACCATTTCGGTGTCCTCGGAGCCGTGGACGGTGTAATAGTCGGTCCGATCGAACAGACGAACAGTCGTCGAGGGTTTCTGTGGACGAATTAGGCACCGTATTATTTCGATCGGAGTCGGATAGCTAGAGAAAAAACTTTACCTCGCCGAGACCGCTGTAGAACTTGATAAAGTTCTTCTGGCTATTTATGTCTAGAAATGAAGTAAAAAGTGAAGAAAATCGGAAAGTCAAAACAAAAATCCCGAGACTCACCCAGGTTCAGGGCATGTGTCGGTTTTAAATTGGCCATGACTTCAAGTATTCGTCTTGACAATTCACAGTATCAGGTGCGTTCAATTAAACACTTTATTCTGCACTTATTCCGACAAAAGTTTGAAACTAATTCTGTTGAAACAACTACAAAATTTCAAACAACCAGAAGTACCGCGACAATTCGCATTGGAATGCGCGCCATTCAAACTTCCAACAAATTTCCAGTAACCATTGATATCGCTCTGAGGTGGATGGAGTGTGCAGGCTGGAACTCGCTACATGTAAACGGAAGTTCGCTGGAACTCCGTTTCGGTCGGGTGCAATCAGAACGGAACAAAACAGTCGCATTGTGTGTGAGCATTGTATTTATATTAGGTCTGTTCTTTTTGGCTACACTTTCTACACTTTTCTGCACTAACTCTTGAGTGAGTGCAAAGAGGGGAAGAGGGTGAATGAAAAAAGAACAAACCTATAGGTTTGTTCTTTTTTCATTCACCCTCTTTACCTCTCTGCACGCGCTCAAAAAAAAGTTAGTGCAGAAAAGTGTAGAAGGTGTAGCCAAAAAGAACAGACCTATTGTAATTTACCCAAAGTTGTTGTGATCGGAGGCCTTGGAGTGGTTATTTCGACTTAAAAAAGTCAAAATAACCGAAGGGAAGGTTGGGATCGGGAAACAGGGGTCCAATTCCGCCTACGTCCGAATTGGTGGCTGAAATACGAACTGGAGCGAAGTGCTTGCTGGCTTCCGGGCTAGCTGCGGCTGTGGGGGGGTACGTTGTTCGTATTCCAGACCATAAAACCCATGGCCTGTACAACAAAAATTTCACGCCGACTTACCCGGGTGATAAAATTGGGATAAGATTCCCAATCGGTCATGAGAGACCGAGAAAACTCCCTTTAACTCGACTGGCGCTGCTGTTGTGCGCCGTCTAGCCCACCCTACCATAGCCATACTTGTCCCTCAAAAGAATTTAAACCGTATGGCCCCTAAAGAGAGGAATGAGGGGGCGGAAGGTCTTCAACCGAGAAGATCGATCCTAATGGCCGTCTATTTTACCATTTCAAAAAAAAACTCCAATACAAAAAAAACAAAACAAATCATACAAAGAAATTTACTGAAGAGAAAAAAAAATAATAAAAAAATTACCTTGTTGTTGGCTACCGCATATTTTGTTTTCTTGTTTAAATTTTATTATAATTTTTTTTTTTTTTTTTATTTATGTCAGTCCGGTCAGTTTCTGTCCATTCGTTGTCATGTTATATTTATTTTTTTAATTTATTTTATTTTTAAATCTAATTTAATTTTTAATTTAATTTTAATTTATTTTTATTTTGCTTCTACTTTTTTTTGCTTATTTATTTATATTTATTCCATCTTATTTTTAATTCATGATTTTTTTTTTTTTTTTATTTGCTTTGTTTTGAATATTTACTTTTAATTGGACACGGTGGCCGAAAACTTATGCGAGCCATTGTGGCGACCAGTTTTTTCGGACTTTGGTTTGTCTTGCTTGTAAAAGCATAGAAGTTGAAACAGATTACACCGTTTCCTTTAGCTATCATGCGACGTCATTGAATTGATTACACAGCACGTAGTTGTACGAAATTTGCATTAAAAACACTTTACATTACGAAAATTTCGAATACTCAATTTTTCTCCTACTTTCTTTATTTTTTTTTTTTTTTTTTTCCGCCCGTCACTAAACTTAACTTCTCAATATTATTTTCGGCCCGTGCGCTAAAACTAATTTAACTCATCAGATTATTTCTTTTCTTTCTCGCTCCAAAACTTAACTTAACATTTTCGCTAATTCTCATTTTTACATTAATTTTCGCCCGTCACTGAACTGATTCTTTGCGCCAAAAATCTTCACTTAACTCCCTAATTTCGATCTGCCAAAAAAAACTTTTTTTCGCGCTCAGAAAAACCGACTTTCGTACGCGCCAAAAAAAACTTCACCTCCCAAACCTCATCCTCTCTCCTGCTAGGTCGAGTTAAAAGGCAAATCTTAGCCTCTTCAACTTCCTGGGAAAATTGGAATTGAGAAAAATAAAAAAAAATGGGATAAAACACAAGAAAAAAAATACTAATAAGAAAAATAAATTGAAAAAAATTGTCCTAAGACTTAAAATTTAAAAAAAATATACTACATAATTTTAATTTAATTCTACGTTATAGGAACTCTAAAAGGATGGAATAAGGAAATAAGGAACTCTTTTGAAGACTTCTGTATTGTCTTCTCCTCACCATTCTAAAACATATATTGCAGGTAGTCTGCCCAATCGTCTGACGACTTGCCCGCTAAGTCAAGGCAAGCCCAGCTTTCAAAAGGGTACCTACAATACATCAGTTAGACGGGTCTTGAAGACCCTACTTAACCCACAACAAGTCCAATTCGAACCCACTGATAGAAAAGGCTGCCCCTTGATATGGAATTCTGATGGCGCCTAAAGGTTGCCAACAGAAAACTGTCAATATGAAGGTTTCACAATGTCCAGCTGTAAATTCGAACCACACTAGAAGTAAGTGAAGTAACAAAAGAGCTTGTTCACTTGACTTGTAGGTGCTGTTTAAGCGTTATTTTATGTCGCTACCAGACAAATTTTAAGTCAGTTCGATGTGACAACTTTTATGCGGCATTTTTCCGACTCTCGCATATTGTCCCATCACGCGTTGTGAACTACGCGCTGGTTTGGCTAGCCCCACGTTGGGCGCCATTTTGTTGTGGTAGTGGTTGTTGTGGTAGTCGTGGTGGTGTCGGTAGGCCTTTACCCCTCCCTTGGTCGGTGACCACTGTTCCGTCCGGAGCGTAGAAGGCTTGACCGCCGCCCAGCTCGTGTGGAGGATCCAAATTTGACTCCCTAAGGAGAGAAACTCCATCTCTTGAAAGCTGTGGGACCGTTAACTGAGCCCTGCTTCTTGTCAACGGTCCAGGGGCGGCTATCGCTCCCTCTACTCCCCGGAAAGACCAGTAGTCCGACTTGCCCAGATGATTCCGGCAAGTGGGACATATCTGCTGTTTCGTCATCCACTTGTCTAGGCAATTCTCATGGAATTGGTGGCCACATTTTGTACGGACTTCATCGTCCAGTCCCACCCACTCCTGGCATATAGTGCACAGAACATCTTCACCCCTGTTTTCTGGCGTGTGTGACAGTGGCATGTTTTAAGGAAAAAAAGGACAAAAGAAAGAAGTTCAAATAAAAATAAATCTAATAAATAATCTACACTAAACTAAATATCCCAAATAACTATAAATACAAAAATGAAACAAAAATAAACTCAAGTTCAAAATATATGTAGGTTACTAAAACTAAAAACGCAAAAATAAATGTTCTAAAAGAAATCATATACTACAAAAAAATAATAATACAAAAAAAATTCTAATAACTATCTACATAATAAATTAAACTACCATAACCAAAGAAATAAACTAACTACCAAGCAAAAAAAAATAAATTCCGCAACTAAATCTAAAAATTTAAACTACGAAAACTACTATAAACTTAACAAAAAAATACTATTCAAAATATAATAATTTCCAAAATTTTAATGATATTAAATATGTATATATAATAAATAAAGAAATAACTAACTAATCCTACAAAAGCATGCACAAAGCAAAACCAAGATAAACTATTAGAACAAAAAGGTATAAATAATTCACCAACTAAAAATACCATACAAAAAGAAAAGGAATAATTAACTAAGGATACGAAAAAATTAACCTAACATGCAAAATTGAAAAAAAATCGCCTATAATAAATAAATATTTACATAGGTAAATATATTAACTACAACAAAAAAATCCCTCAAACTAAAGATCTCACTAAATAAGCAGCTTAAAATAGAGCCAATCAAACCAAAAATGAAAAGAAGATGGCACGTGCAAATGTAGCGAAGCAATCGAAGTCGAAATAACCACTCCAAGGCCTCCAATCACAACAAAGTGCAAATGCAAGCTGGATTACCAGGCAAATGTTGCCAACTCTAGCAAAAAACATTAATTGTAGATGCTCTTTTTGTAAGCCTTTCGGTCAAATAAAATATAGTTTGTGATTCCCAATTTGAGAAATCGAATTAAGGCTCTTACCTTATGCCTAAGGGCAAGTTCGCGCAAAGGTAAATTAAGCACTTCAAAGAAAGAAAATATATATTTTTATTTTATTTTTCACTTTATAAACGGGAGAATTCTCAACCTTTAGTTTCAGTTTAGTTAAGTTAGTTTAGTAAAGTAATTTAGGTTAAGGCTCATTTCATGCCATATGCCATACGAGCGGTTGGCAAATTATTCAAATCTATGTTAACACATTTATTTAGTCTCGGCAAAGGTTGGAATTCATATTTGTCGCAGCTGCTTTGACAATTAGATCGCTGTCAAGCTCATAACCTCAAATCATTTTGTATTTCATGTATTATCAAGTCTCAATAAAAATTTCTGAATCTGAATCTGATTGTATTTATATCTTATAGTAGTATCACGAATATCTTCATCTCAGCTCAAAAGATGGCGTTGTATGTTCCGATTGGCGAGCTTTGTGCTGTTGCTTTCCACACATCATTCTTTTCTCGTCTCGTTTTTCTTTTCAATGTTTGTTTGTTGTGAAGAAACGAGCGAGCTATGAATGAATTTTTTGCGTTTTTAATTCTTATCGCGAGGTGGGGAGCGGAGTGTGCTATGAATTCACCTTGTGCTTTTTTAAAATTTTTTTTTAAAAAATCAATTTGCCGAAAAACCGTTTTCTCATATAATCATGTATCTAATATCAAAATAAAGGTGAGATAACCAGCAAGCTTTGTGCTGTTGCTTTCCACGCATCATTCTTTTCTCGTCTCGTTTTTCTTTTCAATGTTCTTTGCGGGGTATAGACCGAAGAAACGAGCGAGCTATGAATGAATTTTTTGCGTTTTTAATTCTTATCGCGAGGTGGGGAGCGGAGTGTGCTATGAATTCACCTTGTGCTTTTTTAAAAATTTTTTTTAAAAAATCAATTTTCCGAAAAACCGTTTTCTCATATAATCATGTATCTAATATCAAAATAAAGGTGAGATAACCAGCAAGCTTTGTGCTGTTGCTTTCCACGCATCATTCTTTTCTCGTCTCGTTTTTCTTTTCAATGTTCTTTGCGGGGTATAGACCGAAGAAACGAGCGAGCTATGAATGAATTTTTTGCGTTTTTAATTCTTATCGCGAGGTGGGGAGCGGAGTGTGCTATGAATTCACCTTGTGCTTTTTTAAAATTTTTTTTTAAAAAATCAATTTGCCGAAAAACCGTTTTCTCATATAATCATGTATCTAATATCAAAATAAAGGTGAGATAACCAGCAACTCAAAAAATCAAACAGAATGAAAATCGGGTCAAAAATGAGGCAGTGCTGGCCGAAAGAGCGGAGCTCTAGAACTACAAAATTCGACTTGATTTAGTTTTTTGCGTTTCTCTCGCAAAAGTTGTGTTTTTTCCCATTGTTTTGGTGAAAAAATCAATTTTCCGAAAAACCGTCTTCTCCAATAGTCACGTATCACATATCAAAATAAAGGTGAGATAACCAGCAACTCAAACAATCAAACAGAATGAATATCGAGTAAAAAGGGAGGCAGCGCTGGCCGAAAGAGTGGAGCTCTAGAACCACAAAATTCGACTTGATTTTGCTTTTTGCGTTTTTCTCGCTTGATTTATATGAATTTCGAGTTTTTAAAAAAATGCCATGTAACCTCTTGGCAAATTTTTCCAAATTCTCTCACAATTGTCCGATTTTGACAAGTGACAACTTAAAAGCTGCTGGCGCCCCCTTTTCAAATCCGCAAACAGATTTAAAAAAAATTAAAATTTGCGGCCAGGAAATGCAAAAGAAAAATCGCAAATTTTAGATTTTATTTTCGACGTTTTTGGCCACCATTCGATCAAGGTATTAATGTAACACTGGTTGTTTTTCGACAAGAAGGTTCTTTGGAAAGTTAATAGAATAGTTCCTAGTAAGATACAAATTTAATCATTCAATGTAATAGAGACGTAAAAATAAACGCCTACACCCTTAAAGGTTGAATATCGAAAAAAACCAGAAAACAATTTCTAGAAGTTTCCTTAATCTATTCACGTAATTCACGTAAATGTATGACCAATAATATTGAAGTAAAATTTTCTGGGCTAGGCGAAGACCATACCGTGCGTAGGGGTCTGAATCCAAAACAAAGGTGATTTGAATTTTTGCTAATACATTTACAATCCCTTTGTAACCCCATGTTTGTACTAGTGAAATCATCGGTTAATTGTAAACTGCTTGTTCATATTCAGGATGGTCCGCTGATATTTGCAGCTTCGTCGAATAGTGCGTTAAAATTCTGTTTTATTTTCCAAAATATTTTCACTTTATTTATAATAATATGAAACATTTTAATAAATATTTAAATAAACTTATAATTTTGTCTAGAGATACTTTATACTTTTCATAAAAATAAAAACAAAGAGAAACATAAAAACAGACTTATTTCTTAGAAATGTTAACAATATAAATAACGCGCAGACTTTTGTGATAAAAACATTTTTGCGACAATAAAGAGTTGAGGTACATTCAAAAATTCGAAAAATATCCGGTTTAAATTCATTCGTAGACACTAAAAAGTACAGCAAGGACGACTTTTTGGTGAGGTAAAGACATCTAAGTGGAAAAGTGTGTAGAAAAGGGTTGCGGGAAACCAGGCTGGATATTGATGGATTCTTCCCAGCGCAAGGGTCTTAAGACTTGACTCAACATTCTCTTCAAATTTAAATCCACGCCTGTCGCAGATATCGTAATCCGACAAGCGTAGTGGCACTCATAATGGCAGTAATCAGCTTTAAGGAAATCGAGTTAGCATCGCCGCAGTATGTATACTCCGCTTCGTCCGGATGTTCCGTAAAGCATTCTTCTAATCGTCGACGCGGGTAATGATTCAAATTCAATTTATGGCATGGGAACTCAATGTCGTATTGGATAACTTGCGGCGAGGCCGTTATGTAACGATAGCACGAGTGATACATAGTCTTAATAACGACTAGGAGGAGGTTTGACTTTGGAATTCGCTTTACGTGATACGGACGGGAACAATTCGCCTGGATCTTCGTATCGAAGTCGTTCCCTCGAATGAACATCTCCTGCTGCAAGATGTACAGGTTGGACATTTTGTCGCACGGGAAGAAGACCTTTTTGTATTTGGTAGTTTGCGGACGACCAAAGTATTCCTCTTCATCTTCGTCTTGGCCTTTGCGGAGTTTCTTCTTAACGGTCGGTGGAGGGATTGTTACTGTGTCGTAGTCTTGATCGGCATCGTCATAAACTGGAAAGATAGGTTGCATTTGTACTGTGTGTCGGTTTTAGTTCGGTAAATGGTTTGTATTACATGGAACACCTTCAATCCAGAGATTCAGTCGGCTCCAGTACAACATCACTTCCGTCACAAACCAGTTGATTCCAAGTAAGGCAAGCTTAAAGGGCTGTAATAGGAAATATTGCATTAGCAGTGTTCTTGTATCGACAGACTAAACTTACCGTTCGAAGTTGTGCTCCATCACTAGTATCGATTACCTGTTTCGAGCACAATCCCTGAAGGTCGTAGACCGTGATGTTCTTGAAGATATTATTCTCCACCATATCATCCAACACAGCACCTTCCAGTTCGCCAAAAAATCTTCCGGTATCGTTGAAGTTTTCTGATAGCACCACATAACCGTTATTATCGATAACATAGCAATCATGTTCGTCTGTATTACATGTCTTAACGCATCCATCGCACTGCAAATCGATCGTAAGTCAAGAAGAGTAACGGGAGGGGGGAATAGTAGCTGCCAAAAAACTCACCGATTCCTCTGATGTGATATTTAAGAATCGATCCATCATCAACGCATGCGAGAACTGAAACCCGACAACACATCCGGGAGCTTCGAGGCCGCCATCACGCGGAAAAATGGCATGCGAAGATGTAACCTTCAGTTCACCTTCTTCCAACGGATCGGCTGAATGGGGAACGGAATAGACGAAACTTTCGGCATCAATAGCGTGCTGAAGGATTGCGCTTTTGTACCAGGTCTCATCGATAGCAGTCGTATGATAGTCGCCGAATTCCCGATCCGTATCGACTTCGACCTCGCCGAAAATGAATTGCCAGCGTGTAAGGCCGCTCATTGTTGCAACGAAACGTAACGTTGCATTATATCGCTCAATCAGGTCGCGTTCATATTGGCTAGTGAACTTCCATGTGCCGTAACTCGTGTTCGTAACCTTGGCGTCAAAAATCAGTAGCTGTACGAGTTCTTTGTTGCAGTAGTAGGCATTGTCGTCGAGGGTTTTACGTGAACAGGTCTCTGAAATACAAAGTTGAGTAAACGGGACTACTTTCATCATCTACTCAAAATTGCCCACTTACGTTCATTTCCCGCAGTCTCTAAATCTTCTTCGACCGAATATTGTTCCTTCCACTCCCAATTCGGTTTGTTCAGCTCCTTTAAAAAGTGCTTCAGTTCATTTTCGGGTGTCTTAAACTCATGACCTTCTAGATAATGATATTTGCAATACACCCTGTGAAAAAAAACCCCATCAACATTTATGCGTGCATTCCACCTGGTCAAATTCTAAAAGCCACCCTACCACATTGGATGCACCTTCCAATTTTCGCCAACAAAAAAGTCCGAAATGTTAATATTCATATGCTTGTTTCGTTTGACTTCGTCGCCAATTTTAATCCACGTCTTACCGTAATCGCTGGGCAATACTAGGCCCAATGCGAATGGGGTGTCCTTGAGCGGAGCATAAAAATAATCCTGATATTCGGGCGAAACACGTCGCATATTATCGAAATGCGATTTGACCGGAACTCTGGTCATGTTTCCGGTCTGATGATTAACCAGATTCATACGGAGATTTAACAGGATATCGCCAGGATCACGAGCCGGTCGACCATCGTTTATTTGTTCCACTTCGGACAGATCAATGCTGTTGTAGTTTTTCTTTAGAAGTCCTTGCTCCTAACAAAGTACAGAGATTAATAGACTGTTAAGTCCTCCGGCAATTAAAGCACTTACCATCGGCCGCAGGTCTGGATGTAACAGGACGTATCCATTATTGCTTACTATAAAACAGTATCCATTAACACCAAGCTAAAACGAAATCGAAAACTTATTAAGGTGCCGAACAACTCCTTCTTCTATTTACCATATACGGCAATGCCAGCTTGTCTATGTCCTCGACAGGAATATCAGTTCCAGCAACTCCCAACAATCGCGCACGTCTCGTCCCATTCTTATGGTGCATTTTCCTATCGAATGCTGGAACTCCCACGGCAATCATAAGTCTGGTTGGCGCATTGTCGTCTTCTTGTTGATACTGAAGTTGTATCCAAAGTCCTTTTGATTCGGTTTTTTTAATTTCAATATAAACTTACGGTTTTATCAGCAAATGCATGAGTCCAGGTTGGGGGATGAACTTCGCCTTGCAAGACCAGCGGGACTGCAATCACATCGACGTACTTTAGCACCTCTTCCTGTACTTCGTCCAACGTTTGAATATGAGAATAGTATCCTCGATTCAAACATGCCATCCATTGTATCTCTCGGACTTTAGTTACCTCCTTTCCAACCAAATATGTGAATATCCGCACAGGAATTTTCGTCGAATTTCCGCTTTCTAACCAATTGTATTGCTCAAATACGTCCGTTACATTGCCTGGAATACCGTCCGTGATTAGCATTATAGCCTGATTACACCCAGTCGAGGAGTCGTTGCAATTCCGTTTAATACGATACTGAAAGATGTCCGAATTAGCATCACTTTCGCCTAGTTGCTCCTAGTGAATCACAAACCTGTTCCAATAGATCGAATGCCTTTTCAAATGCGCGCGAAACATTCGCATAACCTTCGGCCGCCATACCATTCATTGCTTCAGTGAAAACTGCATTATTTTCAGGAGTGGCCTGAACTAACATTCCTTTAAAGCAGGGAATCAAATCGTCAACCGTCGCCGAGTAATTGAAGATGTTGATAAAGTCATTGTTAGAGAAAGTGTCCAGAATACTTCGGATAGTCAGTTTTGCTATATGATTCCGGAAGCCAGTCATCGAACCGGAATTGTCTAGCAGTATTACAATATCCTTGGAGCATGTCGCTGTCTCAATGTACCAGGAACGTTTCCGGCAATCGTATACATCGAACTCGTCTTCCCACTGCAAGGCTGGATAATGGCGTAAAATTCCTGTATCCGAACCGAAGTATTGCCACGATAGCGCCGGATCGGAATTATAGTTTTGAACGAAAACCTTGTCCAACTTCTCGGACCACATCAAGGCTTCCATGACCTCAGGACCTGCAATGAAAAAGCAGCTAATTAACGAAACCAGTGGAGCTACTGGCACTACTGCTCGTGACATTGTTTCATTTTGTATGGCAGATTGACCAAAAATCAAAACTTGAGGTATCATACTCACTCTTATCGTAAATATTCGACGGCACTTGGACGGAACTGTGTGTCGTATTTACCGAAATATTATAAAAATGCGTGTCCTGATCCAACGACATGGGTAAATACAAGCCGGCGTTCGACTCCAAGGTTGGCACTAGCTCGATCGCACGCTCACCATCAACTGGCGAATACTTGCTCGAGTAATATGTAAAATTTTCTATGAAAGTTTCGTTAAAATCAAAGAGTTCCGCTTCCTCTTCGGCCACATTTAAAATACATCGCACTGCATCGACCTTACGCGATAACATTCGCCCAACGTTTTTCACAATCGACTCGATCAGGGCCTTGCCGTCTTTGTGTTCGACGCGTGCATTGTACTCCTTATATTTCTGTTGGAAATTAAATAAAAAAATGACGGGTTAGACCGAAATGGAACTGAATTGGATACAAACCATTTTGATTTCGGGCGATTTCGTCATACGTTTACCCAGCTCCCATAGTTCTTCGCCGAATTTATCGGCCCATTTCGATATCCTAGAGTGAGGAAAGATAAGGAATTAATCTGCTGTTTAGAAGATAAAACAAAACTAAAACGTCCAGTAAGACTATGTTGCTCCAAAACGTATCCTTTGCATTATAATTTCATAAAAATGTAAATAATATTATGGAGGTTTACATCCGCAGGGTCACTGCAACAGTTTTCGTCAGTAGCCCTTTTTGGTGCACTGGTGCCTGCGAGCAATCAATAATATGGCGCCCTGGAAAATCATCATCAGTTTTTGTAATTCTATTCCTGCACCCGAGGGGCTCCAACTGCAGATGCCTTCATCCAGGGCTGCCAATACGTATATAAATTGTAGGGACGCATTAAAGTTGGAAGTAAACTGTATGCCAAGGATTTTGTTACTCATTTAGACACCTTTCTTGACATCCTTCATAAATTGTTTTCGATCTGCACACAGTTACAATGCTTCACCGTGTATGGCTAATGCAACTGTTTTAATTTTAAAGAGTATTTTACTATATTCGAGAATGTATAGTGGTGGCATTAGAGATATGGCAAGAAACTGTAATCTGTTTAGCTATCACTAATTAAGTAAGTAATCGGGACTCGGCCCATTCTCTGCAATGATGAATACTGCTGATATGATTTATGACAAAAGGATTTGACTTAATATAATGTCAAATTACGGCTTTCAACAAATAGCAAACACGGCGAAATAATCACAGAATTGCGTTACACCTAGCTTTCAAGGTGTGTCTGCTAATTAACTTGAGCGAAGAAGCCGGGAATTAGCATAACATGTGGTCTAATTAATTTTATATGTTATTCCTTTGAACACGCACAAGTGGAACTTGGTGTGGAGTATTTGCCACACTCTCCCGCTATTTTACTCTCGAGTTTGTTTTTGTTTAGAACGGAGTAGATCTCCCGAAACCACTGCCTCTCTGTTTTCCCAAACCGCTGACCCAGAGAAAACCTACAATTTTCCATGTTTTCATTTCAGCACCAACCTGTTGTGACCCACATTTTATCAACACTCAGTCCCACCACGTGCCCCTAAGTCACATGTTTAACGGACGCCGGAAAATTCATCACAAAAACAGAGAAATCAACTCTTGTTAATTCTCCCAAAGAAATTTTTCAATCCTCCTCATTTCTCTCGACACTCTCGCCTATGCTATTTTTAGAGTCCTTCTAAATACTGTGTCAAAAACAAATATGTCGGCCATCCGAACCAACCATCTGTCAAAATGGAAGCACGGAAAATCGGGAAATTTCTATGAAAATCGATAAAATTCGTAATGGAAAAACTTACGCATCGTCCTCGGGGGTGGCTTGGACACGTCCGGACGGTACACAGATTAAGTAAAATAGCAAAACCGCAACGAGGATAAGGCATCTTTGTGGTATCAAATGTTTCCGACTTAAAACCATTTTTCTAGCATTTTTTCACTTTTTGGAAAATTCTATAACACATCTGTCATATTTTCAGGAAAAAACCGAGAGTTTTTCCTATTTTCCCGTTTTATTTATCACGAAAAATTCACAATTCGATTTAACCCTGTTCTTTTTTCTTGTTCCGCTCGCCCGGTTGGGAAAATCTTTTCACGAGGGAAATTCTTTTTTCCGTGTTACGTTGAAGATGTCGAATTGAAAACTGAGTGAACAATTTTCCATCCCGATTTTCATTAGTAGGAAAATCGTCTCCTATTGTGTCACTATTTTTAGGTGGGTCTTATTTTTAGGATGAACATTCTCTTGCTCTTGTCTCTTGAGTGATGGAGAGCAAGAAACATGTGCGATTTACCAGGAAAAACAAGTTGTTTTTAGGAAACTTGAAAGGAAATTTTGATGGAATTTTTTTTTTTAAGTTTCTGTATGATTTGATTAGATGATTAATTTTTCTTGAAGGATTACGCGGAAGAAATGACGAAGTTTTCACTGAAAAGCGAATCATGCGTGTAAGAGCGCATGTCCCATCGTTTGGTTCTCCTCATGTGGAGAAGTTCGAGAACTTCGCCATGGTAACCACCAACCATAAGAACAAGTGAACCACTTGTTTGACGATTTCGGAAGTTCACATGGCAAGAATCCACCGGAAACCGATTGAGAAAACTGTTCATTACAGAAACTTGAATTTTTTGCTTATTTATTGCAATAAACTTAATAAAAAATCTGCCAATGGTCTGCGAACAACTTCGTTATTTTTTGAGTGGAAGTCCGGGACGCGTTTAAAGTTTTGTTGCGGTGCAGGTTACTATGCTGCTGATTTCATAATTTGTCAAAAAAATAAATTTCTTGAACATCCTGCTACAATTTATCGAAGTAAGTTTGTCAGAACAAATAAATAATAAAATAATAGAATACTTTTATTTTAATTCAATGGGCCCAAAATCGAATAAACTAATCTGCATCATGGGGGTCTTAGAAACATATTCAGCTATAAATATTTTATGGCACCTGTTGTATTGTGTGTACCTCTTTACAAAAGAGTATTACTTAATTTACTAGTTGTTTTTGCATACCGAAGTTGTCACGTATTTGTCATCTGTAAAATACTCGGACGAAAGATGCTATAGAGAACGAGATATCTTCTTCTTATCGCTAGAAGACACGAATTCGTCTGTTCTAGATGTTTTGGAGGGTAAGAATGCGATACGAATATGATATCTTTCACGAGAAAAAGTATCGTATCTGCCAGGCAACATAAAACCAGAATGTTATCGATTTTCGGAACATGGTTGGGATCTCGACTTTTTCAACTCCGAAATTTTCTCCTGGCTGCAGGACATATTTTCAGAACTTAACTTAAGGTTGATAAATTGGATGGAAAACTGGGAATGAGTTTCGTGAATTACTTAAAAGATGTAGCGGAGAAAGCAATCATATAAACGACTTTTTATTAAACCGGTATTAAAGAAAGCATTGGATTTGTTATTGGGTGAAAGTTTCCAGTAATACTTGTCCTTCGTGCTCCGTACTGTTGTTCTCCGTTGTAGTCGCAAAGGATAATATTCATACCTAAGTTGAAAGGATATTCTCAACTCTTTATTCGAATTTGAAAACAGCATTCGTTTCACAGAAGCTTGTTTTCTGTGTAATTGATCGCAGATTTGTTCATGTCGATAAAATAGAAATTTTTTTTTTCAATAATAACGCGAGGATGGGAATGAAGAACTTGATTAAACCCACCGAGCTCTATAAAATATTAAAAAAAAAATTACGTACAAAGATGAAATTTTGTTTGTTAGTCTACAGCTACAGCTACAGAGTTATATTCTGAATATAACATTTTTAGGAGGGTGATGGGGCTCGGTATATATTTTTATCTTTAATATTTTATGTATATTTTTTTTTTAAATAACGTCTCTTATCTCAAGAACAATTTGAGATGCGATTCAGGAATTTGTACAAGATGTTGGCCGCTAAAACCCCCTCCCAGTTTAATGTGGTATCGAATTCTTTCACGGGCTTTTTATACGGTGGACAGACGGTCAAAATCTATTTGTTGCTGTTTTTGAGGCACAAAAACTTAAATACAAAATAGCTGTAACAGGCGCAACTTTATTTTTTTTTTGGTAAAAATTCGAGTTTCAAAGTAAGCAGAAAATCGAAAAAAATAACTTTCCAAATAACTTCTTTGTTATTTTTGTAAATAGTCACACAAAAGTCGTTGAGAAGCACACAAAAGTCATTGAAAAATCTGTACATTTATCGTTATACTCGAAATCGTTGAGCCATCAAGAAATAAAAAATTTAACATAATTAATTTCATTTTAAATTTATTAACTCTTTTACAACTTCCTACATGCCTCCTCGCCAATATTATGTATGTAGTTCCCAATTTATATTATCTGCAACTTGAATTTAAATAGAATCTTAGTATTTTATCGAGAGTCTCATATGATTAGCTGCTGCCTACTGTGACTGCGGTATCTTTCAAATTACTATATTCCAAAAAAAATTCTATTCAAGGCCAATAAGCTAAATCCGAGAAAAATGCTTAACTGTTCAAATAACATTCGTAATTAAACCAACTCACACTGTAGAGTACAATCAACAAATCGGCGAAACGGAAACATGACCATCCTGACTCTGATCCTTGAAGTCATTGCTTATATTTAACAAAAGGATTTATCGACAGGATAATCCAGTCTCTGTGGGTGGTTAACCAAAAGTGTCCAAACATGTAAACATATGTCCACAATCAAATAATATCCTTAGTATAAATGTCCATAGGAAACCGAATTTACTTCACCGTCCTCAAATTTGATCTCAAATGCATGCAAACATTTGCAAAGCGCCTTAAGGGCCGTTCTGTATATTCGAATTACGACGACAAGCAGGATACTTGCATTATTTGTTATATAGACGAGCCGATCTGAATATTTCAACCATTTTGAAATATTTTCTCTGCTGTCGCCCTTTTCTTAAGGAAATCACGTTATTGGATATCCTTAGCCATTACTCGTCGTATCGCGGTGATGATGTATTTATTCATGGCTCCTTTTCTAGCGTCCCTCCTTCGAATGGATTTCGGTCTCGAGAAAAGGACATCATGACGGTTAAAAGGAAACTCTCAACATTTTAGCGAGCCACACACAATCATGCTAGAAAATATTCTTTGGGAAAACGGACATCTGGCCGTCCCAAGTATAAAAGAGTGGAGCAAAATCCTTCGGGTATAATCTCAAAAACCCGAGGATGTATGAAATGGATACTAACACATGCCCTTAGTCCTTTCAAATTTCCTCTGTATAATCTGATTGTCATCGTCGTCATCATCATTTCCATCAGATTTTTCCGAGTATATAGTTGTAGAATATGGCGGTGGTATCGAGAAGAAAGCAAGGACATTCGTCCCAAGAAACTGATCTATTGGAAATAATGTAAAATCATGGCTTTATTGTATTCGTAGTATTTGAGGGCGGATTGAAGCGGTGCGGTATTTTGGGCAGGATATTTCCTAATTTAGTATTCCGGCATAGATATTCCGTGGCACGTAATAAATAAATCTGCGAATTCCTTACCACGTTATTCTCTGCGTTAGAATTTGCTTCATTCAGAACTGCTTCGTTGAAATTAGGACAATGCACACAAGGCGTCTTCTATTTATGCGAGTGAGAAGGACAAGAGCTCCCAATAAATTTCCCGCCATTGCTTCCTTCAGCAAGGATTCGAGATTGTCGAGCTAGGGATGTCGGATACTGGGGATGTTGGATGTTGGGGTTGATTACATCAAAAGGATATCGCGATGTGAAGGAAGGGAGCACAACATCATTTAAGGGTATTTAATCACCGTGTGACACAATGGCATGCGTTAAATGAATTCTATTCAGAAGGAAGTTTACTGGGAGGTCCATTGTCTGCATATTTCGTATAGTGTTTCAGTTGGGAAAGGGATTTAACCTTCTTGGACTGAATAACTAATTGTACTGCTCCTGGGCACTACTACTTTCGAAATGAATCGGCTTGGACTTTTGAAGGGGGGGCTTGGACATGGTGAATTATTACCAAATTTTGCATGTCATTAAACTCTTGCTAATGAAATGAGCGATAAAATCAAAATGGGACTTTGTAAAGTTGAACAATTTTGTATGAAATTTTCATGTTATGTCTTTCGCCTCAAAATATAACAAAACTTCGATTTAACTCCGGCTTGATTTGTCTTTTTTTCTGTACTAGAATGAAATCTCCGAGTTATAATTCCCCAAACGGATATAAGCTTAAGTCGGAATCTCTACGTCCTGACGATGAACACATCTCAATAGGATCTTGAAAGAAATCCTAACCAGACCGTAAATGACTTGATATACAATACGTTGGCAGAATATGGACGCTTTGCTCAAGAATGCCCCTCAGTCATATTTGCCCCATACAATTCATGTATATCCTGGCGTATGTAGTGCGGAGAGAACATTCATTTCAAAGACAAGTATAAACGCTCCCAAAGCACACATCCAAATGATTTCCTTGATTATTCCCGACCACTCCTTCAGGTTTTTATATCTTTTGTGTTTCCCTTAAAAGGATACCACGCCGATAGAATAATAATGAAAAAGGCTGCAGATAAAACGGACATTTACTGCAGGTGTAATCCCGGACTCTGATTGAGATCCTTTTATTTTCCCTTTCCCGCGGCGATACTTTTGTTTTTCAACATTTGCGAATCTGATTCGAGCAGTTTGCCATTTTGTGGTTGAGAAAATCTTTTGAAATATTAACGGGAAGCAATTTAAATATGTAATAAGGTTGGAAGATTAAAACGAAGAAAAACCTTAAGACCCCTTCCAGCACTACTCACATAGTCTGCATACATCAGTATGTCCGTTAATATTTTTTTTTGCCCGAAATAAAAGAGATATCGTTCTGAATCACTTAGCTGGAATAGCGTTTGAAATATGAATAAGGACTATGGACAGGTGCCCCGCATTGCCGATTATTCGACTTCGATACGAAAATTTAAAATGACACTTGGATATGTTGATATGAAGACGTGCAATGTCCGTATACGTTTCGAAAAGGATAGCACACCCTTGGCCACATATCCTGTCGCTAAAATTTCTTATGCATATGAATATCGGAGTGAAAATGTGCTTAAGGAGCACCAGCGGTGGATTCGGTACATTTGGGAATTGTCGGCAGCATGGACAGGACATCTTAGCACGAGTGATAGTTGTAGTCCGGGATCGCTTTTTCGAGATATGACTCGAGTTGAGAAATTGAAATAAAAGTGAAGTTTACGAGTATCTGTCAGCCGTAAAACCTTTTAAGGATATTGGATGCTACTATATACGGAAAGTGTCCTAACCTGTTTTAACATTCGTCTTCGTTGGGAAGGTGGCGTTTTTTTAGACGGGGGTTGAAACGATTCCGATTGTGAATGATTTACATTCGCCGGGAAAGTTTATGATTGACCAAAATATTTCGGAGAAGTTCTTTTTGAATGTATTTTTTTTTTCAATTTATAAAAATATTAATACTGGAGATAGCTTTAGTAGGAGCGCTGGTGTTATATCCAATAAATAGGGCAATAAAGAAAGTAGTCCGGGCACCTTTTATTATTTTTCGGGACAAAGTGGCGGTTAAAGTCGAGAGGCGACAAAAGTGCGGACTATACTGACACCGTTAAGAACCTTTTACGGTTTTGGATTATAGTCTAGTATACATTCAAAATTGAAATATAGTACTGAAAACATATATTCAACCAATTTACACACCCCAGGGTTGAATAAAAAAAATTCTGAAATTTGATTTAAGTCTTAAACAGCCCTCCACCTCTCCACTCAAAAAGCGATCACTTTTAAGCGGGGAAGGCCACTGTGACGGCCGAAAAAATAACCGATTTTTAAGAATCTTTTTCACAGTGATAACTAAATAATAGAATGATTGGATGGTTGTTATTTTATTAAGTGTATATTAAACATGTTTTATATACATTTTAATTAAAATTTTTTGAAAATTAACAACAATATGGGCCTTAACTTAACGAACCGATAAAAATTTCCCCTCCATTGTGGCATTGACATATCGGTGAAGGGTTATCTGTCGGATTGAACATTTTAATAATTTTATTTATTTATTGAACTAAAAAAATGTTTTCTTTCCTTTTAGGGTTTTCCGGATCCATGTGCTTCATAATAAAAAATTAAGAAAATAATATAATAATATAAAAAAGTGAAAAATAGAAAGTGATAATAAAATCCGTCCGTTCTAATCGAAATATTCGCCGCGTAGGTAATAATTAAAGACGACCGGCGTAAAATTGAATAGTTAGAGAAAATCAGGTGAGCGAAAATTTCTTTACCCGCGTTTTTAATTTCGTTGACTTGAAAGGACGTATTTGCAAAGTTTACGTTCTAACGATCGGTGCTAAAGTCAATTCTGAAAAATGAATTCCGCATTCTTGCAAATACGGTTTGATTTTAGGCCGACGAATTCGACCAGACTGTAGAGCATTACCAGTCGAAATCTGGATCGAAGTAATGGGGATTTGATGCTATTTTTGGCCCTTAAGGCACTCGTTTAGTAAATGAAAGTATTTCTCAAACTGTAGCAAGGGCCGGGTTATTTTACGCACAAACGACATCCGGAACAGGAAAAAAAGTGATCCAATTCCGTATCCGGACTGCGTACGAGGAAGGCGGATAAATTGCGCTCAGCATTAAGCTGAACGTAACCTGGAACATAAAAAAAGGATTCACTCCCGTATGTGGACGGCGTACGTTGATCGTTGGGGCCAAATAAAAGGTTGGTTGGGGCTCGGAACTTTGTCAAGCCCAGATTGTCGCATAGCGCGGCCGTCTGGGTTTCGGGATGAGTTTGGGATTTGAAAAGAAACTCGGTTCGGGAAACGTTAGCTACTTGAAACCGTTAGGGAGGGACCATTCTTCTTTTCTTCTGACTGTGTGTGGATAAGTCGTGGTACGTTTCAGGAGCGACAGACAGTCTAGCTCTCGCTTGTCACTATCGAGAGCCACCATACTCATAAAGAAGATAGTTAATTTTGGGCGAGTTAGAAAAGATCACCCCTTTGAAACTCGTCCCGACTCTTGAGCCAGCGATTTGTGTGCACCCCACGGGCGAGTGCGGCGTGATTTTCTTAAATCCTGTTATGTACAATGCGAGCTATCGATTAGCAATCAACCGCAATCTGTTTCTGGGCCTCGATCATCTGGAGACAGAAGCAATGACCTCGTAGATGCCTGGTTAGTGTGCTAGTCGATGTTGATCCAGCTTCGCAATAGAACTGTAAGAATGAACTGATTCAGATTGCGGGGGAAAGGAATGACAAAAATTTTAGAGATTCGCATCTAAACAATTTAATTATTCTTAAATTTTTTAACAATATTATTAAAATTTAACAGTTTGAAGAGTTCAACTGTGAGTGTTCTTAGAGTATCAAAAATTTACATGTTTCTCTCAAATGAGGTACTTTTTCCAAACTTTTACTGTTCATCTACTAAATCTTTTTATAATTTAAAAATATAAATAATAGTGAAAGTGGAAGCATCAACAAGTGAATTGAAAGCAGAGGAGCGGCCTAAAATAAAAGTGGTGAGTCCTTTTTTTAATTTTTGTCTTTATTATTTTATTGACTAAAAATGTTGAAGCAGCCCCAATTTCTTTTTCTCGTCCGCCTTTTTTTTCTTCACAACAACCCCTTCAAAAAATAGTAAGCTGGGCTTACATCGATTGCATGCTGATAGAATTAAGAGGTTCTTCTCTTTTTCGTCAAATTTTTAGCGAAGTGGCATACTGTCTACAAGCTTTATGCCAGTGTTCTAAAATTCTAGAATCGAAACGTTTAAGAAATATTTCGTTAATTTCATCAACATTTAAAAAGAAATCATAGAAATATCCGAATTCACATTTCTTTGAAATTTTTTTCTGGTTTTTATAGCTTTCTGAATGAACACAAATTTTTGGAAAGCCCTAAATGGGAGTGAAAACTTTCTCGCTCTGTTCCCTTCACAATCTTCCGGATTTGGTACGCCAAATTTTAGGCACTGGTATTGCTCAAGGATAGTAAAGATGAGATTGTAATACAAAATACTAGAAAAAAAAATTAAGCTAATCTTTTATACATCATACAAAATGCAAAAGTTCCTAAAATGTGCTCACTACTACCATCCAACCTTACTCATAAAATTCTTTTCTTTTGTATGCCGACCTACGATTTAAATTGCTCCGAACTCGCATTACTACCTTATGGAAATTTATAGATCTCGTCCTGTTCGGTAAAGGAATATTATTATTTTTGCAGAAATTCATCTTCCATCTAACTTATGACCGGCGTATGTACGTTCCGTCAGTTTCATCATCATAAAACGTCACGTATTCGTCAGAAAGGACAATTTGCCTAAAAGTATGAGCACTCTTTTTACCATTTCATATATCGTTCCCACTGCTTTCGATTTTTTATGCCCTTTCAATTCCATTGGGAACTCTTTTTCTCGGTGTCCTTTATCCGTGCGCAAAGGACTCCATAGCCTGCTATGTGTTCGTGTAGTAAAGTGTTTTGTACGATAATATTTCAATTACAGGCCAACTTCCAAGCCATTATCCTGCAATAATTCAATAAAAAAAGACGACGGATTTCTGGCAAAAAAGGAGTTGCACTTTCCAAGTTCTCTACTGGCGGCATAGTCACATAAAAGGAGTCGGGGAAATAAATTACAATTTAGTTGTCTTGTCTTACATTATTATTGTTGTTGGTGCTATTGTTGTTGCTCTGGTTATGTCTCAATTGCTCCCTAGAATTTGCATCTTGTTATCATTTTGCACTAAAAGTTTTAACAGCCATAACCGAAAAACTTTCTTCATCTTGAAGACGGTGAAACTTCTCCACAATGCGGCACGAATAAGGCAAGGATAATGAGAATTTAAGTACGCCGCTGTGGAGCTATCTGGGGCCCATGAACCCGGGGAGTTGTAGTAGAGGTTTGTTTTTCTTTTATTATTTCTGAATCCTCTACATGGAACTTGTACAACTTAACGGGATGAGTTAAAATTGTGTAATTAAAACTTAAGTTGAGTTTGAAGGATACCCCTGGGTTAGAAGATCAAATTAATGAAATTATTTTCAGTTTTAAGGAAATTATTTCTGTTCATTCATCTCGGACGAGTTTTTATTTGCCGCGACGTCCTTAGACCAGAATAGGGACTCGAATCCCGAAATGGAAAGCCAGATAGCCCGGGATGAAAACATGATAGGCGACCGAATAGAGCAATTTCCATGCAAATTAATATGGCGCGAGCTCATCCTTTCGACCCTTCTCGAAAACAAAACAAAGTTAGTGAAAATTATCCTTAAAGTGGTCCTCGTTCCACATCACTTTTGTGCCACGAAATCAATTTATCAAAAGTCATCGTCGGCGGCGACGACAGCAAGGACTGCTAGAGGACGACAGGCAACTTAATTTGCATAAAACGACATCTTCCTTAAGTTTATAACTAAATAAGATCAATACGTTGTGTGCGATGGTGATACGGCCTTGGTAGCTGATGCCGTCTATGGGGATGTTCGGGGTGTCCGAATGAAGCCATCATTCGGCATAGTCGAACTTTTCGATACTTGGAACCCCACAACTAAAGAAATAGCGCCAATACTGACACCATTTTATATACAGGGCTTATAAGGATGCAAGTTCGAAAATGTTTTTATTTTGTAGAACCGCACATCCTTAGCTCCCCTGACACGTTACAGGTACCTTTCGGAAAGAAGATGGAAAAAAATTAAATTACTTGTACAAGATTCGATTTGTCAACGAAACCAGGACTTGTTGTGAATATTAAATAAGGACAAGTTGCCGTGCTGTAGGAGACATGGAAGCAAGTACCATCTATGCTTGTTTCTTGCTCGGCAGGTTCAACCTTCCCGATGGAGTTTCAATGCACGAGATCTCAAAATTGTATTAAGTTTCTTTTGGTTTTGAGCCCTTTTTTGAATCGACACTCGCCGTCTAGTTTTGAATACTTGATGGCGTTATGTAAATTTTGTTTGAATAGGGGCTTTAAGACAAGAGGACGAATACGTTTAAAAAAAATTATTTAGACTTTTTTCGTCATCTATTGTTACCGTGTTACACTATAGTCTACCCTCTACCCTATGCCAAAAATACGTGCAAACACCTCACTTGGATGGTTATTGGTTTCTCATCGTCTGCTTTCCTTCCCTTCTAATAAATATAGCGATATTAATTTCCATTTGTTTGAATTATCCTTTTTAATGAGTGTCGGATCAAGTTCTATTTTCGAACTAACCGGCTCTTAATTTGATTGGTTTGTTCAGTTGAGCAATGTGTCTGGTGGATGATTGAATTTAAAATTTCCTTATGTATTAGATTTTGGAAGAATTTAAAGACTCAGGAAAGTATTTTTGGGTAAGAGACTCCTTTCAGCTTTCGGTTTGGTTACATCCTTTGATGACGAAAGTGGTAATTTTTTTAGCGAGTGAGAGTTCATTTGAGTCAATGAGATTATTCTTACTCATTACCACCTATCCTAGAAAAACTCAACTGTTTTATTATTCGTATGTTTCGATTGCTTTGCGTGTCGATCTTACACGGTTGGAATGGGATCTTTAGACCGCTGATGCGATATAATAATAGGAAGAAACCAAGATGAAGTCGCAAACTTTAGTTAGAACTATCACTGTAGACGGTTAGATTGTGTGTTCATTCGGCAGCATAGTGTGCCAAACGTTCGACTGGAGTTTGGTGGACAAAGTCCCAAGCTGTCAACGATCAATTCTAATAGTAATTTTTTCCAACTGGAAAACGTTGTGGGAAGTCTACAACATCCCGTATTTTCCAGCTGCAAACTTTCAAACTATTGAAAAGGCCTTTTCTAGGCATTTCTAATCGCAAGTCCACTGAACGCGAACATAGCTGGAAACGCCCCAAGGTTAATTTGCATGGATTATGGAGACGCCATCGAACAACTCCTGGCGAAAGTAGGACTATTATTTGCCGGTAGTGAAACACGAAGATAACCAAAGCCAATAACAAAATTCAAGGGCGCCCATACATTTTAAAGGTAGCGACTAAGCTTTGGCTTAGAAGTGGAGGTTCGGGTCTTAAAAAATGTCAAGCGATTAGTACATATCTAACAAAACATTTAATGTAGGCAATTGAATCGACATAAAAACTCTAACATGGTACAGTAATTGTGTTACTGTTGTGAGTGCCAACAACAATCTGTGGTATCTGAGTTCCGCAAAAAAAAGGAGAGCTACTGAAATATCGTCGTAAGTCCTCGACTTGCTGCAAGTCTCATCAATTAAAAAATCTATTAGATTATACGTATAAGCATGGATCGTCCTGTTTAAGCTCCGTCTAATGTTCAAAATCGACAAAAAGATTAGGAGAAACGATAAAACTTCAATCCAAACCGAGGGGTTCAAAACAAGGTTGTATTCAGAAATATCGGCGGACTATATCGCGAATAAAACGCCATTTAATGTTAAAGATTGACAACTATATTCTTTTTCTTATTTTTCGCCTTAGTAAGGAGAGTTGAATTTTGGACAATACTGCGACGAAAGTTAGTTTTTCTAATTTGGATCCTTCTGAACATAATATATCTTACTTACTTACTTACTTACTTACTTACTAATTTCTTTAATTATTACAGTTATTCTATAAGATATTTACAGTTTATACAATTTTTGTAGAGATCAGACGGGGAAAAAATTATTGTCTTTACAACTATAGTGTAGTATTTCTATTTGTTGACAAATTATGTTATTAATACATAATATTTCTCTTTGGGTTTTTTTTTGAACTAAGCCATTTCGGTTTAATGTTACGAAAAAAAATTTGTATGAGCACCATCGATCCATTAAGTTGAATGCATTTTGATTGATCCTGCGACCGACTGCTAGTACCTACCCTTGTACAAAAGGTATTACACTTACCTATTAATATTTTCTTATCGCAGTTGTAACACTTTACATCTTATTCAATCAATAACTCTGCTAAAAAGTCGAAACTATCTTCAAATAAAATACAATCTTTCAATAATATTAGTTTATTTTCTCAAAAATTTAAGAATGTTTTTGAAAATTATGATATCTGTTACAATGCCGTTTTATAAATAAAATTAAAATATAATTTCTTTGGATTTCTAGCGAACTGAAAAAAAACATCATAATAAATATGCACCAAAAAGAAAATTACAAATAATTAATATCTAATTAAAAAAAAAATTCTAGCCAATTTTTTGATTGATAATAATTGATCACTGCAAATTATTTTTATTAATTTTTGTAAGCTAATTCATTTTGAATGAAAAGAAAAAAAAAATTTATTCAACAGTGCACTGTATATACTAATGTAATTTCCTTTTGTTATTCATGAAAATTTAACATTTTCAAATAAATGCCTTATCTATTTACATAAGAGGATTATTTACAGTAATTCTTTTATAAATTATTACTAAATCTGAATTAGAATATTTGAATTTATAGCAAAAGTATTTTATACATCGGAATGCAGAGTTACATTTTTTTAATAATTAAGTTCTTCTTTGTTTTATAATAAAAATTGCACAAAATAAAAATATACAATAAAAAATGTTTACAAAAATAAATTTAACGTCTTCCTAGCACCACTTAATTAGATAATAACAATTTAATTGAAACAAAAACAAACTCGTTGTTCGTCGGAGAAATTAAATCTGTGCCGAAAACTGTGTACAAAATGAAATTTTCGATATTTTTGTAGTTTTTCGTGCTACTTTTGACATGTTTTATTATCGACGTGTTTATTTTGCATATAGTCGTATGTTTTCTTCTATGAATGTTTTTTCGTATTAATTTAATGTAGATCACTTAAAAATAGACCTTAATATTTTTACCACAAAACGATAATTTCGGCATCCTTTTCGATTTTTGACAAAAATTGAGGCAGTTAAATTCCTCAAAAATATATTTCTCACTTTATTCGTTTCCTATGTCACTTGAACGAAAGAGTTTAACACTGCTTCTATATTTTTATGTTTCATTTTTATTTAAGTAATTAATTCAACTTCGATTAGCAATCAATAAAAGCGATTGCCAAATATGAAATATTAATTGTTTATAACACATGATGTTGAAAACACAGAATGGAACGGAATAAAATTAAATAATAAAAAACTATAATAATATTGTGAAATGAACAAAAAATTAAATTTTTGTAATTTAGCACACCGATGGACTAGTATAACAAAGTAGATTTCGAGGGATTGTTTTAAATTCCAAATTTGATTACCATACACTAACTAGGTAGATGTTTTGTTTTAGGATAAAGGTATTTTGTTTAAGTTAAAATTTTTTTTTTAATTGCACATTTATACAAAGAAACAAATGCAACAATTTATTCAATCTAAGTGATCGGAGTAATTTTTAGTAGCATAATTTCTCTAAATTTCAGTTGATTAAAGGCCTTAAGTCTGTGTGTTGTGTTTCTTTGTGTCGACGTAAATCGACTTTTCGTTGAAATGATTTGTGACATAGTTCGCAGGCGAATGGTTTATAGCCGGTATGTTTTCGAGAGTGCGTTATCAAATTCGAACTTTGACTAAATGCTTTGCCACATACTTGACATTTGTGTGGTTTTTCACCTGCAAAAGAAAAGAGAAATGTTCAAAAATATGTAATTAAGTTTTTTATATTAAAATAAATATAAAAAAATATGTCAGCAATCATCTCGAAACCATGAAGAAATTTAGTGAGCTATTGTATAGGTCTGACATTTATTTGTTGCTGTGCATTTTTTCAACTCTTTAAATGTAGACAGCAATTCCAAAATACTAAATACGTACCTACACACAAAAATTTTGTTTAAACCGAATCCTTTGTAAATTCATATAAGCATACAAAGTCCAAAAAGAAGTTAAATTTGAAAAGTGATAATAAATAATATTAACGATTTATTTCCGGACACGTTCATAGTTCCAACAAATAAAAGAGGCTATTACCGATTTGTCCACAAAATGATTTATTAAAATTTCTTATTAATATTTTCCACCCTCTTTAAATTCGCCGTGTCCTACACCCAACCAATTCTGTTCATTATCTCTTCGTTTTAATGCCAAAAATATCGTCCTACTATATTAATTCTCTACACACCGAAAAGTCGTCAACTAAACAAAAGTCTCGTAGTCTCGCATTATACTGTAGAGTAAGTAACCCGAAAATCCGGCAGACCATCAGGGCACACTCCCTTCTGGCATTTGAGTTAATAGCGAACGCGCCTTAATCCTTATGAATTTATTGAAGCATATTAAAAACAGATCTGTCTATCGAAGGACGATGACGACGATTTATTATTTATTGCCGGTCTCATTAAGTCTTACGAATCAAATTACGAGGATAATCGGATTTTTATTGTTTGACCCCTTGTATAGAGTATCGTGTCTTTTGCGGGGTTTGTTTCCGTGCGCCGACATTACGAAAAGGACTAGTAATTTTCGAAAAGGTTTTGAGACATTCGGACACTGTGCAATGTCGTGAATTATTACTTAATGAATTTTTGATTTATGTCGTTCTTTTTTATATAATCAGTTCTAGGGACTGGTCGAACACATTGGTAAAGGATATTTACGTGTTGAATTTATTGTTTGTAGACTCTAGAATTTTATTTATAAATCTTCGCAAAGGCTACAAGATCTTATTTCTAAGGGTGCATTCTATGTTCCAAAAATACGTCATAACGGCGTATTTTTTCATATCGAAGCTCGTAGCTTACACACCTTTTAAGCTACTATTAGGTTAAAAATTTCCTAGTGGGTAGATTGGGTGTGATTACTTTTTCTAGGATGTAATGTTAGGGGAGAGAGATTTTTGAATAGTAGAGGATGGGGGACGATCTCAGGAACTGCTTTTGCTACAGAATTGAAACTTTATAATGCATATAAATGTGCTGGAAAAGTAAGCTAACATTAACGTAGGGGTGGCAAAATAAATTGGTCTGTTTGAAAAGGTGCCTGTTATTTTAGGAATTTTGTCTTATAATATCATTTAGGTCTTTTAAGATATCAAGTTAATGTCACCTCTGCAGGCTCTTCATATAGACGCATAAATACTGTTTTTAGGATTTTTTGATAGTGAACCCTCAAAATGTGTAAAGGACTTGTTAATGTTTATACACGAATTCCGATATACCTCTTAGGTCTGATATCGAATCGCCCTTTTAACTTCCATGACTTTTTATATAATCGCATAAAAATCAATTTTAGGATTTTTCGGTAATCAACCTCTAAGTGAGTGTAAAACGTTGTATAGATTGTCATGAATTCCGTCATATCTTTTAAGTCTAATCCTAAATCGGATTGATTTTTACTTCTACAATCTAATCGACCCTTTATGAAAAACTGGTAATGAATGTTGAAAGTAATTTTTAATAAGTAACAATTCTAGTGACAAAATTAACGTTCTCAAGATCCTTCTAATGGATAGGTTTTTAAAGCTGACTTACATTTCGACTTTGACCACGTATTTTAAGGGTAGCTGTTGCGTCGGCAGTTCTGTTTCACCCCGCCATGAGATTGTCCCGATCAAATTTTTTGGCAGTTATGTAGATAATACCAAAACCTGAACAGTATTAGCGTAAGAAATGTTATTTTAAGTGGAGCTTGTAGGGTAAAAAAAGAAAAAGAATCAAATTTTGGTTTTCGACTGATTATTGAAACTTATATTTTTCCTGATAAAACAAGAGTAAAATCGCTACATTTGGGTGCCGGGAAGTGCCTAAAAACAAATTTTGAAATTAAAATGGAAAAATTAAAAAAAAATTTTCAAGTTAATCAATTCTATTATATAATGCTTGTATAATCTGATGATTTTATTGTCAAATGATAAAAATCAGTGTTCCCACAGTTATTTTACAAGATATAAAAAAGACTCTCAAAGAAATGACGCACAGCTGGCATGCAGCTGACACACTGTAGTTGTAAAGAAAATGGTTTCGTGAAAAATTATGTTTTTTGAAGCGTTTGCCTCGTTTTCTCGCCAACCGCTTATCAGAATTCATTAATTTTTTTTGTTTTGCTTGTTTTGGATAAAAGAATTAGTTGATCGAAGATTATCAAATTTAAATAAAGCAGTATCGACCTGTAGGCCATAAAGGAAAGTTCAAAAAGTAGCGATCTTTAAACAGTTGTTATAAAAAAAGTGAAGCGATTTTTTAAAAATGCTTTGATCAAGTAGTAGTACTAACAGAGCTTTACAAATAAAAAAAAAATAGAGTGATACGATTGGCGGTTTAAGATAAAATGGGTCTCAAAAATGGTAATTTTTGCACTCCCTACAAGCCTCTTAAATTTAATATCTCTTGAATTAATTAATAAACAGAAGTTGAAGCTCAACAAGCTGGAGGTGAACTTTTCTTTTGCTAAGAATGTAAATCACATACATGCAGGTTCAATAAAATATTTTGTGACCCAAAATTTTAAACGAATTCAATTAATAAGAGATTTCAAGATGAAAGTGTAATAAAATATTATATTTCTTGTTTTTTCAGCCTAATTTTACTTTATTATTTTTTAATAATAAAGTATTTTTCCTTATTTAGAATGTTAGAGAAAACATACCGGACTTCAAGATTGTAACCTTTTCACTGATCTGTTTTTCAAGAGGCATATATAAAGAGACAACCTTTCATGATCTACCTATATATAAAATCGTTTTCCATTTTTTTGTCGTCTGATATTTACAATATTATTTATTGACAATTTATAAAACTGTTCCCACACCACCCTTCCAATCGTGAACTTTTCGAGAATCACAATCATACCGAAAACGATGAAATCACATATCGTCATAGAAAGGGATATCACGTACAGATTTCCCTTCCGTTCTAATTTATCTAAATTACCCAGGGATTTCGGATTGAACAAAATGAAGTTACAACAGTCAGACCTGGATTTTCTCAACGTCTAGTGCAGCTGTATGTGTATGTCATGGTCCTTATCTTGTCCAATATCCAGTTTCAGTTAAGACTTTTTATACGTTTCTTTTCGAAGTAGCTACCGCCGTAGATAGATACTCGTACCAACTAAAACTTAGATATAAAACGATAGAGAAAATCTATAGGTACCTTGAAGCCATGTGAGCCATCATGAAAATGTGAATATGTGTTTGTGTGATATCTTTTCGAAGTAAGTGCCTTTCCTTTTTCGTATAAAAGCTGCTATACGTGCCCGAGAAAATTGTGGAAAATCAAAATAACCAGGTTACAAATACAGTGAAAAAGTGATGCTTCTGTTCACCCCACGAGTGCTACACAAATGCGAATGGAACAACGGAAGTGAAGTGAAAAGGACGTTTCGGAAAGCAAGGAAAAGTTGTAGGAAAAGATTTTTGTCAGAGATTTTTTTTTTATTTATTTATGGCGCTGCGGAGTCCGCTTGTGCGAAAATAAAATTGTAATAAACAGATTGAGAGTCGAAACTTTCGAATGGAATAAAAATTATCGAAAAGAACGGAATAGAGAACCGAACCACAAACATCGGGACTTCCCTGTCGTGTTATTATTTCATCAATTAGTTGAGTTTTATTCCAGCCACGTCTTTATTTGGCCGGGAACCTTCTGACCGACAACGACCACCAGATTTTCCATAAACTGGGCAATAATAACCGACTATAAAAGCATATTTCTCTACAATCTACAATGCAGGATAACGAAATGTCCTTCGAATATATCCTGCAACCAGGCCATGATTTACACGTTAAGTTTTACACACCATTAACCGTCGCAAAGAGCGCTCTTCTCTATCATTGCCGTCTTCTCGCCATATCTCGTATATCTTTTCCGCCGAACGATATATAAAAAATTTTACTGCCACAATTATGGATCTTTTGATTTTAGGAATTAGTAAGTGATTACGTAATTTTATAGTAGTATCCTGGCATGGGGAGATGTTACCTACATTTATGCGCGTTATAATCATAAAATCTCACTGAAATAGGAAAAGCGACAGACGCATTATGAAAATATTGTACGTGATGAAATCTCGTTGGTGCAATCTTGAAAGAATTCTGGAAAATCGGGACACTTAGAATCGCATTGTATACATGCGTGTGTGTGTATGTGTTTGAGTGGGTGGTATGTAATGTACGTACTGGATCGGCGCGGCGACAGACAGCAAAGGGGAAAACGTAATTTTCAATATTGTCATGGCAACACTGTACGTGTGGGCGTCACGAAAAATCACGACCAACCAATGAAAAATTTAGTGGAGGGGTTTGATTTTCCATTTTCCTTATTCCTGCTCTACTCACACATACACATATGCATCAAAAACTGAGTCCTTTCAGCCAGAACACCCGATATCAGCTGCCAAACTGCTGGGTGGTGTTTTTTTTCTAGTGTACGTTCGGGACCTTTTCACGAATTCATTCAAGAGGATTCTGCTGAATTTTGGAAACGTTGATGTTGGCGTATGGCATCGCTTCTTATTCTTTGGCGACGGGTTTTCATCACCTCCTTTTAGTTCTCGACCTTCGTGTATATATGGATGAAGTCCTTACGGTCCTGTTGTCTGACTGTCTGCGTTCCAGATTCGCAATTTGCTTTTCGTGTTGTTGTTTCTGCTCGGACTCCTGTCTTGTCCCTTTTTGGTTTTATGTTATATGGCCGTTTTGAGGAAAATCTTTTCCGTCATTGATTTTTCCAGTCCTCGGATGTGATTGTGTTTGTACGTCGTCTGTGAAATTGACCATCATTCACGTTATCCACGTTCTTTGGTTTGCGTTGGAATGGATGGTGAGGGATCCTGGAACTCGGAAGAATGGTGTAGTTGGAGCCACCGCGGACTGGTTTTCTCGGATTGATGCGGTTTTTTCGACTTGAAAACGACTATACAAGTACACCGCTCTGATAGTGGTTTTTGTTGCATGTAAAATATCAACTAGAACGATATCGATTGGTCGGTTTAGATGGATTTTAAAGTATTTTATGTTGAAATCACATTCGTCTGTTTAAATATAAAGCTTCTATAAGTGAATTATTAGTAGGTTTAATTTATTTGGAGATATTTCATGTTGAATTTAAGGTAGAACAGAGTCCTTGATTCATAAGAATTTTACTTCAGCTCTAAAGTATTTGATATTTAAAAAAAACGAGTTTCCGGGTATTCCGGGTAAAAATTTTGAATTGTGTGACGTTTCGGACTCAACTGAGTTCTTTTCCAACTCGTTCTCGTCTCGTCTCGCCTCGTCTCGTCTTATCGATATAAAAAAAAACCATGTAGGTGAAAACCAATTCAATACCTTATCAGACCCAAGAAATAGCGGAATTCGTGAAAACTTGAAAATTTGATAGATATAATAATCTTTTTGGGTTTTATGGAAATCTAGCTCGAAATCTACTGAATATGGTCTGGACAGCCCTAAAATTACGCACGCACCACAGTATTCACTACTAAAATTTGGAAATTACTTGCTCAGAATGCAAACTTTTGAATCCAATAATATTCTTCTTGGGTGGGTTCCTGCTATTAAATTTTCCATTGCTTAAAGAATTACGATCGTCCAATCGAAATTAAAATCTTTGACACCATAGTTCGTTAATAAATTGAGGAATGTCAACGAAATCTCTTCAATATATTATAGTTGGCGATGAAGGTCATCTATTAGTTTATTTCATGATTTTCGTGGGATAACGTATACGGGTTGTGATTGCTAAAAAAATAAAGTAGAGTGTAGAGTTCTAATTTTCATTTCACGGTTGTAAAAAATTACTTGACTTAGTTATCTCTATGCTATGATTACATAACATAATTTTTTTGATTTTAAGAATTTTGTAACTTCAAAAAACCTGTCAGATTAAAGTAAAAGTTGGCTTTTATGGTAGTAATTAAAAATGTATTTTCAATACTTTCAAACCTTTATATTTTTTGAATAATACCTTATGAGTTTTACTATCTTAGAGAGAAAAAAAATAATAACTTTATTGGGCATTTAAGTGTGTACACAGAGGGCGTGTTCTCTACGTATATTGTCAGCAATAGCTTACAAAGTGGAAACTTGGTCCATTCCTACATATATTATATTTATATAGGGTTTTTTTTCAAAAGAATACCGTTTCAGTGAACGAAGTGGCAGCAAACTCTTTCACATCTTGATTTTAATGGAATATCAAATCTTGTTGCTAAGCAAATTGTACAAAAAAAGTCAACAAAATTAGAGATCCGTTCAAACTTTTAAGCGATCTGTTACTAGCTACTCCCCTCGCATAATACTCACAACTGTCGCAAAACTTTACCGAAACATTGTTACCAAATCTCTCATTTGAACAGATACGATCTCATATTACAAACACGTCGAATTGCCTTCGGGGAGAACTTTACATTTTGATGACTGTAGTCCTAATTTGTGCTAATCCTAGTGACAAGTGTAATTGAATTGTTTGCTCAAGTCTTCCAATTACAAACATCTCGGATCGGACTTTTGCCCAGATATACAACAGTCTTTCGGTTACTCTCGACCAGGACCCTGTATATCTATGGGGATGCTGACGACTTGCAAATGGGCTTTGAATACTTTATAAAGTACCCGGTGGTGCTGGTACCTTCTATACCGAATAAGGAATTTGTGTGTTTTACTCAGGTTACTAATTTTATCCCATTTAGCGAGTTTGTTATGCGGTTTGGTGTTACACAAATTGTTGTGTGCTCACCTCGAAGAGAGTGTCCTTATGCCTTGTGGTGTTTGTCATGGCAAGGGTGTAAATAATATTAGCATATAATCGAAGTGCAGAAGGAACAGGACATGTGGTTGCTTTCGAGAAAATTTATGTGGAAAGTGAAGGACTAAGGATTTGTCGAGATTGTCCTATATAGTCACATTTTTGTTTCAGTCCGCAGTTTTTTCAAATTAATTATTGTAGTGATATGTTTTTCTCGAATCGCTTGACAGAGCTTTAATTAAAAAATATCCTGCAGCTAGTAGGTATATATGAAAATGCAGTTGTTCGCTGCCTATAGTACAACATAGTCGTATTGCAAACTGAATAGAAGGATAACATAAAGCACAAACCTCGCAAAAAAGGCAATTCATAAAAAGGATACTATAAGTTCCCATAGAACATTCCCGCTGGAGCATTTCTGGTCCCATATGCTAGTCGTTGGGTTCCATTTGCACATATCGTATAAGCACAATTTCTCCATGATGTTGGAATCTGTATACGAATTTCTGTATGTGTAAGAGGTGAAACCCTCCCAAAAAAAACATTTGCCGGGCTCCGAGGAAAAATAAAAGACCAAACGAAGTCACCACTCGGCGCCATGAAAAATCACACGATGCTTGGATGACTCGTATGTGGGGTGTGCAGATTGGATCTACGGAATTCTGATGAGAACGTGTGGTGCCTTCTCCCATGTTTTCAAGTTTTGGTTTCGGACAGGTCGTACACGAGTGCTGTCGAGGGTGGCAACTGTCGACAGAGTTCCGGAGTTTCAACAACGAAGGACACTTTTGGGATTCCAGGAGATGAACTTCAGTCATGTCGACTTTTAAAAAAAATCATACAATTTTACGTTAACTTCATTTTGAAATTTGCTTTTGACTAATATAGAAACGTAACGTGGTGCTCATTCCAGAGGTCGTAAATTCAAATGTCAATTCATGACATAGTCCTAAGCTTTTTCATACATGTATATCCAGTTTTCCTTACTTTTCCCCAATATGGCTTCCCGAAAATTACTTTCCCAACTATTCTTTCATACACCTCTCTCCCCATACAAGGATTGGGTGATAGGCTAACAACCTGTCACTGTGCGAAGATCGTAATGTTCAAAATTTGGTCGGAGAAAATATTATGGAAGATGCCAAGGATTATAATATACAGGCTGGCCCCAGTTTGTACAGGGCATTTAAGTGAAGTTAGTTTTTTAATGGATCGCTCAGACATCGAGGTCAAAAGATATCACGCATTTGATCCCGAGAAGATTCTTCCCTTGTGTAGCAACAAGAGACACAACAAACAAATATGGCGGACCTAATAAATACCACATCTTCATTGGAACATCCAGTATGCATATAATAAATTTATTTTGATTTATCGATTGGAACATTTTTCTTTTAAACAAAATTGTTAAGAAGTGGAAAATGAATTATTGTAATTTTTAGCAATTTTCAAATTCGTAGCTTGCACGAAAAAAAATGGGAAAAAATCTTTAGCACTTAAACCAAACAGAATACGAACATGG
Organism: Beris morrisii; assembly: GCA_951812415.1. Classification (NCBI taxonomy): domain Eukaryota; kingdom Metazoa; phylum Arthropoda; class Insecta; order Diptera; family Stratiomyidae; genus Beris; species Beris morrisii. The sequence goes on along the minus strand of OX638313.1, from coordinate 116,209,491 downwards.
TGGAGCTATTCATCCCTCCAACACGATCTTCAAGGCATAAGAAAGAATGAAGAAAAAACGGAGCAATAAACTCCCCAATGCAAGGTTTTGTATTATATCCTCGAAAGCATAAATCCAGGTATTGAATATTTCATCAACATCTCCAAGAACGGCAGCCACCCTTGGAAGGATTTCTCATATTATTATCGGGTTTCCTTAGTCGAGATTCAACGGTTTTACGAGATATCCTTTTCGCACACACAATGACATTCCGCACAAGGTTTACCTCTAAACACCCGTAGCGAGAGAGAAAAAGGATTCAAAATCCGTAGTACAGACGGTTACTATCTCAAGGAAGTAGAATATAAACCTAGTGAAATGGCGGCTTCGGTCGGCGTAGAGGAGGTGAAATCAAGAAGGATATATGCAAAACGAGATTTCGGTGTTAAATTTTTTATGAGATTTTAGATGTTTCTGGATTTTTTTCGGTATAAAGCAGGTTGGGGGTGGTTTTGTTTTTGGCACCCTCAGCATCTAGCAACGATCTTGATTTCAAAGTGAAATGGTTGCGCGACTGGCATTCGCTTTACTGCCACTATATATAAGGCCGCATCAAGCCGAGCATTACATTACGTGAAATTAGAAGAAATAAAAACCAGAAGATTTCCTTGGCAGGGATTCCTCAATTTTCGTCCTGTGATTCGTTTCTATCGATTTTCTTCGTCGTTTCTGTGTACGACTGGTAGGCCTTTAAATTCGTTTAAACCGGAATTTGCTGGGTCATGGCAGAGATCATTATTTGTTTTAGGAATGGTTTAGGTGCGTGCCATGTAAACTGAGCTTTAACCGCAAGACATTCATATCCTTGTTCCGTTCGAAAAAGGAAAATGCTTTGCTTTAAAATAATAGAAGGCAATTTTTATGGTTTTGACGGGATTTAAGGGCTAAGATAAGGGTTGAATGTACTTCATGGTATTATATGTCTAACACTTGGGATTAAGATAAGATCTGATTGTTTTATTGACAATCGTTAATTTTAAGTAATAAACAAAAGCTAGAATACAATCAAGATTCTATAAGTTCACCCTTTATAACATCGCCAATTCATATGCGGAAAAAATACTGCAGCATGCCACCTTGCGTGCAGTATTTTGTTTAGTTATTAAGTTTCATTACGTCGTGCCTAGGAAAGTCCATTCCCAATTAAATTTTGGTTAGAGTCTTGAGTTAGCTTGACTACTTTTACGACAGCTGACGGAGTCAACGAGATATCATTTTTTATTGCAAAAAGGAATAATTTAAAATTTATCTGCTCTAAATATGAGGAAAACTATTTTTAGGATATTTTCATTTAAATTTGCAGATAGTTTTCCAAAAACCTGCGAAGATTTGATGTCTGAGTCATGAAGTTAGAAGTTGATAATTTGAACGGGTTAGCTCAGTTTTTTGTAAACTATTATAGTAAGTGATGTCAAAGACGTTAAAAAAGCTGACTCTTTCGTACACGTTCTAAATCGTAAGAACTGAAAAAAATAACAAAATAATTATACCGCATTTCGAGTATAAGGAACCTGACGAAAATTTATCGAAATCTGATGAATAACCGTCACAAAATTTCCTACGTAAATATTTCGTTGTCCTTTAAATCCCTAAGAAAACACTCAACCACCGTACTACTACTCCAGCACATCTCCTTCCCCTTATACCGGTTTCAATGAAAAACAATCTTCCTTGTGGCTTGAGAGTATATTTGGGAAGGAGTACTAGAGTTTTGGTTGCCAGGATAATTCTTCTATCGTTTGGCTGGTTGGTTGGTTGTTTCAAACAATGATAAACACTTGACAGGATGGCATGTTTTTATGAGGAAAATTACTTGGTGGAAGTTTAATGGTTTGTGCTTGTGGTTTCTTCCAGCCCTACTAGCAAAACGAACAATGGCTTCGCTATAGACGTAGTGAACATTCTGTCAAGTGTTTTTGTTGCTCCTTTCAGCAAGAGATTTAATTCAATTATTTCTATTCCTCAATGTGTGCCGTTCTCGGTACGGGTACATAGAAAATGAAATACAAGTATATATAAGTTGGGAGTGAAATTTGATTAAACTACACAGCCAAAAGACCCAACCGCTTCCCACTTGCTTGGTGGTTAGCTGGAAACTTGCTAAATTCCTCTAGATATTAAAAGTGATTATAGCATAAGAAGTGGATTATTTGAGTTCAGACGCGCTCCAATGGAAATCGTGTCTTCCATTCGAAATTCAGAACTATTTCTTCTACCCTCGGATAGAACACATATCACACATTATCGAGAGATGCGACCATCAATGCAAACAGTATCACATGGCTGCAATTTTTTCCCACAACACCCAACACTTGCGCGCACCCCTTAAAGTACTCGTAATAATGCTTATGAGATTTAGTGCACAGTGGCACGTGCTTTCAATTGCACATAACAATTATATTTATCCAAACAAGTGCAGTTGGCTTCGTCGAGAGGCAGAAGTCATAATTTTTTTGTTTTTTTTTTTACGAACTCTCAATTTCCATAGAACGGCACTACACGTGACTACTGAGATGAATGATGTCCCTGCACGTCCAAGGATACATCACTGTCTAATTGAGTTATCATCTCAAGGCAGTGATATCTTGCTAAGAAGGGAAAAGTTTGCTTTGGTAGGAAACCTTTTTTTTCTGCCTTTCTCGTAGGCGAAAAGTATCAGAGATTTCACTTCGAGGGCCACGAACTAGCAAGTCTCAGGTGAAGGAATGAGGTGCAAATGATTCGGTACCTGATTTGATGCATAGGTAAGGAAACCGAAAAGGATTTCATCAGAGAAAAGTGATAATATGAGGGCAAGTTATTATATCAGTTATTGAGTGATGATTAATCGATTAAGAGAGGTTAGATGGGCGAAAAAAATTGTTTATTTGCAAAATCATGAGTTGTATACGTCATATTGAAGTCAAATCTATTGGGTTTGTTAAATGTGAACATATTAGACTTAACTTGGGTCCATTGAATTCATTACCAAGGAGGAATTATCGAATAGCTGAGCCAGCTCGCAGGTCCCAGACCCTAGAAAGTTAAGGGTATTTCTCCGATAATGTAATGGACAGAGTTTTAGAACTTGGTGTTCTATATTTACCGAGAAATATGCCTATATCTTGTGCTATCACATCAGATCTAAAATTTTAAATTGAACTTTGAAACACAATCAGACTTCTATATAGCATAAAAGAATTTCCGCTGAGTGATTAAATCCTTGAAAGGAATATCTTTGAAGCTTGTCCTATATATTATCAAGTGGTCCAAAATTAAAATACTCTTCGTCTATTCCGAACAATTAAACCCCTAACCGATAATACTAATGCGCCCGATTTCCTGATTGAATTAATGTTGACCCCAAAGTTTTTTGTGCCCAAAAATCGCCTCGTCTTCTAGCCAACAAGTAGCGCAAGGCAATCTATCAAGAGCGTGTTAAACAAAAGGGAGCGGATTTTCCCTTAAAGTAATTTATTTGAAATATCAACTGGGAATTTGATGAAATTTGATACTCCTGGAACTGTCCAAATCTTCTCATTCCGAGTGCGCGCAAAGTGAATAAATGATCCCTGAGCAATACTGTCTGCAAGTCCCCAAGGACGTGGCTAATTTTTGCTCGACTGTTCTGGTCCAAACCATTGAACTTGCCTACTGAAATTTCAAACTGAATTGAGAGCAATCACGCATCCTTATTATAAGGACATAAACGTATTCGAGGGGTGGAAAAGACAAGTTGTATGTGATTTTGGTATCAAAGCTGTTTTTTCTCTGTCTGAATCACCTGCTGTGAGCCTAATATCGCATAATTGCACAAAAACCCATCCCTGTTGAGTCCTGTTTTACCTCAAGTGTGTGCAGTGAGACACCCCTAATCTTTTCAAATCCGCATGTACCTTTTTGCTGCCACGCACGGCGGGGCTTATACAAATGCACTTGGGCAATTTTCTCTTTTCGAATCTTATTATCATAACAGGGTGCGAGTGTTTGTGCTCGGAAAGACCCTAATCGTAATGAAGGGGGCGCCGAATGAAGGCGCTAAAAGTCATAATTGCTTGAAATTATTTTTTATTATGGTGGATGATTTGGCATTCGAAAAGGGTCGGTTTGGAGGGGTTTTAAAAAAATACGTCAAAACTGTTCTAAGATAATGCAACAATTGTTTAAATCCAGACTTTCGAGCTCAGATTTATTCAAGAATATTATTGCTTCGGACCTTGGGAACAGTTTAGAGGAAATATGAATATAGAATAGGTTTTTAAAAGATAAATCTATAAATATAATTCAGATATTGTGTGTTGAGTTTAAATTGTATTTTATATCAATAACAATATATGCAACTCTCCCTGCCGACAGCACTCAAATCAAAGCCATTCCTTGTCTAAAAAGTTCAATAAACGTCACAATAAAAACAACATTATCGCCCATCAAAACTGATAAATGGCCATCATCTGGCAAAATCAGACCTTCGGAGACGACATATAATTACGTTTTGTATCCTTGTGTGCGCCTTCTGGAATCAGACTGTATCCAAAATTTAATTCTGCTAAGTGTCATCGGGAGTTGTTAAGTTCTGTGCATCATGCACAAAGAACAATGTCTTCTCTTCTTGGAAACTCTAATGATCCTTAAGTAATTACATAATTAACGTCACGTTTACAATATTCCAAAGTTTTGGTCTTACGCGCGATTAAGGGTGGAAAAATGGAAAAGATTCGTCGTCCATTTATCCTGAGTTCGGTGAAAAAAAATCTGTGATAGGATAATTAAACTCAAAGGAAAATGGCGGTTAATGATTTTTTTTTCTCGCAAAAATCTAGAACACTCCGGCACTTCTTTATTTAATTAGGATATTTAGTTGGAACAAGGAAGTTAAAATATTATGGAGCATTGGGGGGATCGAAAAAAAATCCGTGACTCAATTGCTTGAATGAAAACCAGAAACACTGTTTGAATTACAATGAGTATGACCCTTGTAGAGTGGACTAAGATTAGAGGTGTATAAATGTGGAAGTAGGAACACGAATAAGAACAATTAGGAACTGTGAAGTAAGTAACGTTATCATGATTTAGCCAGGTACTAGGTAGTTTGCTAGCCTTACTGAAGGAAATATTACCTCAGGTAGGTTTCAATGGAATAGTGCACAAACCCGCCTCCACTGGGCTCGAATCCCACCTAGTCATAAATTGGCGTTCGGTATGAGATTGGTATACCGAGCGTCAATTTGAGCTTCCAAAGCCAGGTATCAGTATTTATTCAATGGTTCTAATGATTCCATCGATCTTTATAATTTGTAAGCGATTGTCAATGATCGGTATATTAAAATAGGGAATAGATACTTTGGTATTGTCTCTTAAAGATACACTGTATAATTATAAAACGTATTTTAAATAAATAACTTAGAGAGCTAAATCAGATTAAATTTGAATGCCCTTTCCGCACCAATACGTAATTCTATGGGATTTCCCTTAATATCATAAATTCCATTCGCCTGGCTCTATAATAAATCAACATTCAAATTAAAGATTCCGAAACTAAACTAGACGAAGAGAGATGGCCGGGCACCTGACTATAATGAACCGTCCCGTACCCTATGATTACCGTACTTTGCCGTAACTTTCGAATCGGAACCGTAGCCTTCCTCCTTTGTGCTATCTCCCGAGCTAAAATCAGCACTCATTCATCTAATTTCAACAGTTGAGGAATTTTTTCCTTCTTCCTACTCCCTGCCAGTTTAGTTCGAGAGATTCTCCTGTCCACATCGAGATCCTGCCTACCTTTTCGGGAGGAATCCTTTCAGACAGCCCAAGATAAAACAATAGCATAGAAGCTTGTACCAACGAGAGAGTCAGAAGCATTTGAAACGACCATTTATTCTTTCTTGTTGGCACATTCCTAACGCATCCCCTTCTAATCCATTCCCAAGGAGCTTCACAGAACTCCAACCAGCTTATCTCTAACGCTTTTGAGATAATTTCAACCAATTAATTGCAATAAATCAAGTGAATCTGTTTTAATCGTCGACAGACATTTTCGCTTTAGAGTGTTCTGTAAAATATCAACCCGGGGGTTGTATTTGGGTCGGGTTGGTTCATCCAGCCCCTTTTTCGGGAGCCTGGTGGGAGTTGCCAACGTTGGGCGCGGTGAAGGAGTTACGGATAACGATTAAAACTGGTTTAATGCGATGCTTTAAATCAAGTCGCAACCTCTTGGCGCACATATACAATCATGTACGCTGGTGCTGACAAGGATTTGTGGACGTGAAATACTTGAAAATAGTTTTTTTTTCTGCTAAGAGTCCTTTTACAATGGCAAAGCCATTTACTACCCTGTGGCGTCCTCGAAATCATGCTCTGGCTCGCACACTTTGCATACATCTATAATTCATAGCTCGTTGTTGTGGTCTAACGCGATAGTGCACTAAGTGCATATTTTTGAAGTTTTACTATACACTTTATGGAGGAATATGGCTAGGGCCTTGGAATTTATAGGTCGAGTGGGCCATTACGAGCGGTTGTTATTTTCCCCATCCATGGATGGCAGTTAGGTCTGCTTTTATCCAAAGCGATGCAATTGAACGGCACTATGGGAGACTAACTCATAGTCCCATCTTAAGGCTATCTAATGAAATATTCACTAATTAAAGTGCTCTTTCTTTCTTACCTGTATGAATGTAGGTGTGCTTCTTCATATCACTTTTCTGATGAAACCGCTTTCCACAGTAACTGCATGGATATGGCCGCGTGTCGCTATGTATCAGCAAATGAGTGGATAGCGTACTGGACCGCTTGAAGGTTTTACCGCACTGCTTACATTCGAAGACTTTTTCCACATTATGCACAGCTCTACATACGGGATAAAGTGCAGAATGTTAGTGATGTATTCACCGTTGGTCCACATAACAAATTACCTGTGTTGACTAAGACTAACTTCATGGCCGAACGTTTTATTGCACAGTTCGCATGCGAAAGGTTTCTTTCCGTGGTGCGTTCGACGAGCGTGAACCTCTAGTCCGTGCGCTGTCGAGAACATCTTTTCGCATTTCATACAGGAGTAGAGATCACTAAATTGCGACAGAACCGGCCATTTCGGCATGTGATGAAAATGCAGGTGTGGCGGATGCGGAAAACCTAAATGAGTATTGGGAGTACTGCCAGGGCCCTGTGATTGAGATACTAAGTTTCGAAATCGAAGGAACTCTTCCTGCGATGCTGCATGATAGCTAGAACGAGATTAAAGCAAATGGTAAGAAGAGATCGTGCGCGGATTGATCGCTCCGGGTATAGTTACCTTCCTGGTGCACCAGGTTGTTGTCCTTGATGAAATGCTAAAGCTGCCCACCACGGCAATTGCGGTAATAACGGCCGATGAAGCATGGCCGCTTGGTCATAGTTTGCCGCCGCGTAATTATTACGAAATGCTTCGAGCGAACTAACAGGTACAGGTGATTTCGATGTTCGCGGCTGATCTTGTCGCAATATTGCCGAAACCGAAAATATTTCCGATTTTTTCGGACTCGTTGATAATTCGGTTATGGGTGATTCCGATACTCTAGACGCTTGTGCTGGTATTGATGGAGGCGGCGGTGAATCCACCTCTAACTCTAATGAACTGGATCGCGATCGAAATTCACCTTGTGGTGATCTCGATTGACTTCGCGATCGTGATCGCGATTCTCTAATGAAACGATTATGATGAGGATTATGATGGATGAGATGATGTGTACTATCACAAATTGGTGAGGACTTATGCATGTAGGTGTTGTTGTTGTCTTCGTCTTCGGATGTGGATTCGATCGGTTTCACTAAGCGATTTATGCTGAACGTAAGTTCGTCTATGTTCGGAAAAAAATTAAAAGAATTCAAATAAAAAATGCATTGGTTAGTTTACGATAGTAAATAATTGATGATAGAAGAAAATTGAATTTTCAACCCCTTTAGCTACGAGATGTATGCGAAACAAGTGCATGCGCTCAATAACATTCTCGGTCTTTTGCTGTACGAATTTCCCCGATTTTATTCGCCCTATTTTATGTATGGCCTGTGACGAATTGGAAAATTGTCAAATTGTTAGTTTAGAATGCGTCCTCCCACCTTTTTAACATGCTCCATTTATCTCGAAGCATAACGAACAGATGTTTCAGTTACACAGTAGAGTTAATGTTTAGATTACTTACTGCGTGGACTGAATGTGGCGAAAAGGTCGGATTTAGGGTGAATGGAATAATTGCGGCAGAGTATAAGGTGGATTTGGTGCAGATTACAGTCTAGGGGTTGAATGATTATCCCATTGTTTTGGTATTTATTTATCTCCTGGACGGCGAATTTACTATTTTTTTCTTAATAATTATTAATTTTTTTTTTCTTAACAATTATTAATTTTATTAACCAATACCTCTATAATTTAATTTAAATGATTTTTATTAGATACCAAATGTCACAAATATAAACTTTTAATTGTAGGTACTTCAAAAAATTAAGTTTTCTCCTTTTTTCGGTTATTCTATGATCCTTTCGAAATCATAAAAAAGAAAGAATACCTTGACACACAATCTATCTGTTGGTAGAGTCGAAGACAGTTTCGTAATATCAAACTTTTAATTTGAGTAATTGAATAATAAATATTGATAATAAGTGTAAATAAAAAAAAGTTAGAGTTTTGTAGATTTTTCTCTCCTCAGGCATAGAGCAACGTACTGTGTCCATATTTTATTTATTTATTTATCTGGGGTGCTGACTGCTTAATTTTAAATCTTAGAAATTTATTAGCTCACGTGAAATGTCTGCAAACAAGATATCGATATTTTGTAATTATTTCTACTTTAGATTTTTGAGTATGGTTTGATAATCGTTACATTTTAACTTTTGCGTGAAGTTTTGCAATCATATCAGCGAAAAAATTATCGTATCTACACTTTTTTATACTTCTATGATGATATTACATTTTTTTGCAACAAATATGGTTACTCTAATTGATGAATATTCGATTTGATTATGTACATATGTACCTCTAAAGCGTATCACAATTACTTTTTATCCAATACCCATCTTACATTGAAAAAAAAAGCCAAAAAAAAATATTTTAAATTTAAATTTGAATTTATTTTTTTTTTATTTCCTTTTAGGTTTAGAATTAAAATGTTAAATGTTTCACAGAAGGTATCTTCGTATTGATATGCTAAATGAAATATCAATAAATCTTTCAAATAAAGTTTGACTGATTATTTTTAGTATCACTTGTAAGTGATAGAAGGTGATAACTCTTGATATCGTGAGGATATCGTCGGTAAGATTATTGCCAATTATATTTGCTGAGTAGTAGTTTGTAGAAGTAGGCGCCTCAGTGGTGCAGTGGCTAAGCATGTTAGTCTACAAACATTGAGGTAGTGGGTTCGAATCGTAACTAATCATGGGTTCATCACGCGTGATCTAAGAAAAACAAAATAATATTTAAAACAGTAGAGCCGCCTTCTTTAGAAGTTTTGTTGCCCTATGCCCAGAAAGCGTCATACAGAAAAGCTCTATTTTGTTTTAGGCGATTTATAAATGCGATACTGAGATGTATTTGATGATTCGCCAAAGATTCGTAGATAAATTCCCCTATGAACATATAATTCACTTAGGTGAATCGTTTGTGATTCGCCTGTGAAGTTTTTGGTTTTTTGCGAAATATAATATTATACTACATGAACCAGAATTACAATTTTTTTTCATAAGTTGAATAAGTTAAAGAAAAATTATGCATAATTCAAAGTCAATATTTTTACAATAACCCCTGATGATTATACATATATAAACAATCATTACTTTGTACCTGTAGATCTGTAATAATATTTCTCCCACTTCTATCTTTTTTTATATATATAAATTTAAAAAATTCAATCAAATCCATAATTACATCCGACACGATACTTCGCGAATAGCATAATGGTAGTGCAAACATTGCCCGTGTGTCTGTGCAGTTTTATTATTAATGCCGCCGGAGACAGTCGGTTTCATATATATATATATGTATAACATTATATTATTTTATTTTTACTGCGGCTCTAGCCAAGTGCATCCACACACTTGTAGTGTTTACATAGTCGCGATAAGGAACATTGATAAGTCATGATTTATTATTTAATTATAGAACATTGATTTGGATTTCTCGAGTATAAATGAGTAGTGTGGAATAGCGTATAGGGAGGTGCACATGCACACTGCACAGTGCAAATAAGAGAGCTACGGCGCGCAAAATTGCATGCAATCTGTGTTGCAGCTTTTGTCAATAAATTGTAGTTCATACGTGTAAACTGGGCGCATGGACTTCTATAGTAGAGCCTATAGTGCGGATGGGCCCGATGGGGGTAGTTTATTTTATGTATGCTCGATCCTACGTATGATTTAATGGCGCAATCGAATAAAATTCAGGGGTTTTTGATAAAGCGCAAATTTAATGTGATTTTGAAGAGCCCTTCTAACTACAGCTATCTACCACCCGATGTTATTATTAATAATATGTACACTAAATCAAGCTTCGTCTATGCTCGATTTTTATCGCACATTTGTCGTCAATGTTTTAGTGTTAATGTTGTTCTTGTTTTTTTTTACTTTGTTGGCGCGATTCGAACAGTTTTATTGCTCCTGAATGGGATTAACCTATAGACCTGTGATTGAAGGGCATTTAGACGAGTGCTAGGGTTACGTTTTTAATGTTGCTTGAAATAATATTTGTGAACGGACTATGGATTTGATATCTTATCGTTAGTTCTTACTCGGCATGTATTGCGGTATAAATCGCGTCATATATAGATATGTGTATAGATGAACACGCGTCCACGTTATATATGTTAAACGACAAAATTCCTGAAATACGGATAATTTATGACCCTCTCTCCTTGCTATCTGCTGCCCACTATCACTTTTTTTTTAGGAAGGTGTGTATGTAAATATGTTTTAGCGGATTTTGAATTTTAGTAATGTGTGTGTTCCAGTGATTACATTTCTGGGTGTCTACAAATTTTGGTTTTGGTAATCTTGAATCAAATAGAGTTTTTAATTTTGTATTAATCTTGTCAATCGAAAAAGTGGATATGAGTCAGTTCATGTATTGAATACAAACGTGTATGTAGGTAGATACTAAGTCATATAAGTCAATCTTGACTGTATCCTGCGTAAACTAATCTACGTTCCTAATCAACCTGTATTTGAATTGAATCTAAGAACCTCAGTCATTTTAATAGCTTGTTAGAAATAACAAAAGTTTCCTAAAGCCTGTAAGAATGTATCTTTTTTTATTTCTTAAAACTTTTCACTTAAGTTATTTTGTCCGCCGGCCCTATGTTTGCGATCACCAGAACTTATGGCGCTATAACTATTAAGGTACGGGAACAACCTCTACGTCCGATTATTGAGGTAATTTTTTCATCAACGCAATTCTGGAGTGAAAAAAGAGGACCTAGACAATCTACCTGAAGGTTATGTTTGTTACCAATGTAACCAATTTTTTTTTAAATTTTAGGTCGATCACAAGTCACTTTATTATTTAAAATGTATTAAAGTAACAATACAAAGCGAAGGTTTTGTTGTGAAGAAAATCAAAAGATTAATTTCTTAAGAATATTTTTTACATTATTAGTTCATGTTTCAATCATACAATCTGCTCTTACGAGTGCGAGTATACTCTCTCATTTTTCTTCACATAGATACAATGCTTGATAAATTATAGTTCTCGAAAAATGTTTTTCCATTTAATTGCCTTAAACTAAATAACATCGAATTATGACACAGATAATGTCCGATTAATGTTTATTGTACCCTGAATAAATCTTATCTTATTATAATACAAGAAGGTATTATATTCCATTTTTTTGAGCTTATATTAATGTCCAAAGTCCGTAGGTATCACAAAATTCTGTATAAAGAAAAGTTCGTGATTGCTGTCTATGACTCTTATCATTCGTACTATAAAGCTGCAAATCTTAAGATTTCTTATCAAACGTTATTTTTTTTTAAATTTACAACCTAATGCGATTAATTGAAAAATTCGTATCTAAAGCTCGAAGGATCCCAATCACTTTCGAAAATATTGTTGGATATGCCTGAATGATATTCAAGTCTTTTATCGCAGCAAGTATTTGTACTGATTAAAATGGACTTGTCTCGAAAAACTATTGGATATTGATTTTAACACGATACTTGGATCAATTTGGTATTTTCGGAAGCATTTGTCGTCAATAGGGCTGCCCCCTTTTAATATTGGATATCACATTTGTTTGTTTTGGTGTGAATTCTTCGCAATCCAACTCTGTCATTAAAAATTGAAACCAAGTGCACTCGACCATGTCCGGTCAGTCACCGTAATCATCACAACAAGTGCGCAAACTTGTGAACGCTGCTTCGATTACGTTCGAAACGTACACGAGACAGGACACTCTTTTTTCTGCATATCGAAATTCGAAAAAGGACTCCCAGTTAAGCTCTGGTTCAATAACAATAAACGTTAACTGCTCCTTTGCAGGCTGAGTCTTGTTCACAGTTCCATATCCTTTTGGCTACAATACACGCTACCCTTGCCCGAAATGGCTGTGACTGATTTTTATTTACGAGTTACCCTCCCGAAAGTTTGCTGAGGGTTGTTATGTTTTCAACTCGCAATTTACCATAAGTTTTGCACTTGGCATCCCTTACCCTTACGGCTATAGTGTGAATGGGCTACGTCGGGAATGATGAAAACAGAAAATAATGTGTATCCTCCCCTAAGTAAACACAGGAAAAGCCGCCAGAAAAACGGACACCGCGGCGGGATAAATAAAAAAAGACAACAAAAATGCAAGCAATAATAATCATGATAATATAATCTATCCCGATGTAAGGGCCTTACATATGTTTTGATTATTTACGGCTCCTGAACTTTCGTTTCTCTTGAATTTTTCAGGAGCCTGTTATCCTGGTGAGATTACAGGTATTCCATTCAAAGTATGTGTACTTACAACGATTGCGTGGAACCCTAAAATCAATATCAGGATAAAAGTAGCTCATGTCTTTAGCTGGTTTGATTGCATGTCGTCCAAGTCAATTATTTATGGTTTTGGTGCATTATACAAGTCAGTTCTGACTATAATCATTCGGGGAAAAAAATTATAGACTGAGATTAAAATCAGCTAAAAGCTTAAATGTATCTAATCCTGTCTGTTAACCAGATTGGTCGCGCACGCTCCAACTCTATACTCGTATGCGACTAATTATTCAAATTTCCGTTTGTTTGGTTTAATGTTTTTCGTAGTCTCTATATACCGAACAATTGAATCGAATTAAGAATGCGATCGAATGAAGTCATAGGCGAACTAAATTGTGCATCAGTTTATTTTCTGTTCAGAGATTTATGATTTGTAATCATAAAAATTGCGAGTGAAAAAATAAAATCTGAGCTTGAGAAATCTGTGATCTATTAAACACGTTCATGTTTCGCGTTTTGAACATTCTAGTAATAAAAAAATAGTCAACAGTCAAAATTTTGAACATATAAAAGTCAGGACGCATGATATAATTTCAAGTATTTTAATTTCTTAATTTTACTTTAATATTTAATTTAATAAGATTTCTTTGTATATAATTTTATTTTTATTCTTGATGGTATCGAAATAATTTAATTTATCAAGCGGTTTAGTGTTGGAATATTGATCCTTGAGATATAAAAAAAAACGGTGGTATGTGTTTCATACCTGTAATGTAGACCATAAAACTGCAGAAAGATACACTCTCATACTTGGGCGTACTCATCTTGACTCGACGAAAGTACGAAGGCGGCATTAGAATATATATTTAAATTAAAAATAAATTTAAATAAAAAAGACAAAACATGCCTCGATTACAAACTTACTGAAGAGTTTCATAATAGTGAAAAAAAATCTAATCGGGTATAAAAAATTCGCCACCAAAATAGAATGTCCGCTGAAACATTGAAAACATTACGTCCTTGCTTGAACAAACTTATGCTCTTTATCGCGTGACGACTACTCATTTACGAACATCGTTCTTGCACGAGTAAAAATTAAAACTGGTAATTTTTTGCCTAAAGGTCAATTTCTACTTCCCTTGCACAAATGCATCAGCTACTTATGTTTTAGCTTTGGAAAGATTTTTCGCATTCGTCTCGTTCAATTGTCGATCAATTAAAGGAAATTCGTTTATTAGCTTACAGAGTCGTAGATCACAATTCGCTATCTCCGCAAATGATCTGCAATGCGATTTCTCTCTGTGTGGCTTTACGAATTTTTATTACTGCTCAATATATATTTATTGTCCGACCGGGACCACACATACACGATCGCACGCTTATGATTCTAATCGAAAAGATCTGAAGATCTTTTGATTTGATTGATCCGTATTAATTTCGATTGACTCGATCCATTCCGATGATTGGGAGTTTCCTCATTTACCGCGAACAGCAGAGGATATTTGCCTGTTTCAATCGTTTTATTGGATCCAATCAAAAATTTTGTTATGCGTGCATTTGAGCTGCTTTTATTTAACAATCGCATTAATTGCAAGATTGCCTTATCCAAATAATATTCGACATCAAAAGATAACAGAACGGTTTATCTATAAAATTCGAAGAGCTATAGTCTTCGCCGAGCTGTACTTACAATTTATTTTATAGCTGACTTAGGTATAGATTTAAAGAAATAAGGAATCATTGTTTGATCACAGCTTAGACAGTTTTTCGGAAATACCTTGGTCTCGCTGTGTCTACAGCACTGCACCACGTAAAGTGACAATAAATCAATTCGATGGTATTATGTCGGAATCGGGAAAAGTTTTTTACTTATATTATCAATATTTTTCCCCGATATTAAATGAATCCGTTTAGTCTGATTGTATAGTTCGGAGATGATCCCATTTTCGAAGGTGTGACTGCGCTTTTTGTTTGCCCGATGGATTATGTTGATTTCCGGGCCGAATTCTCTTGCGGTATACATTTTTGATTGATTGTCGGCTGTGATTTAAGTTCGAATTTGATTTTTACAATATTAATGGAGTCGTAACGTCTGGCATGAGCGCAGGATGTTCAAATAAAAACTGAATTATTGTGTAGTTCTGATTCGTTGGTCGGAGTTTGAAATTTTTTATATCGTTGTCAAAAACCTTAAATATTAGCATCAAATCGAAAAGTTAAGTTAGAACTGCGCACCAAAGTGTCGTACATTTAAATAAGAAAAGAGATGTACTTAAATTGCAGAATTAAAAAAAAATCTAAGTATATTTTGAGGTATTGGAAATTTATGGTCTTTGAAATAGAGTTGTGAGTTGCTTCTTCTTTGCCTTAGCGTAGAATAGGTACAGTCGATTGTTTTATTTGACATTTCTAGTCGCCTAGAAATTATTAAAAATTTACTTCCCCATCTCAAGTGCAGGTTATGTAGGTATTGATAATGTAGCTCAAAAAAATCGAACGCCCGAACGTCCGTTGCGTTCAATCAATCCAGTACAAAAAGTTTCTCTGAATTGGCTATTGCTAGCTCTATGATAAGTGGAGTTCGGCATCTTTGAACATATTTCCTGTCAATATTTCTAACACAGGACAATTTTCTCATATGTTTTTAGGATCATGTTTTTCCACTCATAACTCTCTTTTAATTTTTCTTGAATCCAGAACTACGTTTAGAGTTTCTTTGAAAAGAACAACTTATTTTTGGAGAAAATTCATTGGTAAATTTAGAAAATATTTCCTTTTATTTTCTTTAAATAATAATTTTGTTATGTTTTTAAAATTTATTTATTTCCATTTGTGATTTATTTGTGAAAAGTTTCATTTTGGTATATCCTTAAAGTCTAAATATTGGAAGTTTTTCGAGACTCGAGGTACTTAAATCAAATTAATTAAGGGAAAAAATATACAGCGGAACATCTAAAAATATCCGCGACCATCACTACAAGAGATTGATCAGAAATATGTTATTAATGGGAACTACATCCGAGAATTTGATTGAAACGAAAATTTCGCTAGTTCATACAAAAGACCTAAATATTATACAGACACCGTAGTCCAACGCTAGTATACAAATCTTCATTCGATTCAATACTTATTGCAGTCACTGTAAATAAAAGTGCCTCGAATATCCTACGGCTCTTTCAATTACATCTCGACTTACCTTTGATTATCTTCGGATGCCTAGTCTCGGGTGAATGCGCCACTGTCACCAAGATGGGATGCTGTGATGCCTCATTAGCACCTGTTGGGGTTGCCGCATCGATATCTCGGGTTCTCAACCCTGTCATTATTGTCGGGGTATTTGTTGCCATCGATCCCATGTTGATTGGTTGCTGTATTGTAGCCTGTTGTCCACCCACTCCTCCCAGACTATTTCGAATTGCCGTCGGTCCCATAGGTAAAAGACGTCGATAATGACTAATAAATTCGAATGATAGTGGTGATAGGCTGGTAACATTGCGTGCACCTATATTCGAACAGAAAGAAAACGAAATTGTTATTGATGAAAATCGTTCGGGATTGAGATGAACTGGAGCTGAAAATGTATACGGATGGAACGGAAAAACTTAAGTGGTCCGTTCGGGAAGACTTCCAATAAAATTGTATTCCAAATGCTGTAGATGAGGAGCCTTCTGGGCGGCAAAATTAAAAGGACACTCAACATCAATTAACTATTAACCAATGTGATTGGGGTCGACTTTTAATTGAACTCAAGTACTGTTTGATCGGGGTCGACTTTTCACTCCTTCTCGTGATGCCACTTAGAATGTTATTTTTGCAAAAGTATTTCTAGCTTCGGAAAATTGAAAAGGAAATCGTTTTGAGATTTGCATTGCAATCAGTTGCATTAAGTGCACTTCAAGTAGGTGCTTCTAATTTCGTACAAGTGCTATCAGGAAAAGAGTAATTCCAAATCTTGTTTCTGAGTCTATCTTTTCACACTACTATTGAGGCCGTCAAACGAAAGCTATGCATTTCAGCCGAAGAAGACTAAGTAATAGAACCGCGCCCATTGATGCTAAAGACAACAACCCTTATTAACTCCACTTTCTTCTATCTATATTCTAATGTCGAGATTATTGTGCATCATTAAAGCTGGTTTCTCCTAGTTCCCATGTATTAAAAACGGGTATTACAATTATTTTGGCAGGACACAACGAAAAGAGCTAATTTATTTGTCGCCTCCACCTTTCACTCCTTAGAAAATTCTTTTGGTTGCAACTCGTTCGCAATAAACCAAGAAAATCTCTTCTAGTGGCCGGTAGGATCTTTGCCAATTAGCCATGAGCAAGCTATCCAGAGATTTTATCCCCGAAGGACGTTAATTTTCTGGTTTTGTACACGTTGACCTTTGCTTATGACCGAGAGTGAGATGAAAATTACCACATCCCATACATAAACGCAAATAATTGCTTTCGCAGCATTATGTATACTTCGTTAGAGACATGTAGTAAATGTTATACGGTACCATGGCAACCATGGTCATACATATACCCATACATAAACACCTCGAAAATTAATCTTACAGAAACAGTCGCATAAATACTATCCGAGCTTATCCTGGTTAATTAAAAATGACGGCAAATGTGGGAGCAAACATACAACTCCGCAAAAAAAGGATAATAATAATTGCAAAAATTCGTACGATACATTATATGTTCATATATGGAGATGTGAATTTTGAACGCATCCGGAAAATCCGGGATGGGTCAGACGTACTGAGTTGCGTTCTCGGGCACAGTAAAAATTTATTTTTCAATTTTCCCGTGTCACATTGGGTTGCTTTTAATAAAACTGATATGGCATAAGGATTTATGTCCCATGTTTCTGTTACCTGCGATATAAAAACAATTTGACCAATGCATGCGGCATTAAGGTGCGTTCAGATGCGTTGGACATAAAATAATACAATTATCTCTTACATTTTACGAGGCATGGATCATTGGTTATAGAAGTGGGTACTACATCAAAGAAATTTTTGATCACATATACGGTTGTAACGATATTAATCGTTCAATAGTGGTAGAAAATTGTTTTTAAGGTTCTGTACCTGGAGGATGTGGTAATAGAGTCGACCTGATTGCATACATTCACTAGCTTGTTAATTGGAACCGTAATAATTGTTAATTTGCTAAAGTGGCATAGAATTTAGAAATACTTACTTGAAACAAAAAAATAAAATATTTATAATAATTCAATAAATTTTTGGCTTATTTAATTGCAGGATTTAATTTTTTTTTGATTCTCTATATTTGTTTTATTGTTATTCTTTCTGTTACTTTTATTTGTCTAAAGTATCGACTTTTTTTTCACTACACTATATATATTTTCATTGATTCAATCGTAATCAAGCTTTTAATCATTTACGCGCTAAATGCTCATCTCGTTATAAAATCTAATCAAATTGAATCTTTCATATTTAAGTGATTCCGTCGAAAACTCCTTAATCAAGTCGTGATCCTGATGATCCCCCAATTAATTAAATCCATCTTTTATGAAGGCGCTATGATAGCATCCATATATACAGCTCCTTGAAATCGGTACCATCACAACCCAAAAACCAAAGGAGTTTGACGATAAGTCTACAAAATGATGTGCGCTGTGAATTTTAATTAGCACCAAAGCAATCCACACTTTAACTGATAAATTCCCGGTGCCTTTAGAAATCCCAATTTGCCAGTCGGATTAAATGAATTCCAGCGCCCTCCCCCAATCCTCGGGGAAAATTGTGTTAGCCAGGATAGGCATATCCTTTACGGTTGGCTGTCGGTTACGACACAGAAGAAGGATATTTAGATTTTGATTTTAACCTAACAACGAAAATTATGAGTGAAAATGATGAAAGGCTGAAGGCGGAAGAGCTTCGGTTTGACTTTATAGGAAGATAGACTTCAGGGATAACTACGTTTAGTAGTACGCACGTTCCCAAATGTATTATAATCCGATTACTAACCGAAGCCGATTCAGTTCTCCATATGTGAGCCATGAATGGAGCAAATTGCATGATCAATTATGAATGGAAATCATCTTGGCGGGACTGATTTCGAATCGATGAGTAATCTCCTCACATTGACCTCTAAATCACTACGAATTTTTTTTTCTAGCGTTTAATGTGGGTGCCACCAAGATGTGTTATCGTAACCAGAGATTCTTGTCTATCATAAGGTTGTTAGGAACCATAACACCATCCGGTTACTTACTCATTTCGTATGGAGCTATGGGCTATGCTTGGCCAACATTGGAAACTTGCAACTATCCCATAAGTGCGCTATGTAGCGTTTCCGATAGAGCAAAAACTGTCGCCTCTACTTGCACATGTTCTCCATTCTGGACGAAGAAGCGCTTAAGCTCCTGATGACATCGATAAAAATAATGGGGAATCGGTCGGGGACGGCCGGGGTTATCTTGCTCATCTCACGATCGCGATCTATGAATGGGACGATCCTCAATAGCATCTTAAGTGAACTAGTTGATCGCGACGACTGATTATATCATAGATCACTGGGCGAAAAAAAGGTGGATGTTGAGTTTGGTGTTTTTATAGCCATTGAGATTTTTTGCAGCCTCATCAGTGGAGCCATCTGTGGCTGTTGCGGCTAGATGTGTACAGGGAAGTGGTGATACTGATATTACGCAGATAATTAATGCGTCACATTTGGCTGATTTTTAAAAATGTCACAAGATTTATAAACAAAAAAAAAACAACTTAAGCTGTACGGTTTTTTGCTGCAATTGAAGCTAATGTGCTGAGTTTTATTTTTCAGTCCAAATCTGGTGCAATCATGTGGAGCGTGTGTTGTTTTTCGTTGACTTCTTACGTAGTTCAGTTTAGATATTCAGATTGCAAATCTGCGACTCATTGAGTGATTTTTGATAATTTGTGTACGAACCGAAACATTCAAATTATTTTTTACATATTGCTTTTATATACTGCTATAGCCAAATTTGTGTCCTTTCGATGATCGTTTCGGGAAAAATTTTTTTTTTCAAAATTAAAACATATATGTGCCTTGAATATCGACTGGGTCTTGTCTTTAAATTTATTGCATCGCTTACTTAAAGGTAACTTGCCTTGAGCATGGTTTTTTGTCGTTCATACGCTTTTAATTTGTCTAGCTTCATAAGATAAAAACACGATCCTCAAAATTTCATAGATTTTAGGATAAAAAGTTTGAAAAGAATGCCTTCGGTTAAAGTGCCAAAAATTGTCAAAAATTTGTTTATTCAGTTTTGACCTTTTTTTTTACAAAACTATTTGATTACTAGTTTTACTATTTACTATATTTAAAAAAAAACTTGTTAGCTGCGACAAAAATATCAAAATGTTGACCGATTGCCGAACTAAAAATAGGTATGTTGTCAAAAACACTATTGCCTTCAATTCCAGAGCTTGCAGCCTTGAATGGCATCCAGACTTAGTATTAATTTTACTGAACAGATTCCTGGTAAACTACAAGTGGTGTTTTAGGTTCTAAAAATAGAAAAGGCTTCGAGAAGAAGAAGACATATCTCAATAAAATTATAAATGAAGTCTTTGTTCTGTGGCTATTTATTTCAGTTCTATCAAACAACGCACGTAATTCGAGACTAGAAACTTCACTCTATTCAGCTATGTATGACAAAAACTCTCAGACTTGTGACAATTTTAAACCAATGCTTTCGTAGACTTTATTTTCAGTTATGCATTTGAAACAGCTATAGCTCTATGTATTGTACAATATTAAGTCAATTTTGCATTCGATCAACTGTTTGAACACTACAATTTACGAGTTTTTAGAAAAAAAATTTTAATTGTTTTATTTAATAGATACGAAATAGCGTTCAAATAAATATTTAATTCTCAAAAACCGTTTACTTGCATGGAAACCACTTAAACTTTACTTTTATCAATTTTTCAGCAATTTTAATTTATCATGTAAAATTGTGTATTTTTAAAATATATAGATTAATTAATAAAGTAAATAATAGTGAAAATTTATTTTAATATTCTTCTTGCAAATTTTTCATTAATGTCCGTGTAAGTGTATTTCGAGCTGAATTTCCTTAAAATCTAGTCGCTCAAGTTTATTTCAAAATCGTTCAATGATATCCATATGCTAGGGGAACATAAGGAGATTTGATCCCTGGAAGATCTATTGTCAACCTGTAACATCCATTTTATTTTCTTGATGGTAGCACTGATTTTTAGAAGACTAGAAGGATAAGGGAGTTTGCGAACGTAAAAATATAAAAATTAGGTTTTATTTTAGATCAACATTTTTTTTAGTACCTACAAAAAAGAAAATTAACAAACAAAATTATTGCTAAAGAGTTTAGATCATGATCGAAGTAAAATGAAAATTATCATATCTCCTTTATTTCTCCATTTGAAAAATAGGATGGGATTAAGTCTAAATATTATCGTTTTGCACCGCTAATACTGGATTCCCTCACTTCTATTTCTCATAATGTTTATTAATGACTTCTTTTAATTAAATCTAACTATCTTTATTGTTTTGGTGGATTGGATTATTCATAAAAATTAAAAAGATTTCATACAACAATTCAAATATAAAGAAATATTGTTTAAGTTTAGCCTGATCTGATATAGATATAAAAATCACTAACTAATATGAAATCCTCCGTATTTTCAATTTTGTACCTTCCTATAATTTTAATATCTATCAAAACAAAGTAGTATGCTACTGTTTAAACTTCGATCATTCAAATAAATATTTCATCCATTCTGAAAAGTCGAAATATGTAGGTATGGTTAAGGTCGAGGATGTGCTTTGGATTTCATGGCCGATAAACGCATGACTCTGAATTGTGCGATTAATATAAAAAATTGTGAAAATATATAATTTATAATTTTTTTAAATTTCAGATGAACCACAAAACGTTAGCCTAGGCCATGATAGTGCAATGGCTAAGCGCGCTAGTTAGAAACACAGGGGTTCGAATCGCCTATGGTGTTTAGCTTAGTAAAAGATAATTAGTAACTGTGCCCTAGAAGAGCGCAGTACACCACGTAAGGCTTTATATAAGAACTGAAGGTCAAAATATTTCTAAGCTATCTCCAGGGGCAATATCATAAACTTCTACGCAACCAATTTTGAGTAAGGGTGCAAACAAATCCCAAATTAAAATTAAAATGTGTATCTATGGTCCTGATAATGCAACTATAATACAACTCTCGTAATTAAACTGAAGCCAATTCCATAGATCCTCCAGAGGTGGATAAATGCCCGGAAAACATGTCCGCTTCATATCTATAATACCAATACCACCAAAAACACTGACTGTGGCTGCTTCTGGGTTAACGCGACCACCTCAAACATTAATCGCACCCTGGAGTTGTGCCCCGAAAATTATTATACTCGTACACCTGCGGAAAATTTCATATCATTTCCGCATATCGCGTCATCCCGAAATTAATTCGGCTGACAAATAAGAGCTGCGCCAATCAATAATCAGCATAATTTCATTTGAGGACGAGGTAGGAATACATCGGGCACCTGGGATTAGTTTACCGGGATCAGGACATAGAGTCCTGGTAATTTCGAGAGAGGTTTGATTGTGGGATCAAGTGTTTTATATTTACCGTCGGTTTTGGTTTTTGGTGTGACGACCCGAAAAGCACTGGAAATCTGTGGCGGCCCATTGTTGTTGTTATTGTGATGAGGATTGCCATGCGAATTGCCCGAATTCGAGAGCATGTGTGAATTAGGCACCTGTGCTACGGGTGTCCCGGATGTAGGCACTGTCGCTGCTGTCGCCAGTACC
Organism: Beris morrisii; assembly: GCA_951812415.1. NCBI lineage: Eukaryota > Metazoa > Arthropoda > Insecta > Diptera > Stratiomyidae > Beris > Beris morrisii. The sequence continues at coordinate 116,186,732 of OX638313.1, read as the reverse complement.
GACGAATCCGCATGATAATTGTGCAGATGGGCGTGCGACTGGTGTACGTCATTCGGTTCACTTTTCACACTTATGCTATAGTCTAAAGGTAAGTGTTTCTGTTCCATCATGTCTGCTATCACTAACTACTATTATAACTATTTGCTTAATTAAAATTAAATTTTATTTTCTTTTATTAACTAATTCACTAGGTACACAAGCTATCAATCAGTCCGAAGTTGATTCGTGGCCAGTATGCTCCACCACACTTATCACAAGAAACCGTTCACCTTCACTAAATTCTTGAAGAACCGCTCCAACCACTTCCGATTTCCGATTTGTTTCTATCCCGACTCCGACCCTACGAAACCCAACTAAAGACTGACGACTTGCTGCATCCGATTTCGGAAATCAACGAAAATGCGACTGTCGCCCAGCCGTGATCTAAAATCGACTACGCGACATCAAACAACAACAAAGTCCAAGGGCTACCTTCCCTTAACGTTTAAGTTACGACCCCTATCTGAACGTAATGTTTGTTTCGGCACGCGAGCGTTGAAGTGTGCGTGTGCGTTGACTGTAGACGTTCCGGCGCTTAAACCAAACTGAAGTCTTGTAAGTCAATCAATCAGCAACCTTCACTCCGCCACTGTCGCGCTGCTTAGTGCTTCAACCGAACGAATTCTGTAAATGAACCTCGCGGACGGACATCACTGATTTCTGCGGGTGCCTCCGTTTCACTCGCAATCGTAACGCACAACTACTGGGACCTGGGACTGGGAGTTCTGGCTTATGGGCTATTGCTCGACTGATAGGGGGAATCGTAAATGGAGCGCGTTCGGCGCTTCGGTACCGCCCATTTCTGTGCTAGCTTGAAGCGCTCGGGAAGGGGATGTGACCAGCGGAGAAATCTCGGAACCCCCACTACTCGGTTTTTAGAAAGACGTCCACCATATTGGAAGGCGGTTACTTTAATCCGTTGTGGCAAACTGTTGCGCCCTATCATGTTGCTTGTGCTATGGAACGAGATGGAACTTGTTATTGCGACTTGGGAAAGTGTGCTGCTCTAGCGTGCGATAGCTGGGATAAATCCGTTTCGTTCAGGAAACGAGCAAATAAAATCTGCAGGATAAACAGGTTGGTCGAAGGGATTTCCTGCTGATTGTAGGTTTGAGCCTGTACTGATTGCACGGATTTCCGGGAAATTGCATAATTGTTTTTTTTCTTAATTGTGCTTACAACCGTCAAATATAGAAGATATATGAAAAGAATGCATTAAGCTTGGAGTTGCAGGTATGAAAACCTGTTGGCCTCGTGGTTATTTGTGGTTCCACTCGGCCATAGTTTATACAAAATGGTTACATATTAAATGAACCATGGCTTTTTAATGAAAATAAATCTTTATTCTTTTTTATTATTTAGAATTGTATGTTATAAAGAAGGTATATATACATAACACCTACGTAAATTTTATTCACAAAGTCATAAACAGTTTTGAAAGCTTTTGCTAAAAATTCGCTACTTAGTCCTATACCACATGGAGCGACCTTTCCAAACTAAGTTCATTCACATCAAAAGCTTTTTTCTTCCTTCTTATATTCAATAAGTGTTTAAGAAACGCGCAAAATATACCACTGTATAATTTTATTACTAGTTCCTGTATATGTGATGTAATATTTTGATGGACTAAGTACGACCCAGCCCAATTTTACAATGCCTCGAACTTTAAAAATTTCAGGATACACTAATTTAATCTAGAAAGGCTATTTACAAGCGAGTCTCAAAAAATTTACATTTTTAATAATTTCTTTTAGTCTTTTTTAATTTTTTGCAAATCTTATGAACACCTTCGTTATTAAGCTCGATATCTCGATCAGCTCCGGATTTATCGTGCGCGTTCGTGCTACCGAAAAATTGTCGCATCTAAGATTTTACATGTGAATGCATAGAGCTACTGGAGATGACAAGCCACCGGTCTTGTATAAAGCGCTTTGAAGCCAAAAACACGGTGAGAAGTGAGACAAAACAAGGTTGTTGTTGTTGTTTTAGCGTGAGAGTGAGTGCGACAAAACAAGTTCGTTATGTCAATTGTTGTTGTTTTGCGTGCAAGTGAATGCGACGACGTCCGCCTTCAACTCAATCGCTGCTTGTCATCTCCAGTATATATATCTCTATATGTGAATGTTACATAACGAAATCTGTAACAGGGATTTATTCTGGTTACGTTAAGAATTCATGATATTAATGAAACAAAATTTTCTTGGTTTTCATCAATTTTAAATGCGTAACTGAGGTCCTTAAAATTGGCGGATACAAGGGCGGCGGATGTGGAGACTGCCAAACATTTTTGATCACTCGTCGCTCATTACTTTGCGGAATTTTTTGTTGGTTGTAATTTCTCTTTTATTGTGTATAAATTTAAATGAGAAAATTAAATAAATGCATCTCCTAGAACGAAATTGCGGGACAAAATTCGCACAGCGAATTCAGAAATTATTACATTTGAATTTATACAAGAGATTATTATTTGGAACTAATAATATTTAAAAAAAAATTTGACTGGTTTTGCATAATCAAATACTGATTTGGATATAATATGTATTTCATATTGTTATTGCTGTTAAGCTTTCAAAACGTTAAAGGACTAATGAAGAACCATCGAACCCAATTTTCTTCATCCGGTTGCAGATGAAGAAAATTGTATTCGATTAAGACGTTTAAAAATTAACTATTATTTTCACTAATAGAAAGAAAAGGTTTTATTAGAAAATCCAAAAGAGATAAAACTTTTCGCTAATTTTATGTAGGTATCTGTAAACTGTTGAGAGAGAATTGAATATTCATCATAATCATTAAAATACGGTTTTAAAATAATAATGATTTTCATATGGGTTGTTACTTCTGCTCCAAAGGTCATGGTAAAAGTAATGGACGTCAGATGAAGTTTCTCATCCTCATACAATAAATTTCAAGGTATCGATCGTCCTGAAATTTTAGCTGTTCGTTGTTCCGCCTTTGCAGTCCGACGTAGATCTTACTGAAATAGCTAGAATCTGATTTGCAATTCTGTAAAATCCATCCGAATCTGATCCTGTTTATAATATTGTAGCATTTTATTGTTTAGGGCACACGACTCATGAGTGATAAGCCCCAATGATCTAGAGGCAATTGTCATGGAAAGCGTTATGCAGGATATCCAAATTCAGGCTTATTACGTTGTTATTACGAAACGAAAATACGAAACGGATAACTATTGTTACAATTTCATTATTTTCTGATTTCAAAACTATGTACACCGATCTATTGTAGGAAAACTATCATGAGATTAAATATTTCGTTAAGGGGGTAGATCATAACGGAAACATTATTAATATTATTATCTATTCTATTTCTAATTAAGTGGTTGAATTTAGAATACATATTTGTTTATATTAAAACAATGTTAAACTACAAATAAAAACCATGTAGGGTAAATACCCCAGTTCCGAGCCCCCGTAAGACAAATGTTGACTTTGAGTCATCGTTAAAAATCAGAATATACAGTTACCAATCTGATATTTTACTATTCTGATTTAATATTTAATTCTTGCGTGTTACAATATTCATTCAACAAAAAATTGCTATTATGGCTTAAAGAAGATCAATAAGAAGTTTAAAATGGTCTTCGTTCCAGTTTCGAGCCCCTCTGATCCCTTTTCCGAGCCATCAAATGCCAGTTACGAGCCTCACATGCTCTCATAGCAATTTCATAGGATTTCGTGTTCCACTCCACTGACGTCGGAAAACAACAAAAAAAAACTTCTTTCAAAAATAAATATATTTTTCATTTTAACGAAAAAAATCCTTCAGGGTGAATATAAAAAATATGTATGTAACGGTAAAGGCAAGATTGAAATTAATGTTAAATATCGCTAAGTTCACATGTTAAACAATGAAAATCTGCCTCATTTGTGCATAGTTTAAAAGCGCATCTTGAATGGTAAGTCTTTAAGTTACTCTTACGTCCTTCGTAGAAAAAAGCCCAGCACATTCATAACACATAACACCTTTATGAACTGCGTTTTCAGTCAAAGCTCTGCACTTGTCGACAGCAAACTGTCCATCTACAAATAGCTTCCATATATGAGATCCACTCGATCCTTTCTGAAAAGGGTTACTAGACTATTTTGCACTACAGCAATTGCATGTTGTCTCTCAGTACCAAATTTTTCTGTAACCTTCAACTTTTTATACTCTAGATGAAATCTGCGAGTATTATAAGTTTAATCCAGCCCTAAATTTTGTAACGCATAGAACGGAGCCTCGGACAAAAAAAAAGTTATACATTATTTTTTGTTTATTTGTGTCCAAAAATTCCAAATCCGCTTGACGTCCGTCTGTCTGTCCGTCAGCACGATAACTCAAGAACGCCTTTCCCTATGATCTTGAAATTTTGAATTTGGATGTTTGGTCTAAATTTGTAAGGCTGAGTTTGTTAACGGACAAAATCGTCCTACCCCTTCGGGTAGCTGCCATACAAAATGTCCCTTAAACAGGGTGTACAATAATATTGGCCGATAACTTCAAAAGGGTTTAAGCTACGACTTTCCAATAGTTGGATCTAAATATATGATTATGAAGAAAATCCTATTAGTCCTTCGTGTAGCTGCCATACAAATCTCCTGTCAAAATGTCCACTGAATTTACGGAATTCAGTATAACTAAAGTCGTTTAGCTATTTGAAATTTTGTACACATAAGTTTTTAAATGGAATCCCATATCTCTGAGCTACAGAACGAATTGTTGACCCTTTCCTGATTTTCTCTAAAGCCTTCTGTAATTGCTCCTGTAAATATTTAGGTTTATATTAGTTTTGACATATTCAATTACCTTATATCTAAAACAATATTCACTTTTTAACTTTAACATAGTAAACCACTTCGTAACCAAAAATATATGTAATAATTCATTATAACAATATTAGATGTGTTTTTTGCGCACTTATCCAGAACAGGTTAGAAAATTTTTATACAAAATAACAAGAACATTGCTGTTTCTATGGTTCTTTATAACTTTTTTCCATAGATAGTAGGCTAGATTAGAGAATTTATCGCGAATAGCTGCCCCAGTGAGCTCACTAGGGCACCTATTCCTGTTAAAATCTATATTCTAGCCTACTATCTACAGAAAAAAGCAATAAAAAATAACAAAAACTGCAATATTCATGGTGTTTTCAATGTAAATTTTAATCACTACTCTGATCTGGATAAATGCGTAAAAAAACATACCTAATGTTGTTGTTATTTTGTAAATAAATTTTAATTTTATTCTGGTAAGTGCGCAAAAAAACACACCTATTATAATATAATATTTTCTGTATAATTATATTTTTATTTAAAATTGTATTTTTAAGGAAATTGTCTTAGAAGGAGGCTTAGAACTTGGGGCTCGCAACTAGGTCGATGAAAAAGATACAGAAATGCTAGTTGCGAGCCACCCGGCTCGGAAATGGAAATTATCAGAAATACAGTACCAGTCCCGAGCATCCTTATTATTCTAATTAAATATGAAATTTTCAATGTTTAATTAATTACATAATAATATTTGTAAAATACACTTTCCATGTCACAATACTTACATCAATTATGTAAAACTAATGTTGTAAGCACTATGATCTCACTGAATTTTCTAAACGAAAACTTTAAGGAACTTGCAGTTTTGTGAAACACGTCTGTTCTTTACGAATTCTGACAACAATTGAAAATATTTCAAACGAAGCCTATAGCTGAATCACTAAAAACAGTTAAAAGTGATTGCTAAAAATGGTACTGAAGGAAAAACTGTAATGAATTCTTAGCTATTTGTGGAATTAAAGATGGTGGCTCGGAACTGGCGTACGGCTCGCAACTGGGGTCTTTACCCTAGGTAGCTAACACATTGATATTACTGCTTTCTGCCTTCATGTGTCATTCGTCTTCCTTCCTGAACTGAATATTGTTGCACGAGCATTGTTAATCGCGATTACCTTTCTTCAATAATTGCCCAAGCATTATCGTGCAGTTTTAAGGATAAAGCCAAGTATTTCCTATTTTCATCGATAAATAGATACCTACTCAGTTTTCGGTTCGCACCCATAAGGCCACATAGCACGTACATTAAACATGCAATACAAACTTTAAGGTATTAAGCAAGCAAATTCGTAATATTGACAAAGCTAAGTCTAATAACGTTGTCGCAAGAACAATTTAATCCGGTCATATAGTTATAAACGCAAAACCTTCTCAATAATATATCTCCAAACAATTTATTTTTATTAATTTTTTTTATCATATCTCTCTTTTTTTCACCCGTAATCAACAAAAAATCTAACTAACCATTTAAGAAAATCCTCAACAACACCTTCAATTTATTAAGGCTTGTCTCCGCCATAAACATGTCAATCAGACATATTAATCACAGATTTCATATGTTGAGCTTATTTTTTTTCTTTTCGAGTGTTTCAATTCGAAAAATTCCACAGAATTTTTTTTTAATAATTTCGAAAGATTTTCGATCAATCCTAGTCGGACTTAATTCGATTCGATAAAGCGTGTCAATCAAGTAATGCCATTTTAAGAGCATGATGTAATCCGAAAAGTCTATAGGTGTTTATGTTGGTACCTAAAAAAATAAATAGAATAAAATAAAATAAAAACAAGATAGATACTAGATACGTATGTTGTGTATATTTCTAACCCTTTTTCGCTTATCATGGTCGTAATTTTATTGCTGATATTTAACAATGTTGACTTTGCCCGGATGCTTCTTCAGATACCATCAAATGGTGTTTGAAGAGCAACAGCCATATGTGACTATGGAATGGTATAATGCTTTTTTCGCATAAAAACAGACCTTGTAAAAAGCAGGTCTTACTGCAAGGCTTCCATGTGCCATTTCCATTTTATGATGCGCCCCGTATCTTTATTGCGACCAATAGTGGCCTCTTGGAATCGTCAAAGGCACTTATCGTCTTGGCCAAATCAATTTCTAATCAAAGTAATAGTCTTGTTATTTTTTTAGGCAATTATTATTATATTACCTACAATTTTGCGCGGTACCTAACCGCACCACCTTCCTAATCGAATAACCTGCTTTTATACTTAGACGTGTTATCTAATCGCACGATATTGACATTGTTGACGAAAGTTACTTCGTTGTCGAGACGAAGACGTGGGATTAAATATGGGATATGGCGTGAACGGATTACAACTATGGGATTGTAAATTATATTTTCTCGCGCCATATGATTTTGATTACACTTCGAGTGATTTTTAGAAATTCGGGTTTTTTTAACGAAAATAATACATCTTATGTTCTCAGTAAAGGCCATAAATCGTATCTTCAGTTTGATTGGGAGTTGTAAATGAAGATAAAATATTTTGGCCGTTAGGACTATTGTACGCTAAGACCTTGTTTTTGATGTGGTGTATTGATTGTAAACATACAGAAGTATTACGTCTGAAAAATTACAGGTATTTCAATAATGTTTGTTTTGACTAGAAAGTCTCTCAAATTAGTGTGTGATGACGTACCGGGCTGGATCGCAATTTAACTTGAATATTTTTATATGTAATAAATATACCTAAGGGCGCTCTTAGGAGAGGAGGTAGAAGAGGCACTTACTCCCACGTGTATTACAATGAATAATACAGTGATAAAAATTAAATTTTTCAGTGAAATGTTGTTCAACTATGTTTTAAAATCGTTTCACTATAATGATCACTTCTTCTTGTTTGACGGACTAAAAAATGTTCAATTATTTTCCATCAAATTTATTATTTCTTCTTTGAGAATTTAATAATCGCAAGCTCAAGTGACATTTTTATATACAATCATCTCAAACGTGAAGTATTAGTAGAGATTCGATATTTTTTTAAAGAAAGTGGAAGAAATTTTTTTATATTTTTTACTCCTCAGTTCCTGTGTGATACTCGATAGGGCATAGGGAAGCAGCAGTGCTCCTTCACAAGACACGATCCTGGGATATGTAGCCAAAATTCGCTCCCGAAAAATCCGTCCATATTCGAGGCACTATCCGTTTTTTTTTCTTTAACTGACGAGTGATAAGCCAAGTTGAATATCAGTGACTACATATAAAAAAAACTGCGCAGATCGCTATAGTAAATTTTTGTTTCTTCAACAATAGTCAATAGTATGTTCTGTGTCAATTTTATCCATTCTATGATAAAATTTGCTTTGTCTAATTTTGAGAAAGAAAACTTCAATTATTTTACAACGCATACGCAATCTCTTAAATTCGAATTCCTATATATCTAAGACTCAATCTCAAACTCATTTAGATAAGGACAGACTGAAAATAGAATCTGATTAATGGACAATTGAACTGAATTTCATTCATGTTTATGACCATATATCAGTGTAATATAAAATGTTCAAATCAAAGATCATAAAAACCTGGCCACAATAATCTCATAAAATGTCAATTTTTCTTCTCGAACTGCACGATAATCAGCGCTATCGCGGCTTAATAAACATTTTCCCCAGTAATTTATCGCTGTAAGATATTTGAAGGAAATAAAAGCAGGCAATAACATACTTAGGCTATTAACAAAAAAAATTTTTTTTTATTTTAAATATAACTTACTTCGATTGCGTGTTTCGATTTAGAACGTGCAAACAATCCCGATTATTTCGGTAGATCGAGACAAAATTTTTATGATGGGATTTTTTCATTACACATCATTTATGAATTTAATTTTTATGATTTTCACGTAGAAAAGGTTATCGCCGATCCACTGACGATAGCAGTTCATTGGTTCGTGTCCTGACTCTTGTATTCAGGTGCATTGTCATTTCGAAAGCCATCTTGCAAAAAATATCCTTCCGGTGCGTAACAAGTGGCAGAAAACGAGAGCGCGATAGTATCTGAAAGAGTCGGTAAATTCGAAAATTCGAAGGGGTAGGTATATTCTTGCTATGGAAAATATACGCGCGCACACACACTGTACAGAAGCCAGCACACCACACAAGCAAACTAAATTTCTTGACTTGCGTTTTAAGTCCGACTGAGATTGGTTATTGGGTCGTTGGTTCGGCTGTTCTGGGCGGAGCGTTTTAGCTCTAATCTGGTAGCTTGTGAAGTGACTTGGGCTATATGGTGATTGCTGATATTTCAAACCGGCTTAAATCGGAAGCATTGGCGCGCAGTTGGGAAGCCCAAGTAGACCAAGTCAGGTATTGTCGTTACAAATGGCGATTCGATTTTTACTTCACATCCGCAGAATCTAATTTGGGTAAAGTTGGAAAGAAATTTAATTTTTAGCGTTCTAGTCGAATACTGTCAATAGAACCTAATCACTCGGAACGCATCAGAAGACTTCAGTTCCTGTGTGGAACCTTATTCTCAGGATGGAATGATATGGGCCTTCAACCTTTATCTACCACCAGTACTTTTCTTCTACCGATTGGTCTTTTCGAATTGTGTCGTAGTCATATATCATGACTAACACGGTGGGATGACAGATTTGAAGAGTGGACTATAAAAGCGGGATTGGGAGTTGACTAGAAAATGTACAATAATGAATATCTAATTATGCATTAGATTTAATAGAAAATGTTGCGACATAGACCTGAGCCTTGTACGGCACCGAAATCACTTGATTTGTAAGGTAGAAATTCCATCCAATCCTAGATACTCATTGAAATTGAAAAATAAGTTTTCCGGATAAAAATTCTTATGTTTATTATTTTGGAAGAGATCTTCTAATTCATTTGGGTAAGGATAAGCAGGAAGTAAAACCGAAGGTCTTAAGTTTAATTATAATATACATTGATTTCAAACTCCTATCAAACGCATTTGCAATCTTAATACACTTCCCAAATTGCTTAAGGGTATGCATCAATTCAACAGCGTGTCCATTTCCTGAACAATCTGGTTCCTCATATTGTTTTTACTGCACTCTATAATGGTGCTTAAATTCAAATTAATGCTGCTATTATGATGCGATCTTATTTGCTTCTTTCTGGCATCATGATATTTAGGCCTTTCTCTTTCTCTTATATATCAATTCCTCGTACCTATAAGTTTTTATATAATTAACCTTAATACCAGAAGATGAACTAGCTTATCAGTTGGTCGTCTTGATCTTGGATGATCTGGATCACGTCGAACATAGGTCTTTTGTCCAAAATAGGTCTAGCTCAACAGAAGAGTATATCTCTTTAGGTACAGTTACGACAGTGGTTTATTGTCCAGACTACAAGGAAATGTACAGACAGTGGCTTATTCTCCAGACTACAAGGATATGTACATGTACATATATTTATAGAAATATTGTACATAGAGGGCCTTCTCCAGGTAAGATGCGCCGAAGTTCTCATCATAGGTTATATCAAAAGATAGTTCCGGATCCTGAACCATGAGCGCAGGCCAGGGGCGTTTACCCATTCCTGGCGAGTTAACCCTACCATTAACTTCAAGCTTCGCATGAAAAGCGAGGACGTATATGATAGTTCGGTTCTACACATTTTTATATAAAAGATCAGATCATCTAGTAGTTCCTGTTCCAAAATCCTGGGCATTATTATCGAGAATGAAGGCAATCAACTAGCGAAGTAAAAGCGTAGAAACTTTTATGCTATGGATAAAAGCCTGACGTGGCATGTCACTACCCCCAACGGGTAGTTATTCTTAATTTGACTACCGTTGTCAGATGTTTGGGCATCATGTCTCTTGTTTTTTGAGTTCTTGTTTTCACAATAAAATTCAGATTTTAATGAATTTGGGGATTTTACAAGTTTCTCTAAAGAAATTCGGTACCAGAAAGGGAATCTTTCGGACTTAGTCTGGACTAGGGTCACTAGATACACAACACTCTCTACCTAGGGTTTGGCAGATACGTCTAATTCGGTCGTTTATGTACTAGAAATTGTAATTTAACCTCACAAAAATCGCCTGTTTATGTACTAGTTCGCCTGTTTTTGTACTACTGAACATTGCTCTCAAATTGCGTTTTTGGAGTGTGTTAGTGCGAATATGTGAAGAGTCGGAAAAAAGCTGTCGGTTTCCTTCCACAATTCTAGTACTTGGTTTTCTTTAGTATGCAAGTGTGTGTGTGTGCGAAATTGAGCTTTTCAATTGAAAATTTCCGTATTTCTTTCATTTCTTTTATGGAAATTTACAATTTTGCAGCGAAATGTTAATCATTTCGAATGTTTATAAAGCGAAATCCCATAATCATGAAAAAAATTTAAATTTACTGGTTTTCCACCTTGGTACGCATCTGCCTAACCCCTCTTAGAGGCTGTTTTGGTGTGAGTGCGTATACAGTAACCCTAGTCTGAACTATTGCAGATAATAAATATTACGTAATCCGCAAGCACAACAAATAACTTGCAAGTCAATTAATCAAGCCTAATCAAAATATTCAAAGTTTCATTCTCTTCAAATCGATTCTACTCGAATCTACGAAAGAACACTTTGCTAGAAGCTAAAATGGAGATCTGGATCAAACAATTCAAAGTAACAAAGCGCGTATATGCGGTGTGAACTTTTGAGCTTCTTCAATCTGCTTGTGCTTCAGATTCAGGAACAGTAGTCTGTTGGTCAATTAATTGAACAACTCGAAGTTCCTCTCTGTTGTTTACATTTAATTTACTTTCAGACCGAAATGGTGATTCACGAAATGGACTAGTTGCTCTTGTTTGTTATCATTCTAGACGCAATGAGAATTGCTTGTCTTAACTAAATTGTATCACGTTGCATGGTGTTCAGAGCACTAGACTGCTTTTCAGTGTAAATTTATGTCCTATTTTTGATTTTTGTCCAAGAATGATTTCCTTTTCAGAATCTATAAGATAATTGTACAATATAATACATTTTCAAATCTCAATGAAGGGGATGTAATTTTTAAATGTAATCCGAATTTTAACTATGAAGTATAATTGAATGACCCATGCTCACTTCCAAGCTTAAACTAACACAATTCGTCATATAGCTCGTATAGCTGAAAATTAGCACACAAGTGCAGAGACTTCGTCATCCAGCTTTATGGTGACTACACCAACGAGCTGAATACAAATTCCCACAACAATTAAAAATCTTAACACGATCCCTGACATCTTTGCCCGATCTATACCATGAGAACTGCGTAATGAATCTCTTTAAGATCACTGTCCAGCTAATTGCCAACTGACACATGAACTAATTAACGGCGATCGTTAAACGTAAAGACTTTTAAGACAATAAACCAAATACGCTGAGTGTCCTGGGGCCTGTACGCGATCGCATCGTCGATCATCTTTTGACTGACTTTTGTGCAGAACGACGTCATGTTCACATCACGTTACATAATCGATAGCCAGTCATCCCATTCGACACCGCAAATACAACGCAAGCGTTTATTATCCATGTTGTCGATTGATTGGATCTAATTAAGCGCTTGATAAGGTTTTACAGCCGCCACCCGCACTATCCGTTCGCGTTAAGCCACATAAAACGAAACGGGCGGCCAAGTGCTTCTTACGTTTTTCAAGGGGCTATAAGTTTTACGAAAAATCAATTTGTTTCCATAGATCCGTTTACGGTCTGAAATCGGATCGAGTGATTGAAAACTGCACGCGAGGACTTTTAATGAACCGACTGAAAATACAAAAAATCATAAAAATTCTGAAATTCATTAACATTTAGTGTTGCGTTGCAGATTGAAGAGTCACGATCGGTGGTCCTAGCGATCGATGCTATTCCATCATGGGTTAATTTAACCGAAATTAAATTCAAATACGATCGCAACATCGTCGTCATGTTGCAAAATGCGGGTTTGAGTCCTAGGAATAAGGGAGGCCGTATAGTGTTCGTTCCGGAGGAAACGACACGGTCCGATGACGATCAAACCTGATGATGACATCTGTTTTTTCTGTTTATATGATCGACCCGTTTGCGGTGCTGTTTCTCAGTCAATTTTTTAATTGGGCTATAAATCGTTCAATTAAATTTGAAAGTTTTCGGAAGGTTTTTTAACTTTGTCAATCGAATGATGTACTGGCTGTTTTGTTGATGTAGTGAAAAGAAAGGTAATTGGTTAAATAGATAAATGCGATCATAAAAGAAACACTGGAATTAGTTTTCAGAGAAGGGGTTTTTTGATAATATAATTGAAATTTATCGGCCCATCGGATTCACTTTATTCGCTTTTCGTAATTTTGGGTTAGATCGGTGGTTTGACTTCAGATGACGTTATGGGAAGCTGTATTTATTTTATAATATCTAAAAAAGAAGATGTTCCTTAATTGAGTATTGTAAATCCAGAGAAATATTTCCTAATTTCAAAGAAAGATAACTTTAAAAGATAAAAATAATCTCTAAATAAAACTGTAAAGGCTGCTATTTCTGAAATATGAAGATTTTTTTTTTTAATTTATAATTAATAATTTCTTTGCTTCAAAGAACATAAGTAACAAATAAGTTTGGCTTGAAATAAATGATTTATTTGAATTAAAAAAAATTTCTTTCCAGCTAAAAAAAAAATATGTAGCTGGCATTCTTTCAATTAATGGTATTTGTCCAATAAATTAATTTTTTTTAATTAATTTTTTTTAATAATTTTTTTTTAGTTAATTTTTTTTTATACAATTTATTTTATTCTAAAATAATTTAAATGCTTATCAGTGCAAAAAAATAAATAAGATATTATCAAAATTATTTTGCAAATAATTTCAAGTATACTAAATGTAAAATATTTTATTTTACAGAAATATACTACAGGAAACTTTACATTAACTGCGATAATTAATTATTAGTAATTACTGGTAGGTAATTGCAATTCTTGTGACAATTTTGACTTTCCAAATAGCGTCCTTGTTATTTTTTTAAGGGTGGCTACCTCGAAACAACCCATTTTTTATTTTGACTTTGACCGCTTTTATCTGAAATTGTAATTGGTGTTTTAAGGATGGCACTTCTGTGGTTGGTTGGTTTCATTTTTTCCAGCTCTTTTTAATTGGTTTCATTTATTAGATTGGTAGGATATTCTAGGGTTCGCTTCTTCCAGGACACAATTTAGTAATCACAGGCAATTTTATCCAAACACTATAGCGTATTACATCACATCAGAACATTTATCTACATATAACAGTTCAATTTTTTTTAGTTCTCAAAAATTCAAATATTCCACTGAACAAATTAAACGTGTACCGGTAAGGGAATTAATCTCGAACATGGATATCACTTTATGTATTCCATGAGCCATAAGACCGGTAGGTATGCGTTCTATGAAAAATAAACTCCCTCAAAAACACTCTTGTTACATATCCTGGCGAGAAAACTTTATCCTTGCAAAAGTACATTCTGGAAAATATTCACATCAGCTCAAATATTCTCCTCGTAGTATCCGTTTGATATCTTTTTCAGACGGCACATAGACACATAGACGTATAAGGATTATCTAAAAAGAAAACTTTATCTCGTTGTTGTTGCTAACCATTAAAATAAAAGTCCCGGAAAACCTGAGAGTTTCTCGCGCTTATGGGGTTCGATGTGGGAGAGGAACGGGAAAAAAAGTCAGTGCATAATTTTATCAAAACCTACGAAAATGTTCTATAAAACGTGTCGGTCCGGAACCGTTTCAAGATGAAAAGAGGTTGGAAATGTGCTTTTTAATGTTTTCTGTATGGTAGGTAACTGCTTTTCGGTGTTCTTATAGCTCCTCCTTGGAGTGTTGCTGGATGCCCCCCGAGACTCATTTCGTCCTTTTCTTTTTCTTTTTTCCATTAGGGATTCTCTAGATAGTCCAGTCACCCTGAAGTTAAAAGCAATTCAAAAGCCAACATCATTTCAGTCATATGGAGAACATACCTGGCGGATACGATTCAATGATGTCTATATCGCCGGATTAAATGCGGTAAGGATAATCTTGACTTGTTCCGGGCCGGGTTCGGCCATTACGGTCTCCCCCGAGAAACTGAATTTTCGGAGCGGATTGTGTCTAGGTCGGATAGAAAGGTGAACGTTTTGTATAATATGTGAGGGCGATGCACATTAAAATCATTAAACGTGTGAGCACTTTGCTTTTAAGAGGAATAGAATTTGCGGGCCAAACGATTTCTTGGATTCTTGAGTGAATTTAAATTTAGATTGCATTTGAATAAACCATTTTGTAATTTATTTTATTTTCAAAATGTACAGTTCTTCTCTTGCTTTTATTGATAAGGTAACAACCTCTGCCAGATATATTTTCATTCCAGTTGACTTTTTACTACTTTAGAGTTCTGATAACCCATAATTGGTAAACTTTAGATAAGCTCCTACTCCTTTGTATATAATCCGATCAAAATCAAAAAAAAACCACAAAACACTGAGAGTATATATACATCATACAGAATATGATTCAGAATTTGCATTGTAATGCTTTTCGAAAGGCATACAACCTACATACACAAATATATTACAAAAGCCAAAGATAATAATTAATAAAATGGAAGTAATTGTCGACTTAGTACTCGGGATCCCAAATAATGTGGCTGAGATGTGTTTCGTTAATTAGAGCCGATGACTCTCCAGATTAGAGCATAGAACTTTTTAAATGCCACGCAGAGCAGATAGTGGTCCTTGCGTGACTTCACTTCGCGCATTCGAACTAGCGTCACTTTGCTTTTTACGATTGAAATTTATCTGAGGCCACGGAAAATCGTTTTTATCACTTAAATTGTACTGGACTTTGCTTGAAACCAAGCACGAAACCTAAAAAATAACAGACCGGTTCGAATTATCTTCTACTCCATATACCATCTTATGAACAATGACTGGTTAATGTACTCAATCTACAATACGTAGAAATAAATTGTGTAATTTTTTATTCAAACTGCTCCTCTAATCAAGTCCAAGATGCCGACCATTTTGCTGCTGAGAGTTGTTTAAATTATTATGAGATTGTAGGCTTTCATTTTCGGATATTTTAATTGTCGGCATAAGTTCTTAATTGCTGAACGAGAGACGAGTATAATGTGAAAACCACGTCGAAAGATCGTTTGCTTTCAATTAAATGTTATCGCTTGAAATTTGTGGGTGAATGTGAGGGGTAAATTTTGAATCGGAAATGGCGCATTTGACTGTTACTTGTAATATTCGAGATTTAAGCCTAAATTTAAAGTTATAAATTAAGTTTAAATTTTATTATTATATTTAAGCCTGTGTTGGACAGTAGATATTACAAAAATTTCACCATTTGTGCTGGTATTGACTGCAACTGTGTTCCATATTATCAAATTTTATTTATTCTATTTGCCCTACACAAGGTCTGTTATATACCGTATGTAAAATATTTAAAAAAAATAATTTTCAAATTAAATTAAATTTGACAATCAAACATTTGACGTAAAGATCTGACTCCATTTGTCACCTAAAATAGACAAATGTTTATCAAATGCAATCGAATATCAGCTTTACATCTGAAAAATTTGTTCATCAAATTTTTTTAGTCAAATGTTTGACAGCATGGCATACAGTGCAATTTCAGATTGATAACTATTTTTCATATAAGTATTAAAGGGTTAATGTAAATAATTGTAATAGTTAAGAGCTATGGATTTTTGAACAATGATGATTTGATGATGATATTTTTGTGCCAGTTTTTCTCGCTTTTCAACAATATTCATTTTCAAATCTAAAAGTATCTACAATTTTCAACCATCCTCTTCATCACTCATAAATGAACTTTGTCTGTATCTAGTTTTTGGCAGATGAATTTCTTTCAATAAGAGTCCTTTGATTTATCTCATGCCCAAATTTTTAAAATAAAAATCCCTTTTTTAAGTTACTTAATTTGTTTTGCTTTTTTAGTCATAGGTCTGAAAATGAAAATCATTCAGCAAGTTGTGTAATTTATATTTAAATTTGCAGCTCTCTTCGCTAACATTTATCCAGCAGTATAAAATTTCTTGATTTATAAAAGCAAGCGAATCAATTCAACATGATAGTTGCTCTTTAACCGCATACACTTGTTTATCACTAGACTGAATCTAAAGATTCTCACAGAATCTAGTGAGTCGGGAAAATTGATCCTACGCTGATAAATACAACGAGTCCTACGATTCGTTGCGTCTGCGTCGGTTTATGGTTGGCATTTGTGGTTTTTTGCAAATCAATTAAACCCAATTAATCCTCAACACTGTAATTGAGATTAATTTCGCCATATTTCGCTTGTTTAACGAAACTCTGCTTGTCTGTTCATTCGTCCGTCCGTCCGTCCGGTCATATTTCTATATGGCCTTTTATTAATGCTGCCGTATACCATAGAATTCTTGATTCGAATCTTTTCTCACGCTCCCAGAAGTATGAGATTAACACTTGGGTTTGGTTGCCAGTTTA
Organism: Beris morrisii; assembly: GCA_951812415.1. Taxonomy (NCBI): domain Eukaryota; kingdom Metazoa; phylum Arthropoda; class Insecta; order Diptera; family Stratiomyidae; genus Beris; species Beris morrisii. Next base: position 116,169,412 of record OX638313.1, on the reverse strand, counting down.
ATTTGTTATTTATTTTTTATAGTTTTTATTTGCTGCATTACTTATAAAACACTAAAACTCAAACATAGGACATACGAGTATTCAATTATAATTGGAATATCTCGGGGATCCAATATGAGTCTGAACAACGATTCCAATTACTACTATAGATTAAAGAGATAATTTCGGTGTCATAAAACTGTATACAATAATATTAAAAAAACAAGAAAAACGAATCTATTAAAATCTGTAGAGTAAGCATGGACTATTATCCAAACTAAAAAAATTCTGTGGTAAAAAGCGATAACAGCTTAAGTCGAAAAAATAATTAGGCAGATAGGTGCATCGAAATTGATAAATAAAGTAATAAAAAACATATTGGGAGATCTTATTTTATTGAATTTAATAATACAACATAATAATAATATATTATATGAGATAAAAATCTATCAAACAATGGCAATTTTTTTAAGAAATGTGATCGAAAACTTTAAAAATGATTTTTTCTTATCTCGACATAAGGTGTTATCGTTTTTTACCACATAATTGTACTGCCTGCATTATACTGTATATGTCACTACGTCAAATATTTGACTATATTCGAAAACAATGTTCAGTTGAAAAATTTAACTTGAATTTTCTTAAATTTTTTTTAGTGAAATATTTGATGGATTGTGAACTGAAAATCAAGTCTTGTACGGAAAAATGAATTTAAAATTTTTTCATGATTGCTGAAACACCAAAATCCGATTTTACAATTTTTTTTTTCTGCGAAAAAAGAAGAGCAGAGTAGCTAATGAGCAAAATCAACCGATTCCTTCAAGTAACTCTCACAGATAGATGTTTAAAGCATATGATCTCAGATACCTACATTGTAAGATAAATTAAAAATTCTTGAAACGTATTTCAATAGCCGTATCATTCAAATATTCGTGAAAAAATAATCACTCGAACACTAAATAACTCGATATCTTACTAGTTTCTGATCATAAAACTGAAGGGGGCTGCCAAAGGGATGGTATTTCGGAGCCTGGAAAGACAGCTACAGTCTTATACAGAAGGAATAGTATTTCCAAAGTTACTCTCGGTACAATGTTTTTATTTTCTTGAATATTATCAACTTTTCATTCCCCATCCATACATCTCCATGAATCCATCTTCTAAACCAAACTCTAGATAAGCCGAAAACTAGCATTCAAATGAGACCTTAATAGGCACCCGAAAACTCATTCCATTTGAAAACGAAACCGTCTCATTTGCCCACGAACCCTTCACAGACTACCGGACAAGATATAATATGTTTATTGAAAAAAGGGGTTAAACGGTTGCATAGAAGTTGCGTCACTTGATTTACATTGTGTTGTGTTCTCCCTATCACGAAACATGGGCATATCCTAGTCACCAGATACACGCAATGCAAACGGAATAAAATACTCGTGAGGACGACATACCTTCAGGATGTTATAATAATCTCAAAGCAAATTAAAGGGCACGTGACTTATAGAAGAGACCGGTTAGTGTGGTTATGGCGAACTACAGGGACACGGAAGGAACTCATTCCCCCAGAAATAAATAAATACGCTACGATTAGAATGCGAAGTCTGATCTACTCACTGAGAGTGGTTCTATCCTTTTTTGGATTCACGATGAAGCTATGCGTGCATGTTAAAGGATTTTCTGGTGACTGATTTTTTGACATTTATTGGGCGGGGAATCTGTAATTTTGTCAAGAATAAAAAAAGCCCAAACCCTAATTCTTGAACGCTATGCGGATATACAAGCGGAAAGCTAGGGTTTAGTTTCTGGTTTAGCGGTTGCGTTTAGGCAATTAGATGATTGGGTTTTGATTTGAGGATTTACTATTTTCTTTCTTCGTATTTCTAAGATTTTTAAAGTTTTTTAGAATTGGTTGAGAACGCTCGCTAGTATTCATTAATTATCGATAAGGGCAAGAATGTCACCAAACACGTATCATTTATTTAGCGAATTTAACATATTTCTAAACGACCATCAATATTTTATTTATGTTCTGGAATGCGCGAAACGGTTTCATCCAGACAGTAGTGTGCTGTACGAAGGAGGTCCAGATATCGTCATCCTACTCGGCTTATTTGAATTGAATCGTCCGTTAGTTGTGTGTGGTGATGTCTGTATTAATGCTTCGACTAGAATGTCCTACTCCTTCCATACAATTTGCCATTTCGGAGAAACTTTTATCGCATCGAAAACGATATCTGCTGTTTTCCGCTTTCAAAAATAAATTGCACTCCGGGGAATATCCCAGATCACAACATTGGAAAAACGGCTGCCATGACGGCAGGACCGAGAGCTAGGACATACCACATCTCTCTACAATTGGAATTGATATCGAACTCGCTATGGAAGGATGGTCTGCCACATGCAACAACACGTTATACACCCTAGTCCTCCTGCCCGGTTCGCTTCGATATTTTAGATTCTTGCGATAGAAGTGTAGGTAGCTTGCTATCTGTCCTCAATATAATGCGAAATTTAATTTTTATCAAGTACTCACAGCTATACCAGTTTACAGCTTTCCTGTTCGCTTAACACCTCTCCAGTCTCCGTATGTGCCGACTACCTAAATAGCACGACACATGTTTATGTCCTCCCATCTAGCGATATGAGACAGTATGTGCGCATTTTCAGTTTTCTGGCTGTATATCTCCTCTTTTTGTTTTTCTGTTATCCTGACGGGGCAAATTAAATTGGTAAACGGATATTATGGAAAATTCATTTGACATGTCACGCGATTTTCCACGAGACAACCATCCTTTTGGGGATGTCCCCGGACACATGTTGCATATTCGAGGAAGTTAAAAACAAACAAGTACGAAAGGATAGGGGATAATGTGATGCTCCCCAGAGGGGCTGTGGCTCGTTTTGTGGTGACGGTATGGAAAAGATCAAACTTTTTTGTGGATCTATAAATAAAAGGACTCCATGGGAATTGAAAAGGCAGAATGAATAACCAATTGACGTCTTAATGTTTATGGTTTCGTGTACAATTTCGGATCCATTTAAGTATTATCGAATCGTGCATGGTTTAGATGTCATGCAGAACGTGTAGGAGTATACAATAAAATGTTTGTGGTTTACTCAAATTACTGAACCCGAAGTTTTTTTTTAAAGCAAATTGAATTTTTAATATATTTTAAAAAGTTTCGTGTCACATCTTTTCCTATGTTTTTTCACTTTTACAGATTTAAAAATCTATAAAAAATCAAAACACAAGTGTAGATATCCCACAAAATTTGCTCTATGATATGTACTGACATACCAGTTAGGCATTAAATCTGAGAACGATTTTCACTCCGGAGAACCACCTCATTGAAATTTAAAGATAAAAAATAATTAAGTTTTTAAAAATTTAACTATTGTTAACTTAGAACTTAATTCAAGATCATAATATGATCATAATTAGGTAATGCGCCGACGGAGGCTTTAAACCACATTGTCGTTATATTCCAAATAGGAAAAATGGGATATGTACTTGTATATATTTCTATATACCTGTACATACAATCAGTCCATCATATGTCTAGACTTCTTTCCTTCAAAAAATTAAACTTTATAAAATTGAAATAAAAATCGAAATCGAAAATTCTTCATTTCCAGGACCTGTAAACAGGATCTTCCTGAGAAATGGGACACTATTGAAGTTACAGGAGAAAACAAATTGGGTCCTAATTGTACACTCTTGTACATCAGCTCAATTTTGGCCAAGAAGACTAGTTTCGACCCCAGCCACGGGGCCATCATCAGTTCTCTTTGAAGATACTAGTGGGTATTAGAACCTAAATTTATACATATATAAAGAATATGTATAAGAAGGCAAATGAATGAAGCTAACAATGAATGAAGCTAATAGATTATACAAATTTGAATTGTGTAAAACACTTTATGGTGTCTTAAACACACCCCTAAACGATTACAAGATTCTGATGAACCGGACACTCTCCAGTGTCCTGGTTAACATATAAAATTATAAAAATATTTGAAAATATAAACTCGAAAAGTCAAAGTTAATGTAGAGTGATAAGATATCATAAGTCCATCTTATAACCACTTGTATCCACTATCAGGTCTCTGTTACTCCTTCCTTGGCTGCAGGACCAATTCCTGAACATTCCACTGAACATTAGGATGCCAAAATGGAGAAAGAAAATTTGGTCCTACTAATCCACCTTTTCCACAAACCCGGGAAAAACCTTTGAATTTTTAATATATTTTAAATTCGACAACCAAAAAGCTTTCAGAACGTGCAAGGTTGATTTGCTTGGAAGTGGAATAATAATCCTTAAAAACAATTTTTTTATAAGAACTTCAATCATCATAGAGTCTTAAGAAATATTTCGACGTAGGCAACGGAATTCGTAAAGTGCTTATCTCCATTTAGCATAAGTTTTAAGAAGAGCAATAAGAAGAGCAATACATGTAAATACAGGGAAACAAACAGTTTGATTTGTTTTTCAAGTGTTCAGAAAATATATTGGAACTCGGCAACTTTCAAACAAAAACTCTTATTTTTTCTTAAATTTTTTATGATTCTTTAATCAAGTATTTGATTGTCAACAAGAAAGTCTCCCGTAATGGGTGCTGCCCGTCAATGATTTATTTGCCTTCTCCCCGTCAATGATTTTACTTGCCTGATTTTCTGTTAGATGGTGTACCACACTATCAAATATTTGCCTACCTTACAATAGAAAATTAGTTAGTACTACCTCAAGTGTCTTATAATCATCTTGGACAATCGAATGCATTACTATCAGATGTGTATGAAACCATCATCTTTTGTGTTATTCTGAATAAATTATCATTTAATGTATGGGAATACAGAAATTGAGACATCAAATGAATCGACACCCCTATTCGATCCAACCCTTTTATTACAATTCTGTCGAAGCACTCCTCCTCGTCGATGAAAATCCGGTGGTGAAAAAATCAGAAATTTCATAAAATACAATCGCACTTCATGGCACGGAAACTGTAGAAAATCCGGAACCAATTTTCAAATTAAGACGTAATTGTTATATGCTCCGATGACACTATGATTTTCCATGTCGTCACGGCACAGAATGATTATCAGGGCAGGACGAAAAGGACAACTATTTTGTATTTTGCTTGGCCATTATGTCAACAAACGATAGAATAAAGGTTTACAATATATATACACTCTGCAGCATCCTGCGAGTCATTTATCACCATATGCGAAGGTCTGTTCTTTCTCCCGGGGGTTGTAATATTCGATAGTATACGTTCCGTTGCTGTTGCGAAAATCACCCTCTTTGATTCCGTAGCTTAACCGGAAAATTAATCATTGATATGGGTGGCAAAATGAGGCTAAGAGATGCATGTGTAGAGTAGTCGATGTAGGGGGTCGTGTTGATTTTAACAGGTGTTTCACGATCGTTTGATTGCAGGGTAACACATTGTGTAATAAAATCCCAAGATGAAGAAACATTTTCGGAGTCTGCTCGGTCGGATTATCCACTCTAATACATTGATCATCCTTATATGCATATAATATTCAAAATTTTCGGCAATTAAAAAACAAATCTGACTGAGAGTGGTGTCATTTAGAGCCTTGATGCACTCGGTTTTCCCAAATTTTCTCATGAATCTCTAATTCCCGTCCCCTCGGTCTCCGAACTCACTCTCGGGCATAAACCTCGCGCTTTTGGTTATTTTAATTCCTGATCCCGGACCCTCGAATGATTCGTCCGTTTTTGATGATAACATCATCGCTCAATTTTCTCCTTAACCAATACGTTTCAGTTAATTTAACTTTAAACACCACAACGGCCCAGGAGGATACTCCAATTTTGGGACCTTTTCATTGCCCCTTCAGTTCTTACATTCAATAATACTATGGATTTCACCATAAAACACCAGTTTTCGATTACATCTATAATTGGCTTTGTGGTCTTATATCGCTATGTTTGATGTTATTTAAAAATAACTAAAATAAATAATAAAACTTTTTAGGTGAAAAACCATTGTTTAAGCTTATCCAGTAGACTCTGAAGGGAGTAGGTATTATATTCATACATATACAATAATTTTCCAACTGCTTGCTTATCAGGTTTCCTTACAAATAAATCAAATTTATAGAGTATATTCTCTCATATTCCTTCCTTTTTGTCCAGATTTACCGCTCTAATTTCTGGCCATTCTTCGAAATTAATTTTCAGAATTAGCTAGGCTATTAACATGCTTCCACCGGTTGATAGCCGTCTGTAGGAATTAGCCACAATCCAGAACTTGCAAAGAAAAAATTCAAAACACATTCGAATGAAGAAAAAAGGACACGCCAAATGCCATTCAAGGAGTGAATTAATTAGCAATTATCGCGTTTATACTTCCATGGAGACTCCACAACGATGGTCATCAGACGCCGAATTGTAAAAACAAAACGACCACGGGATATCCATTAGTTTGATTTCAGGTGGGAATTTACCTACCTATTAACGATGTGAACGAAATGCTGCTTTAGCACACATAAAAAATGGAACGAAACACCGTTTAATTTGAGATAGTCGTGTATGGCAGGGATTAACAAGGAACATAACCTATGGAGAGACTACCACTGTCATGACTTTAAGTAGAAAACGTTTGATAGATTCCCGGTATCACATCCACCTGGAACGCTCGAGGGAAAGGATGGCCGCTAGGATCGGATATGGCATTGTTGCTACGATTACAGGGTGGATGTCTTTTTCACTTCGAATTGTGATAGATCTGTGCCGGGCGATAAACACGCAAATCACTGGAGACAAGTCTGTGACAAGGTAAATAGTTGGCAGAAGATTTTTTTTTTGGGTGTGCAAAATGTCAATAGCGTTTTTGGACTTAAGTTGGGGTTTTTAAATAATTGCTATAATCGGTGGATTATTTCAGGTTTGATTAATCATTTGGGTTAGAGTTTTATTACGGGGCAAGAAGCAAAAAATATATGATAACGAAAATTTCTTGGAAATGAGATCGATATACTCGCAAGATTAGAAATATGTGTGAATAGTTTTTAAGTTATAGCACAAAACTTTAATTGTTTTCGGAAAATGGATTGTGTTCCACCAAATTTTTTTTGTACAATTGTTTTATTTGACAGCGGATACCTAATATACTCTAATATACACTTTAGTCTGTCCAAAAAGTAACACCAAAAGCCTGAAGGCTGGTTTAAACGGAATTTTTCTCATTTTCCTGCACTTGTGGGTCGAGAAACGAACCTTTCGAAAATTTTTTTCAATTTTCGCAAATCAATATTTTTTCCGCCGGCAAAAATGAATTTATTAAGGTCAAAACTGTACTCAAGAAATAAAGAATACAACCAACTATGTATTCAAGTTCATGAAGTCATGTTTACCTCATATCTTAACTAAATCCCGCTGGTAGCTACGATTTTCATATGAATCAATATACTCGCCTTGCCACTTTTATATGACATGCGATGCATCATATTCAATTAATTGGGTCGCAGCTAACAAAACCAAAAATAACAGCATCACATCAAATGTCTGTTTTCATCGTACATCATGCGATTAGTCACTCCGACGTGCCCTTAATATTTACTTCCACACTATGATCTTATAAGACAGTTCCGTTTCTGACCTTTGGTCGTAGTCTTAAATTGCAGAAGTGATTTGGTAATAATATGAAGCTGACACTAAAGGAATAGGCGCCGTTCTAATTAGCATGGAACATCATAGAGCCGATCTTCTTTGAGCGCAGTATATTCTGTGGTCCAAATAGGCTGGCCGCGAATAGATCGCACTCCGCATCGGATTATGATTCATACGCGACAATGATCTTGTCTAGTTGCCATCAATTCGTACTGATTTTCATCGATAAACAACGAATTTCCATAAAATCAGGAAGAACGTAAATTATTTGCACGATCATCGCGGCACTGTCCAATAAATCACAATTGGCCGATCTTCAATCCGATCAATCGATCGAGGCGATTTGTTCATTTGATTGGAATGTTTGGATCTTGTTGGGGTTTGGTAAGATCGCAGTCAAGTGGCCGAGAGTGATCGGATTGTGATATGATCTCATATCAATTTATGGATATGTTACGTTTTGCATTTAGCTTCTTTTTTTGATTGTTTTATTGGTGCACGGGGGTTATGTGTGTTAAGTTAAGTATGTCATCTCTAGATCCTTAATTGATATCTTTATCGACTTTATTTTTACTCAAATTGTAACTTTGATTACTCAAAAATTCTAACATTTGGCGAAAATTATTTGAAATTACTGCCTACCGAAATCTTTAAACTCAATCCTTTACCGGATTAAATTCAGAAATTGCGGCCGTTTATATAAGGTTGGCCACGCTGTAATCGAAATTCCATCCCCAAAGTCCTGCCCACAGAACAAAAAGGATTTAATCCGTGCCCTGTAATTTGTGCGTTCGATACAATCGCGTTGGCCATTCTTTTCCCAATGATTCTAAATCCGAATTCAGTAGCTTCTTCTTAAGCCCTTTGATGATGCCACCTCATGGCAAGCAAAACTCACAAGAAATCAATCTAATGACGGAGCTAACCCATAATTACACCGAAATCACCCTCTGATATCTAGCCAGGGTTGATAATAATCTCCTTCCATTGTACGTGTAAACGCAGCTACGTTTAACTGAAATGTTATGTTAATTTCCCGTTTAAAACGATAAACGACAAAATTTTGTTGTTTTTAATTTTCCAGTCGGTGTAGTGCTAAAGGAGCCTCGGAATAGTAGCCTCATTTTAAAATCGCGCTATGCCGTAATGGAGGGAAACAAACCTCCCCATCGCTGGATTCACAATGCTACCGCATATAAACTGCTTTTATTTGTGCCTACATTTGCACATTATCGCAATATATGAATGGGAAGTATTGTGCATATGTATGTAACGTTTCACACTATGATTACACTGGGGGTGGACGTAACACTGATCAGTTCTCTGAGGCATCTCAAAAAAACCAATCGTAGCAAAATTGTTTTCCCGTTTTCCCAGGAGGAAAATGTAATTTAAACAAAACGTTTTATACGAGAATGTACTATCCCGACAGATGGGATTGGATGATATGTGAAATGATGTAGTGCCGTTTTGGTTTTCATATTTGCATACCTGCGAAAATTGAAAAAAGGGATTGGAATTATTGCAAAATGGTAATGGGTTTGTTTTAAAATGGTGCGTTGGATTTTAAATAACTTATATTGTGTCAATTTATTGGATAAAATTTGTCGTACGCGTAGTTTCATCTAAGAAAAGATAAAATTCTAATTTTTTGGGTGAGGAGCAATAGAAAACGGTTATTGGAAGGTTCTTTTTAATGGCCTAAAGGGACAATTTTTCTGGACAATCAGAACATGATGATTGGTAAGAGTATGTTTTTTTGCCATTACTTCAGGGTGGTTTTTTATCAAGAGTGTGCTTTTAATTGGTAAAGCAAAGCACGAATATTGAATATAGGGTGTTTATATTTTCACGAATTTCGTCATATAACTTAGGTCAGTTGAGATATCGAATTAGTTTTACTTCTACCAGGCTCTCTACATAAACGCCCAAAAACTTATTTCAGAATTTTCGTTTCCTTAAAATTAATAATAAATTTCATAATTTTTCGATATTCAACCCCCAAGAAGTGAAAAGGGATTTACTCACTATTTCTTTACATTTCCGAGGCATTACAGAAATGCCAAAAAAGCAGATGTATTGTTATTTCACCCCTTGTAGCTAGCACCGTAACTGAACTTTAAGGGTGTCCCGGACTTACACTCAACAAATAATACAGCTACGCCCGGACTTCTGTCAGATTTTTTTCCACCTATCGGTGTTTTTTTTGTATCTTAAGATGCGTCAGGCTTTTTCAATTCTAAACATGAAATGATCACAATCACTTAATAAAAAAGGTTTAAAAGTTGTCCTGTAAAAAGGCAATTATACTTAGTCCTTTTTTTAAAAATTAGAACCGGGTGCTATGGCACTGTCAGCTTTTGACAGGATCCCTTCTTAGCGCTAACAATTTTTTTCCTGATCTAAAAAAACGGGTCATTTTTTTTTGGTTATTCTAATTGCTGCTCATCTCTTAAGAAGTGACACTCTACTCGCATAAAAATTAGACATACTCCCGTCTCGTAATTGACTCGTAGAAAAGTAATTTATTCTCCTCGAAAATACGCTAATAAAATATTCATACATTGAATTATCGCATTCGAAACATCACGCACAAAATCCTTCACAAGGATCTTAAGAATCGAACTTATGGTCATTGGTAGGATTTCGGCAATGCTTGTCGGTACAATAAAAATAAATTATGCCACCAGCAAGCTGATAATGATTTCTGGGAATGGTCAAATAACATGCAAACATCAATTTCGAGGATGTACATCTTATCCTATGTGTATTTGATCCTTGAGGGTTCGACCAATCACCAATCCAGGTCATTATCGTGATTCAAGTAATCGGAAGTAAGGGTGCTATTAAAAATTCACGATATCGAATTAACGTGGCGCTTATGAAAAAATTCCTTGCGTGAAAGGACAAACCATTTTTCAGAACAAGAGAAAAATGTGCTTTTTTGCCGAGTGAAAAGAAAACCAAGAATATACGAGCTAAGGAAATATATTAAACTACTCGATGATTTATTTCTGTTGTCCTGGCACGACGATTCTTTTCTTGCATTTTTTCATTCGCTCGGAAGCCTGTTGTGCCCGCCGAAAGACGTGAGCGGAATTAGTGTAAAAGGATATGTGCACAACATTCCATAGAATGGTATCTACCATTTTTCTTCTCGTCCTTACTGTTTTTCTTTTTTTTTTAATTTCATAGGAACCAAAAAGACGTATTCAAATGCGTGATCCTAACTTTCAAGTCACTTTGGGGACATGATTTATTGCAGCAATCACAAAATGTCCACCCTTTGCCTTTCGGTGTCCTGAAAATACTACCGACATAACTCGAAAGGATTAAATTAAATAAAGTGCGAAAGAACGCAGTCTTGATGGTAATGATTTTCGGCATTTTATTATTCAGGGAGGATTTTATTAACTAAACTTTTGTTTGGATCTGTTTTTATCTATTATATGGGCTGGGTGTATTATAAACGGAATATTTCGACAAGGCTTTTGGCAATTTTCCGTAATAATATCCGTTCAGTATGTCTCTGGTTTTAAAGCAATGGTTTCGAGAAGGACCTCTCTGTCATTACATTTTGTTAATAGTTTTAATTATGAGGATTTCGACAAGGCCATAAGATTTTTGGGTTTATTACTTGAGCCTGGTCAGAAGTTTTTGGTATTGTTTAAAGTTGGGTTTATTACCCTGGATAAGTTAAGTAATTGAGAATTTTAAAGATGCGGCGGTGTGTCGTAGTTTCTTATAAGATTTAGACGATGATAAGGCGTAAACTGCCCTTTTAACAACTTTAAAAATCAAATAGAGAAATTTTGTGTACAAGGATCTTGGGTTCTGAGCTGATTTAGAGTAGCAGAACAGGTTGAAAAATGATATCGGTGTTTATGTGCTTTTTCGTAATAGTTATCGTTTCAATAAACTACAATTTAAAATGTTGCATACATTTATTTTCTATAATAGTTACAGCTTAAGGAATAAGTACTAAGAAAAGCGTGCTTTGGTGTAGACGCCATACAAAAGTTCTTCAATATTCGGGGCTTAATTGAAAAATTCTTTTTTTGCAGAACCTACAACCTGTTGTTATAAGTATTTACATATATATAACACATCATACATATTTCCTCGAGGTGAAATTTTGCCGCAACGGGGTGTGTAAAGACTGTAAACAAATATAAAATTTAAAAACAATTTTTTAATACCACATTTCTTACTTTATTTTCTGATAGTAACTCGGAAACTATCAGGATTTTATCTTTGCTTAAGGAGTTCTTTCTGAAGTTGGAGTATTGTATTGAAATAGTAAAGGGTCAAATGATTTGAAATAGAACGTTGAACAGATATGTGCCATTTTTGTAAGAACTTCCTATTACTCAATTTTATCATTTCTAAGAATTTTTACCATTGATGGAGATTATGTGGGACATCTAAAATTGGAAACAAATTCAAGGTAGCATGTGAGTAATTTGCCAATCTCAATACCTCCCACATATGCACTTGGGTAATATTTCTCAATTACACTCCCACAATTTTTATCACATACGTAGGTAATGAAACCTTCGTCTGATAAACAATTATTGCAATTGAATTTGCTGAGATGATTGATTTTGAGGGTGGATGGGATGGGTGGGATCAGCTTGGCTGTAATATCATCCGATAACATACGCAAATTCAATTGAATTATTCGCTAGATTGACAAGACTCAATTTTATTTATGAGAAGATTGGAACAGGCATCGATACTACCCCGTAACTCGGGAAAATGAAAACAAGGAAAAAAATTCGCAAGGAATTGAATGATTGATGTGAAACTTCTCGCGAATACGCGGTTAATCAAATTGTTGTCAACTCGCGATGATATTGAATTTGCAAATAGGACTCTGTTCTGCCGTGTGTTGTGTCGGGCAATTCTTATATTTATGTCACCTATGCGGTCTGTTTTGTACAGTGGCCAGGACGTTTGCATGTTCTCGAAACTGAGTAACAAATGTCTGCCATAAATAATTTAATTAAATTGTCACCGTCAATTGCATTTATTACGCACACAAGCTGACAGAAAACTACTAGCACATATGTATGTATTGACACTATCAGGGGCCAGGCCTTAACGAGGTCTACACTTTTCTCTATGTAATTTTTTTTAATTTGTGCCCTGCAGTATACAGAGGCTTGGCAATTAGATGAAGAACCTTAAGACATACGAGTATACTACTAATTTAGTTATTAAATAGTACTTAACCGTCGTTACTTTATTACGATGGTTGCGTGGAGGACATTTCTATAACGAACGTATTCTGGGATGGGTGGAGTGTTAATTACTCATTAACGAGTTATAGCGTTTGATTAATGCCTTCGGGTTATTGATCTCTCGATTTTGGAATATCGCGGAAGATGTCTGTATCCCGCCTGATCCTTTCTTATTCCGTGTGATTTCTAGGACGAAAGTCAACAATTCATACGATCATTCCACATGAACTCCATTGTCTTGCGCGATATGTTTGCAGTTCCCTCAAGTATCGTTTAACAAACGCTGCATGCCCGCCGTCGTAAAAAAAACCTAGAATCTTCAAAAAAATGTAGGAGTTCTTCGCACCCTCGAACCCGGAACCCTGATCCCAACCCAATTGGTTTTAATCTTTGTCAGCTTTATTTACATATCCATACTCTTCATCATGAGCGGGTCGAAATCGACTAGACGACATTGCAACTGTGGTTTTTTACCGGTATGTACATTCGAGTACAGTCCATTTTTTATGCATTTATCCATAATCGAGACACACGCCTGAATACATCATCCACGATGGGATACGCACGTGACCTTAATTATCCTAGTGGCCTGGTGGTAAGTGACTGTGTTTGATTGCTATCCCGTGATGTAATGTTTACTTCCTAATGAAAAGGTTATTAATGTGATTGAAATTGAAAGGAGCTGTGGGCATCCTGGTTCGTTTTGTGCAAATATTCGATCGAAATTCGTTTAAGGAAAGGGCAGGACAAACATTGTGGACATTATTATTAAGGAATCACTCTGTCGGGCCCGTTTCGAATAGAGTCACGTGAGACGAAGCTTTTGAATAAATTTTACTTAGATGCCTGGAGATACAAGTATAAACCAAAGGGCTGATTTGTGTTAAGTTCACGTATGTGATACTAATTATTGGATATTGGATTTTCTTGCTGACCTCGCTTTGTTTTTATCCTCACTTCCGCATCCCTTCTCCCATTTTGACAATTGTTTTGCAAATGACAAATGGGGCTATTAAGCTCCATACAAATTTAAAGTTTCAGCGGTTCCAGAGATATATTATTAATCTAAAACGATCCCCCAACATCCCATCTTGCATCGTCATCCTTCAAAAGTTACCACGTAAAGGGGTTCACCCAGTCTACCCACCAAGAAAATTTAGAACATATCTCATACGGCGTATACGGCGGAATTTTTTTGTGCTTTTTGGGGTCTACCATTTCTAAAACGTGAAAATACTACAAAATTTCAGTGCAATAATTTTTTTTTGTATTAAGGTCGATCACAATATTTTATTATTAAAAAATAAAGGAAAATAAACCCATAGCCAACCAGGACTCGGAAATAGATCATCTCGCAAACCATCGGTTGTTGAAATAATGGAAACAGCCGATTGCTTAATGAAACTAGTCGATTAGTCGTTGCAACTGCCGAGAAGATCCCATGCAAACATTTTTAACAATGGCTGATTAAATGTTGAAGATCGGTGGTCCTTAAATGTTCGCAACAGGGACATGCTTCCTGAATTTCAAAATTGAAGATAACCGTGATTTTTTAATTTTTTTAGAAAGATTATCTTCAAGGGAGTCTTAATTTACTCCTTGAACAATATGTACGCGAGTGCTACACTACACATCTTAACATCGACTCATATGCAATTTTGTGCAGTGAAAAAAAATCTTAAATCGTATGCAAAGGATTCCAATAGTTGGACATATGTGTTTGTTAACGTATTGCTCCACTAAAATCTAATTACTTAGTTTGTGATAGAATAGCAAATAGTGATTTTAATTACGATTAAAAGTACATCGTAATAGGGTGAAATAGAGACGTCTTCAGCTGACCAGTTCGGCGGTATAAACACTATACTTTTAATCTGCCCATCCTTCCGGAACGGCATGACTACTCATCTTCCTAATGAAAGGGTTAATTTACAGGTAAACCATACACTAGCGATATGAACGCTGCACCTTGTTTTTATATTCCAAGGATATGATCCGCTATGGAAAAGGACTCATCGGCAGTCGCTCGCACTTACTTTGCATAAAACGAAGGCTACTTGGGGATAATATTCGAATTTACTGTGCGCGCGACAACTCCTATGCAATTGGCATCGGTTTCTATGAAGCGTGTGCTACGTATAACATTCACGTAACCCATAAGGCAGCACCTATGATTTCCTATCCTTGGCCGTGCGATGTTACCCTTGGGACATGTCAAGGGGTTCATCAGATTAAGTGAATTAGTAAAATTGTTGATTAGTCAGCAGGAGCACGAGATATCAAGGAGTTAATTACTGGGCTCGATTACTTTCGATCGGATTTCCGAAATTTCTCTTGTAGTTTCTGTTGCTGTTATGATGGAACGTAATTGAAACATATGGCCAGGTCAGGTCATGTATGACGTAGTCAGTAAACAAACTACTGGACATATGTTGCCGCAATCAAACCGCCACAGTACAAACACAGGTAATTGTCTCATGTCTTAAAAAATAAACAAGAATCGCATGAATAATCGTAATAAAATGCGATGAGTCCTTGAAACATAGAATCGTAGTCTTTGTCGTAATATTTACTTTGTAATAATGCGGACATTTGATTGCTTAAAGTGCTTATGTTATATAAATTTTAGCACAAAATATAAAACCAAAATGCTAACCACGCCCTGTTTTCCTTGGTCCAGGTTGGTGTAAATGGCTTCTCAGATTTTTTTTCCCTTTTTTATTTTTCTTCTGTTAACTTTGCGCAGTCTTAGCGTAAGACTCGTAGTAGAAAGGGAGTGGCAAACGGTTGTGTGAGATTTTCTTCGGAAAAATCGCATCACGGATACTGGTCCTTGAGTTTATGGCTTCCATCCGATTCGCTGTAGGTACTTTTTTTTTGCCATATACCAGCTCGTTGGGTATAGCATAGCAACTTATATTGATTGCTTTATCGTGTTAAGTCAATCAACCCCATATCGATGCGAAAGAGGTATTCCCCATTCTTCTATCAAAGAATTGCCGATTGAGTATTCAAAACGACAACAATAACAACACCATCACCACCAATTACGTTCCATGTTCAAACACCCTGTAACCGTGTCACGACAATTTAATTAATCAAATCTTTGAATTATTTACGAGCCATCTTGAGTTGGCCGAGAATATCCTTATTTAAACGACACCCCCCAGTGGACTCCAGTTCTAATGAAACCGAACATTAGTTAATAATTGAGCGAGAAAAGTTGCCCCCGGCGTGATGATGTCTGCTACGGTATAATTTACCATTTTACGATAAATGTAATCAACCACTACCGAATGTCATAATAAAAGTACATAGTTGGCTTTTTATGACTGACTGCGATATGAATCCTGTAAAGGACGTAAATTGAACCGAACAAGGATAAGAACAGCATAAGCCATCAACTCCAAAATCGAACATATGCTTGGGCGCTTTTTTATTTTGATGCCGCTTGTGTATATTTGTGTTTGCGCTCAAGTCAGGGCGTTAATAATTTCCGAGGCAAATAGTAGGCTCAAGGATCAAGGACTGACCCGAATGCCAGGACAAATTTTCTAGTGTTTTGTAACGAAGCCAGTAATTAGAGCAGAACAATAGAAGGGTAGTTATCGGTGGTGTATCGAAAGTATAACGTATAGGATTCCAAGGATATTAAACATGTTGAAATATTTAGAGGCAGTTCGGTTCCATCGGGAGTCCTCAATTATTGCTGATTTGGTAATAGAAAACGACAAGTTGGTTGGTGGTGCACGGTATCAAAATTTTTAAACCACTTGAAATTTAGAATTAGCATCGTAAAATCTAAACCGCATTGTCCCCATTTTTTCAATTGACATCAAATTTATTGAGTGTTTCTAGGTGCATGGGCTTTTATTTTGTTGTAGACTTTACTTTGTTCGACTTTTGCACCTGGATACATTAAGTAGTGCGGATTACTTCCTCTTAAAAGGATAAACATACTGACATACAAACTTAAATTGTCCTAAAAAAAGTTTTTAGACGCGATTTTAAGATCATAATTTCGGAAGAAGTTTTGTTTGAATCTTTGTTCACCCTTTATTATATTCTTTGCATTCCTTTTCAGGACAATAATAATCCCTATTTTAAAGTATACTGTGACAAATCTATTGCATGCTTAGCGGTTGAATTTATTTTTATACCAAAACTTAAGCATTCCAACTCAAGAAATCCCAAAGAAAAACAAACTTGGAGAATGATCAAAGCATCCTGTTCGCGTTCTGCTTGTCGCATCGTTTAAAGAGTAACCCTTGTTTATGATCAGATGAGCTTCAAGAATAACAAAAATCGTCGCGGTAATGGTTACATTAGGGTTATAGCGGCATTACGAGTAGAACAACACAAGTTAAGGGTTAAAGTATACTTTACCTGAGGGAATAAAGAAAGGGGAGAGCCGATTAAATTGCAAAAGGATATAGCAAAATATATCGTTATATACGTCGAATGAAATCAAAATATGGATGTGAATCGAACACCTGATTCCGATTTAAATATCTTAATTTTGTCATGTAGTCGTTACAGGACTCTTCTTCAGCCTAAAATTTGTTGAGTATAATTTTTCGAAATCAGCGTCTTAATTTTTTGGATTTTTGACATTATCTGAGTTTTGCTCTCGAAGCTACTTAAAGTATTTTTTCTGGATATATCCTTGTTAGGGCGGGGAGAAAAATAGGTATGGTATTGAACAATGGTTTTTTTTAAGTTAATATTGTTAAAAATAGAGAAAACTGGTAAAGCGTAGCGAGTGGCATTCGACCCCACCAAAAATGTTTGAAATCCGTTCGTATTCGAGGCACTGTTGCTTTAGGATTTAGGTACATGAACAAGACGTGCCCTTTGTTTATTAATCAGAATTTTTAAACTTATTGTTTTATATACGTATGTTTAAATACTATGAAAATAATCTCCAAAAAAAATGAGTGACAAAAGCCATACCGGGAAGAAATATAATGATATAAGAAAAACGATTTCATAAAGACATCACAACTAAAAGAAAAAGACCTCCATCTGGATAATGTTTAGCAGGACTAATCGCTTCTTTCGATGTGTATCATTTGTCCACGACATTACCGACTACATGCTCAAATTAATCTAATAATAAATGACTCAATTATGTTTCATAAATTTCTGTCCAGAAACCGGACGAATTGATTTGATAAAACTATCGTTCAGTTTTGGAAAATTCCGCAAGAATTTTCGAATTGACTCGAAAGAAAGCAAAAACAAATACACATCTGCTTTTTGTGCGCAATAATTTCTCTTATTTTAAATTTTCTGGTGTTTCGCTCGAGTACCCTTTCGGTTATGCTTTCATATATCCTTGAGAAGATATCCGAGTTCTTGCCTCGTTGCTATAATGTTGGAGATGGATGATGGGCCTTTGACTTAATGTACCCACTCGTATATGATGAGAAAACTTTCACAAGTTGATTTTCTTCATTCCGTCGAAGAAAATCCTCTTTGAAATGGAAATTAAAATTGCCTCGAGCACTGCTTTGACTCAGATCTAAAAGGGGTGGGGTTTTTTGCAGTAGGATGAGAAGGAGACGATGAATTGAAGAATATATTTAATTTAGATGAATGAAGGTTAATAAATTTTATAAGATCACCTAGTTTTTTTTTTCTGTGAATGTTTAAGTTTATTTACAATTTTATTTTATCACAGATCAACGAGGCACGAACACAAGTCTTGCTTTAATAGGTGCTAGCAATGATTTTTTATTTATTCCCTTTTTAACGCACTGTCTGAAATAGCGCATTTCCTAAGAAAAGAGCCCGATCTACGAAAATCTGTACCAAAGCTCTTAAATTTCTTGTGAAAAGGGACAATTGAATTGATTGTAATAATCCGGCATTTTTGACAGAAGTTTTAAAATTAAGAAGTGTTATTAAACTGTTTGGAGCTAAAACGGATGTAGCGATCCTGATCCTGTAATACCCGCACTACACAGTTAGGCTACGATTGTTAAATCTTCTACCGCTCTAGAAGAACTATGCTCACATCCTGCTTTACCTTAGATGTCTTGAATGGTGATATTAAGGTTGACCACCTTACAAATAAAATCAGACTTAACGACACTGTCAGGCTGACGAGAAATTCAAAACCTCTTAAGGAATATCCCCACCGCACAGATTACGGTCAAAACGAACCCATTAACAGATGCTGTAGGACATTTAACAATTTCAGCGAACATTTCACACCTCCAATAACTAAGCCAACATACAAACTGAAACTGCGTTCGATCTTATCAGCTCCTTCACATCCCGTCTAGCCAACCTTTTACCTTTTGTCTATAATTTTATACTAATTAAAGGAAATTAAATTAAATTAAGTCAAATTGTATTGTATTATATTAAATTAGAATAATCTGAATTTGTAAATATCTTGTTTGGTAGTAAATAAATAAAATAAATAAGTATACAACAAATATCGATTTTTTAGCATGTAGAAAATTCTTAGAGCCGTTTAAGCCCTTCACGCCTGCTAGGCATTTATCTGAAGAACTCGTAGAAGTAAAATTAATTTAATATTTTGGAAACCCTAAGATATAAAAAAATTCGTGAAAAATTATTCACTCCATTTTCACTGTCAACTTTTAGTAGATGTCGCAAGCGCCCTATCTTTAGACTGGTTGCTACCACTGTGTCTTGAGTCGAACGCCCTGACCATTTGCTGCGAATGAATGGCTGCCACTTCGATTTTTCGTCGGTCTTTCTTTATTTATATTTAGGAAAACCATCGCCCACCCCGTATCTTACTAGCCTTATTAAACAATTTATTTTTAGTTCTACTAAACTCTACATAACTCTACTGAAATTCTAAGTTTCAAATTTCGATCATTTGCAGTTCTGGAGATATAAGATTTAGAATGTTTTTATTTTAACCCCTTGCACAACACATCGAAATTTTTTTCGTTTTTTATATTATTATTTTTTTTCTTCAATTTTACGTCTTAAATGTTCCACCACCTTCCCTTCACGCGGGAGAGGTTCTATCTACTCACCAAAAAAAATTTTTTTAATTTAATAGCTCAAAAAATGCAATGATATTGTTTGCTGAATGGAAAGTTACAATTCGACTGGTTCAATGAGAAATATTAACTCTGTTTGTAACACTTCGGCGTAAAATCGTAGTGAAGTGGAGCGGGATCGGGTCAAAATCCCTTTTTATAAAATACCAACTTCACTCAATTTGTGCAAATTGTCAATTGCATAATAAACTACAGCGCATCTTAGCATGAAACGCGTTGCCGATATCACCCGTAATAAAAAATAAATATCCCCACATCAACGCCAATTGAATGAAAGTTGTACCAAAGAGTGAGTGCACATTTAAAATTTATAAATCTTTTGGATATGGATCGACGACATCACCCACTCCCAGGAAATTTGAATTCGAAAAAAACCGGCAGAAACCGAGAGAAATTTTTATTTTGAAATAATTCACACCTGCTGCGTGTTCGTTTATCGCTTTCCCCCACCCCGTCACCATTCCCCCCGCTGTCTAAGTTTTTGTAAAATCGACACAAAAATCGGGCACCCCCCACGATGTTCGATCGGACGCCGGTGGTGAGTAGGGGTCCTTTCCAATTCCAACACTTAACTGTTATAAAAAGCTTGTTGGTTCAAAGCACAGGTTGGAACACGGAAAAAACTTAAATTCGTGGTTCATGTAGTTGCTGAATTGACGAAAACAGGTCACAACTAGACTTTGGATCTGTTATTGGATAAGTTTTGACTGGTCTAAAATACCAACTAATTATTCAGACCAGTCGAATTATTATTTTCCATACAAAAAATAACATCATTGCAAAAAAAATTATTTTGCAGGATTGAAAAACCGAAATGTCGAAATTTCTAAAGTTCAAAAATTTCCGGGAAAATGGTCTGGCAAAAATATTCGTCCAAACGATGAAAAAAAATATAAAAGCGAGACATGAGCCCCCACTTTCCTTTTCCCGCCTAGTCTGGACAGCAAGAAATTGAAATTCGACATCGCCTAAGCCATATGAGACTGACTAACACAGAAAGATTCCACTACACAATTTCCCCGCGCGCCGCACCGAAACCAATCAACCTCTTGGATAGTGGAACGAGCAAATGAATGAACTGATGAAACGAACGCGTAGGATAAAAGGGAATTGGCAAAGCACATACAGCGCCTCCAGTGTAAGCCGGTTAAAACGTCGAAGCGAGCTTCGTGATACTACTATAATATATAAATACAATGGTAGTCGAGAAGATCACCTAAAAAGGTCGTTTGAACTGGAAAAAATCCAATAGTTCACGACTCCTTGAATTTATGTTACCTACGAAAAATTTGTCAATGCCGATGAGTCCCTCAAGTCTCAAGGGGTAGCGGATTTAAAAGAGTTTCGTACTTTCGCTCTCAAAGTATCGCCATCACCCGATCAATAGATAAAATTGTATTTTGTTGTATAAATAAAAGTCATAGTTGAAAGAGATAAGCACAGTATGAAAATCTTTATTCCGTATTTTATGCGACTCTTACGGCTACAATTAAATAACAAAATTACCTAATAAAAAATATAGTAGAGAGCAAAAGTAGTTCAGTCCAAATGTGGTAAAATAGCTTTCCGTATAACCCGGCGATTCCTGTGCCACTGCAGGTGATTCACATGCGGAACGGTTTCGATCACCAATCGATCGTCGTCTTTCAGCGTCTTCAGTCCAATCGCGTCCGTTTTGAAAATATCGCGCTCCTCAAATGGCACCACATCCAGTGACGCATTGAAATATCCAAAATGACTGAAAATATTAAAACGATATACACGCCATCGAAAAGCAGGAAATCACCAGCTCAGATTACCTCGACTGCCAAGGCGTGATAACGCCATCATTCGGTCCACCAATCAAAACCATCTTTCGCAATTTCGTCAAACTGCTCTTGAACGTCGTCGAATTGTCCGACATGATTTCGTTGTTGATATAAGGCAGGAAGTTGCTGTACTTGAAGTAGAGCAACTGTTTGTGTGGATCGTTCCAGTAGTTGCCGACGGACGTGTGCTGTCCGACGCGCGAGTAGAACAGCTCAAAAGCAGTCTTCGCCACCAAATCAGGGAATATAAGTCGCAGGAATTCGGCTGCAAGTAAATTTTATACTTATGAGATTTTGTTTGATGTTCTGCCATTAGTTGGGTCACGTACTTCCGTACTGTCCGGCTTGTGGAGACGATAGCGATATGAATGTCTGGACGTTGTGATCCGGAAATGATTGTAAAATGCCACGAGAGAGCAGACCGCCTTGCGAATAACCTGAAAACGGGTGGGAATTTTGGTGGTTACAAAGCTTTTCGGACAGAATTCAATGTCTTACCAATCAGGTGCACTCCGTCCGGATGCAATTTACAAATCTCAATAAGATACGCGCCGATTTCTTTGATCTGTCGCCACGCACTTTCGAGGCTATTCCAGTTCGAGAATTTGTCGCAGTTGTACACTTTGGTGCCGGGATGATTCTGAAATGTTTAAGTATTAAGACTTGGCCGCAACATGACTGAACGGATATTTTCTTACGCTTTCGATTTCCCGCTTCAATAAGACCATATTTTCCGATCCCGACAGGATACCATGCAAAAGTACCACAGGTTTGTACGCAGTGCACAAAACTACGCAACTAAGTGCGGCAGTCACACACAAAATCCACGTCGCGGACTTCATAGTAAAGATCCGATTATTTTATTTTAATAAAATAAGATCTAGAAATAATTTAGACCCGCAGGGTCCGCGATAAGCCAAACAAAGAGCTCTGTTTACAAAAATTCACATCACATCACTTTGCTCTCCTGACCCATGAAGTGGCTGAAATTCGAGAACTGTCACAATCAAAACGTCATTCCTAGGGAGTGCGATTCTCGTATTCAATTTGTGGTTATGTGGCACAGTTTGAGCAGCACTTTGTGTGTATGGGGTTTCCCCCGTTTAAAATTCGTTATTTATTTGAAAATTTATTTTTAATTAATCGTATTTTATATTCAAATTCACTGATCTGCTCGGTTCGCGGGACTAGGGTCTCATTTGTTTCGAAACCTGCACTGCTTCCCTATGTTGTCTTCATATGCAAAACGATATCTCAAGAGAGATGCAGTGAAGTCATAAGCATTTCACTGAAAAAAACAACAGGGTGCACCTCTTACCGAATTAGGAGCCGAGTGTGGTACTGAAATGCGCTTCTACCATCTAATCCCTGCTGCAAATAATTGGTGATGTCAGTGGTAATCTGCGAAGAAGCACAGCAAACGGTTGAGTAAATTTTAAGCATTTGCTATGTACCCTCAGGCTTCTTGAACTTTCTCCAAAAGGATACGGTTTATTGACTAAAAAGAATTTCATTTAGATAGAGGACAATCACAGTGTACCCAATGAGACTGTGCACTGCTCTCTACAATCCAGAAATCTTCTAAATTCGGTTCCTTTCATCCAAATACGTCGAACAATGAACGCTGGAATTACACCTTGCCTTTCTTTGAAAATCCGTATCGAACGTTTTCATTTAAGTATATCCGGATGATCTCATTTGATGTCATTGTTTTACATTTTCTCCGCTTACTTTTGTTACGTTTGGATTGCAGGTGCCTTGACTTTTATCTAACACAAAACTACGACTTCCATTTTACTTTGAACTCCATAACATTTTAAGAGGGAACTTTTGCAGTTTTCTGTTTCTGTACGTGTAGTGCTGCAATTTATACGATAAACTTAATTTTGTTGGTTAATGTGTTTGTTTTTTGGGACTCGTGAAATGTAACAAAATCTACGACATTTTTGTGAGTTGAAAAATAAATTTAAAAATTGTGAATTTAAGGGTCCTGAACTTTCTTGGTGTCCTTCCTTCCCGACAAATTCTTCGTCTTTTTTAACAAATCCCATCCGAGGTCAAAACTAAGGTAAATCTGAATTGGAATCATTGAGTCAGTCCTTGAAGCCCTGAGAAATACAAAATGAATTAATGAAATAAAAAAATTAAAGAAACGAGAAACAGAGCTTCGTTGTCAAAAATGTAAGAATTCTAGTCCGAATCAGTTGTAATGGAAATTCGATTTAAACCCGAGGAGAGTGCGATATTGTGACCTAAAAAAATGGGTACCCTACCCTGTATTAGGTTTTTGTGAGAATCCACGATAATGTAATTCACAAATCCTTTTTATCGTTCAATTTCATTAGTTTTTCTCAAACCGCTCGGTACCGTGTTTGTTTTTGGTGAATTTAAATCAGCTCAAGTAGAATGAAAGCTGCACAGCGCGCGGTAACGCAAGGATAATGTGATTCGTAGTCGACATCGTTGCGTCCACGATATGAGCAATATGAAATATATGTATGTATGTAAAAGCCATAAATTATGCATTCGTTTGATTTCGATTAAAGTCCTTCTGTCTGGTCGTGTGTCGTGTTCACCATGGATAAAGTCCTTTGGCGAGTACCACACACTGCGCCTGTGATGCATGATGGCCGTCCAGCTATCGAGTCTATATATGAACGATCAAAAGTAGTGTTTTACATAAAACGTTTATAGGATGTCTTCCGTTCCCAAGGATTCAGCAGCCAGGAAGAATAGCTAGTGCCGTACTGATCCACTTCGATTTCAAACTCCTACGAGTATAATTTGCATAATGGGGTTAGATTGCAGATGATTTTATGTTGTGCGCTTTTAAGTTGGTCCCGCCATATCCCCTTATTTTAAGGTCAACCCAAGAGAAGAGATAAATTTTATTTTATGCAACAAGTGCTTGGGCACTTTCGGATTCCAAACATGTTCTGCATGTGCCGGTACCTTTTGAAGGATTCGTTATACTTCGAAACCTTACACTTTCTAGTTCTATGTCATGTTTAAAATGTATTCATTCAGATAATTTTCGTGATGAGGTCTGACTACGAAAGGGTCATGAGCTTCCTTTATCGACGTCATAAATTTTAAATATATAGTTAAATTTATGGACAGTAATTTCATGAAGAAGAAAAAAACGAAAATATTAATCTACGGATAAAATTTAATGAATGCAGTAAAATCGCAAAGAACGAGAAACAAGCGAACACTTTGTAGCATATTAAGGATTCACGGGTTATACGGAGGCCATAAATATTATGAGTCAATTACGGAAGAAGAATATTTTAAGGTTTGTTTAGTAGGCACGCAACAACTAGAAATAATGCTGTTGTTTAATGATAATGATAATAACAAAGCCGTACATTTCGAATTGAGTTCCGGACAAAAAAGGGTTGTATAAAATTTGTTGTATTACTGCGTTTCGTAGTCATTCCTAAACTGGGTTCATGTTTATGCCTTGACTTTAAATTGACGATCTTATTTTAGTGTGATTTGCTTACATTTCTAATCAGATCAAAAGTCAGTAGCTAGAGTTTCATCATTTCCTGCTCGACCCACACACGTTGGACGCCATCATACCAACTGAAATGCCCAAATATTTGAACGTCTTTTGCTTTTCAGTCGATGCAAGACGAAGAAGATGGACATTTAGAGATCTACTGAATACGCTGGATGATGGGAAACGGTGGAAACTTAATTACGCGCGAAAAATTTCTGAATGAAAAGCGCCACTCCGACCCAGCCTTCCTCCTTTATCCGGTAAGACCCCTATGCCGTAATCCTGAACTGTTGTGAAAAGCAAACAAAGCCGTGAATGGATAAGAGTTTCTTTTAAGTATTTCAAGAACAATAAATCTACGGAACAATAGCAACACCTGTAACAGTTTTTTTTTCGTAGATAAAATTAAGCACATCTTTATCGCTTAACGCCTTCTACCATTTTCCTTGAACACGTAGCATAGGACTCCTTTTAGACCAAGTCCTATTCAATTAGCTCGCGTCGTTTAAGAACAATTGAAGTAAGTGTACCTTTGAATGAAAGCTCTGCAAAATTTCTCAAGAATTTCACGTTTTCTGAGATAAAAATGGTTTCTGTGTAATTCACACTTGAAACATGATTTTTGCCATTCGTTCAGCATCTGAAAAGTTGTTGATCCTGGAATCCTTGGAAGAAAACTACTTGGCTATTTGTTCAGGTGTGAATTCCCATCTATCCTCTGCTCGGTATGTCAATTCGGAGGACATCATGTAACCTGTAAGTAAGGTTAGAAGTTTCAGCTTTTTATATTATGTAGTGTTTTTCCACTGAAATATAGCATAAAGGTATATCCTGAAGTATTTTCAGAATCTTTAGAGATTTGGAGTTTCGACACATCCGAAAAATGTCGTCCCGTTGCGTTTTAGTTTATTTTCAGAATAATCCAATTATCTTGTGGATAATCCGATAAGAGCGAAACCATGTCAGGAGCTAATAAAGTGAGAACAAGATAGATTGTGATTGGAATTAATAAGGACAAGTATTTGGGCGCCAAGGATCTGAAATGAGCACGTGGCATGCAGATTTTAAAAGGTGCGCGTTTTATTTTTTGTGTATTGGTCCGATTAACAACCGGGTCGCAATTATGTGAACAAGTTTTTTTTTTTACTAAAGCAACGCTTCGGTAGTCTCGTTTGAGCGTGTCATGATTGTACAATTTGCCTTACCATTTCTGCGAATTATATCAAAGTTAAATATACATCAGTAACTTGTTATGTTATATTACAATAACAGATGCCAGCTAATTTTGAAAAATGTGGGATTCATAGTCGACGAATATTTCACTCCGATATAATAAGCAGAAACAAATTATATCATTGATCTAGAGTTGCACCTAGATTCGTTTTATAAATCTGCCACTCGAGTTGAATTCTCTTTGTGAATTGAATAAAAGGAGAAGGTCATGTATGTAATCTCACGTCTATTATAACAAAGTACGTTGTGAATTTATGCGAGCGACAGAATTATATTGCTCCTTTGATATCCAAGGTAAATTGAAATCCGTTAACAAAGGACAGCTTAATAGAGTTCTTCCCTTTCATAATTTCTGTATTGTGCTCCTATACATTAAAGGTATGAGCATAAAAACTGAGCTTATACACCACATTCCACAACCACCCAAGATAAATGTCAACATACTCGGCATACATCTGCCCTAATGGAATAATTCATCTCAGTCACTAGGTATCTACTCTGACATCTCTCTATCCCGGCTCGCCATAATTCCGTATTCTAATTTCGACCAAACATAATCCTGTCGGTATAGAAAAAGGAATAAATGTCCGAATGTAACTAGAACGATCTGTTTTCCTTTATAATCCGTTTCATATCATCCTAGACTAATGTGGAACAGGACTTCAGAAAGGTCACGTTAAACATATTGACTACGTTAAATTAAATACTGTTACAATGAAATAATGAGATTGGTTCATTGGACGCCTCTTTCCACCACCATCCGACCCAAATTCAGCCAGGTCACGTTCCCGGGAAAGGAGAAGATCATGAAATGCAATATTATTACGAAAGGACACGAAGTAATCTGAAGTGTGTTAAATTATTGCTAGCAGGACGGTACTATCACACATGTGTAATCAAATTAGTAAGCCCGTTACGGATTACGAGCGGATCTAGTCGAGATTAATGCATAATGTATAGTAGCAAGGCATTTAATTTTGATGATTATTGCCTAGTGCTAAGCACGGGAGTTATGTAACATTAGACTGATTTAGGGAAGGGAAGTACACCGCTCATAGTGCTAGTCTAATGAAAATTTAGTGCTCTGACTCCTTTTATATTTTATACAGACAATATCTTGAAAGAAGCTATAGCGCCGGCTTGAGATGCAGCGCAATCGAAAGGGGAGTGCCATACCAACGTCAGAATTTACGACTGTTCTTTTTGCTCTCCTGGCCCCAATTTTAGAATTTTTTTTGATCGGTTTACGGTTTTGGAACATGGGCTCCAGCACCTATAATTTAAGCTATGCCTCGACAAAATCAGGGAATTTTGAAAAAAAACGTCGAAGTTGTCAAGAGCGTTTCCTTATGTTTTTTTTTAAAAAAAAACAAGTAAATTTTTTTCGATTTCCGCAAATGACGGCGTAAGCAAAAGGGGAGCTCAATAGCTGCCAGAAAAACTAAACAAAATTAAAATCCGATCAAAAATGAGTGAATTGGGGAAAAATTGTGCAAAGAAACAGAAAAGCCTTTTAGTTTTTTTTTAATATCCATTTTCAAAATGCAGAACGTGTTATTTTTCTTAATTTTATTTCCATGTTTCATATTAAAGGACAACGCTATTTTTTATAACCATTTAGAATGTATCTTCTAGTGATTTCGTCCTTGCCTTTCATCTTTTGGGAAATCGTACAAAGCTGGCTCCATTTTCATTAGTCTATAAAACAACCCTTTAAAAAATGCCAATCAAGATTTGTTTGTCACGGTTTTTTCCGACAAACATTTCCTTTTCAGACACCAGGCCATGCTGTTCGTCGAGTATTTTGTGCGCGGATTTTGCAAATCTTCCACCTAGCATCTGAGGAGCTCCTGTACAGAGGACATATGAGGGCTTAGTGGACAAGTGAAAGCCCTTTATTTGATTTCTAAATTTAATTATAATTTACTTTAGATCAGCAGGATGCTGTCAGTCAAGTTGAGAATACTGCAAATGGAACCATCTAAAGTTCACTGAAATTTTTATGTTAGCAAATAATACCGCATAGTACAACTATTCCACTAATCCAGAAACTTTTATAAACTGACTTTATTTGATCTCGGTACTGAGTAGTGATGGTATACGTATTTTCGTATTTTTTTGTTTGGCCGTAAAAAATTTTGAAGTGCTTTTTCCCCATTTTTATCCATCAGCGTGTCTTTACGTTTCCACAGCATTTACAAAGCTAACTGACTAAAAACTGTTGGCTTTTGTTGAAAAGCAATCTGAGATGACATTTATCTTGCATCGTGTAGACAGAGCAGCGAGCATAGTGAGTGCATAGTTTCGAATTCCTGCTAAACCGAAATGTTGTATGTCGACACTTTAGGCTGTCAGTGTATAAGGAATAAGGACATGGATTCCATACATATGAAGAACGTATATCCTGGCTGGGTTGACGGTGAATATCGGAGCTGGCGAAAGTAAAACAGTTTATTGGCTGTGTAATATGTCTTTGTAGTCGCTCCTTCAATAGCGGATTGTTGACAATGGCCCGAAGCAACAGGACGTTGAATTGGATCAGAGCCAGAGATTTTTCCGTTCTCGAACTTTGGCAAGTTTATTTAATTTTTATTCGAAGGTGCAGAAGAGGGAGGGGTAGGTACTTGTCCACATTGCTGTTGTAGAAAGTGTAACGGCTTTTTTTTCACCCCAAAATAAGTTTGTCGTTGTGATAAAGGGGAGTAGTTTTACAGAAGTGCATTTTTGAGCAACGTATCGTTCGAATTTCAAAAGTATCTTGTTCTATTTAAAAATACACAATTTGTATTTTATTCACTCTTTTTTTCACATACCCGGACTATCCGAATCTCTAAATCGATACGCAATGAACAACAGTTTTCAGAGAAACCCACAACTTTTTAATGTCCAATCAGAATAAACTAGTAAATTCTAAATTTTCCCATATATTCACACCACACACATCATCGAATGTACTCTAGAGCTCGTGACAATTCACATGACTACAAATGCGCAGCAGTTTCTGATAAAGCGACATCCGAGTGAATTTCATTCATAACGGCCGTGTACAGCTTTGTGAATAGACCGCTAACGTATATTAATTGAATTAAGCTATTTGAATAAAGTAATCTGTTTTATTTAACGCATCGATTGTTACTTTCATGTAACTTCAAGCTCGCAACAATATTTTTTATGACAGTACTTAGGTGCGCGGCTGTATTTTGATCTGAAGAACGGCTAATGCTACACACCATTGAAATTTTTAACATATGTGTAACTAAAGGTACACAGTAAAAAAATTTTACAACATTTATCGTTGGCAATTTGTTGCCAATCAAAAAAGTGTAAAATTAAAACCGAATGTAATTTTACATTTTAATGGCTAATTAAATTAAATTCACATACGTATTGTAAATATGTTTCCAATGTAAAATGTAATAGCAAATTGTGATTGTAATATTTACAAACAAAATATTTGAAAATAAATGCATGTAATGTAATATTTTCCATTGATAAGATTTAAAAATCCACTTTTGATATTAATTTCAAGTCTGAAACTTAGTTAGTCCATAGGGTGTCGTAAGAATGAAAAGTCTGTAATGAAGTTTTTAATCAAACATTTATTTATTCCAGTTTAATATGCATGGTTTTTTTTACAATTAGATGCAGTATAAATTAAGTAACTTTCAAAAATGTGATACATAAATTCAAAAAATTAACACGATAATCAATAAAATTCAATGATTCGAATTAGAATTTGAACTACACAATTCAATTTTTTTATATCTTTTTCCTATGAAATGTTTCCGAAAACATGTGATTTGAACGCGGAGGGAGTACTTAGAATATTTAAGTCCACAATGATCAGTTCTACAGTAAAATGTAAAGGCCGAATCAAACCTGAGATTATAAAAATGCTGGCTTTATTTTTCCACTGTTTTGAAAATTATTTCGCACTTTAAACACACTCCATCATTTTGATTTAGCATGAACGAAAAAAAGACCTCAATCAATTACGCACACACACGCACTCAAGCCCTTCGATACATTTCGAGTAGTTTTTCCTAAGAAGTTTGATTTGTCTGCATATTGCTCGGCTTATTTTGCAATTAAAATTTGTAAAAGTACAAATGACAATATATTTTTCAGATTTTTAATAGTAACATTACAATTCAGAGGTATATTTCATACAGTCGAAGTAAATTTACAATAACTTAAATGTAATAGTGCATTTTACATAGATTTCCATCTAAATTTACACTCTGTTTTAAAGTTACATACTTTACGTAGCATATTTTAATGTGATAATTATTGTTAACATTGAAATTTCTTTTACTGTGTAGGTACTCGTACAAGAAAAGTTTTTAGATGAAATTGGAAAAAACATATAACAGTTTTTGTGCAATGGGAAGGTCTTTGAAAAATCATTTTCTTTATTAATCTGAAAGGATTATCTAAATGAGATTTTTTTATTCCTATCCTTTTCCAAACGTTTACTATCAAAACAATCAAAATTATGATATCCTACGTTATCTCTATCTAGGAAATAGGAAATTCGATTTGAACCCTTTTAGTCCGAAATTAATTTTTTTTTGCTATTTATCTTACAGTATAAAGTATATATATAAGTATAAAAACAATCGATACAGAGGTTCCTTTTTTTTTGGAATTATTTAATAATCGGTTGTGAAGAATTTCGCATTGGTATGTGAAAATAAGGAGCAAACCATCTGAAGAATTTTTTTATATTGGAAATAGGTGAGATGGAAATGTCCATGTTGGATGTGGTACAGGATTGCCCGCTGTCCGGGTTTTCTCCGACAAGTCTTTACGGAAAAGTTTTGTTATTTCATATAAGAATTGGAAGGATTTTCGAGAAAGTATTTAGTTCGATTTTCAATTTTTGATTCAAAATGGACTCTAAATGAAATGCAGACGAATTAAACCACATTTGTTGGGTAACGTAGTGGTAAAAATATCATTGAATGGAACATCTGTCACCGGTGATAAATTGTCATAAATATTTCAAAGGCGGTGGCGTGGCGAATATGCACAATCTGATGGATGTTTTGTTAAAAATGTATCGAAATGGCATGTTGAATTTGGTGGTTAGTAAACGGTGCATATTGTGAAATCTATCTGACATTCATACGAATGTTAACTGAAATCGTGTTTAAAATCCGGACATAATACGCGCTGTGCTGCAGTCTACACGTCTACAAGGCTATAATTTATTTAGTCCAAACTGTCCATTCCATTAATTCCTCTCCTGTGCAATTACTCGCTTGGATTTTTATCGAACAAGGATAAGCCAGTTTACTAGTCAAACCGTACATACACTTGTGTAGTCGGAAGGATGTCTTGTGAATTCAGGATTCACGCTCCACGCTCCATCTATCTTTGTAAGGGCGTAATGCTTTAAATGTTGAGGACATGTTAGTGGCTTCGTTCCGCTCCAGACATTATTCTTCGCCGTTGAATTTGCAACTAGATGGGTTATAAATTTTAAGTACCATTTGGATTTTACACATTTTGCGCACGATAGTGGCAATAGTGGAATTTCCATTTTGAAAATAAATTTTCGAAGAATTTTCTCCCTTTTCAGTCAGAATGTACCATCGTGTCGGTTTCTTAGATGGAAAACTTACATATTGAAATTGAAACGTATGGAAGTTTTGGGTGGAAATAACTTGGTCACATATCAGATGAGATATGGAGCGAAAAAATTAACAATTTGGTTTGTTCGTTTGAAAAAACGTGTTTGGAAATTACAAATTACGGCAGTAGTGGCATTGATCATCGCAGTTACCAAGTTCAATACAGTTTCAAGCGGCCATTTCAGTTACTTGTTTTTCAACACGTTATAATCCAAGTGTCTAATATAGGCGAGTAGCGCCTTTTCGAATTGGAGATTACGTGCAGTGGTTTTATCTCTTAAGCTCTTATCTATTCTATTTGACTTGAAATTTTTTTACAAAAATAAGTTTAGCTTTATTTGAGTAGGAAATAAAATTATTTGTCAATCACTGCAATTGCTAACAAAAATAATGCAAATATTTAACAATGCGGCATAGGCTTTAGAAAAAATTAGTTAAGTCATTTTGTAGTTAAACAAAAATTTTGATTTTTCATTATTTTGAATACAAAAACCGTTCTTTTTCCTAATTTATGTTCCTGTTGACAGTGAATCCAGATGGTGATAATAAGGTAAAAACTCAGGTAAATCATGCCGGGAACTAATAATTTCAACTTCTCAAGGGTCGTAACTTTCCATTCCCTAATCTTGACATTCCTAATCTTGACATTAAAATCATGATTTTTTCTCATTTGAACCATAAGAACGAGAAGATATGAATTTCAATGAACAGTTGATCTTAAGTGGGTGCTAAGCAGCACTACCACTATTCCACGCTACCCACACCCTGATACTGATATCACTGCAAAAAAGGAAAACCGATGAATAAACGAGGACATGTCGCAAGCAGAAGAGTGTATCTGCGAATAAATGAATGGCAGAAGGACGAGAATTTGATTTGCAAATGGACTTTAGTGAAATGCTTTAAGGCGCCTATTATTTACACACATTCAACTCTTTTGAGCCTTTGAACTAAACCGGATAGCCTGTGACTGAACACTTGTGCCCTTCTCCCATATCATTGCTTTGGCTATCTTTCACCCGGTGTCCTTACGACCGCATTTTATATAATGGAAGAATAAGAATACGAACGATAGCAAGGTCTTATGAGTCCTTTTTATTCATATTTCTCTGGCTTTTTGAAACTGATATGCGAACCAGATGTCGTAAAATAGCTCTGCCTCCTCGTTCTGTCGGTTGCGTTTAGTGGTTGGTGGTTTTGAAGGTGCTGGCTTGCGGCAGTAATGTCGACTTGACAGCTGTAATAATAATAATAATAGAAAGGAGTCTAGGAACAGCAGGGATGGAATTTTCTTGTATAATTCTTCTCCTGTTCTTTGATATCCTTTTTACGAGCGATGAGAGTTCCTCACAAAAACGTTTGGTAGATAGTAGAGTGAGTCAAGTTCCAAGCCATTTCCACGTAATAAATGAATGTGGAGGAAAATTGTCCGGATGTCTTTCATTAGCACGAAGTACTTCGGGCTAGATATAAAAGTTAAAGGATTTTCTCAAGCAGTTTTGCTTAAAGACAAAAAGTATGAAGTTTCTTCAGTTAATCAATTATGCAGCCACGATCCGAATCTTTTCAAAGCAAAAAAAATTCCTTCCTAATATATTTAGATGGTGAGAGATGAAGTGAATTGAATGATTTTTTTTTCTGTGGCATTGCTACACCAGATCTTACAGATCGACTGATTTCTATTAAAAAAAATAAACGTTTCCTCTCCAAAGAAATTAAAATTCCACCGAATCCTTCAAACCAACTTTCAGTTAAAACTGAATATCAAATTCTTATTATTTTTCGCAAAAAATCGAAGGAAAAAAAACACTAGTCCGCCTTCCCGTCGTTTACGCCGGCTTTAGAATGTTATTTTTTTAGGTTTAGGTCATTAAACGCGTTGTAAACTTCTATCCAAAGAATAATAAAGTTGCACCCAGCCTTTTTATCGAGAGTAGCACATAATTAGCACCCCCATCCAGGTTAGCTACGAAATAGGGGCTCCCAGTGCCCGATGATATCAGATCTCAAACCATGCAAATGTTTTTACTATGATACTACCCTGATCACAATATTTAATTATTAAAGTATAATACAGCAAAATGTTGAAAATTGCCGAGTAACTGGGGATAGCAATTAAAAACTTAAAGTTCTATTCCCGAAAATGATTTATCACAACGCGATAAACTTATCGTCGAAGTTTGTTTTTGTTTCTATATTCAGCAGTAAAACAATGCCGCACTTCAGCTGAGGATAACAACAGCAGCAGTAAGAAAAATAAATTTATGAATAAGAACGTGCTTTAATTAGGCAGTCGGTTGTATTATTATCGCACTATATATTTTATAATGCACATTATCAGCCATTAAATATGCCATTATCCTTGTTTGAATACGACCAAATTATGGCTCAAGTATTCCAGAGTTTCGTGTCCTAAATTCATCCACAGTCTGTCTATCTTTTCCAGGTTGGAAAATATTGGGCACGCTTTAAAATTCAGTTTATGCGCCGTCCTGTTATTATCGAAGCATAAATTCAAAGAGTCGTGTAAGTATTTCGTTTTGTTCCTGGAATGAAATTTCCGTCATTTGCCAAAAATTTCCTTTTGATGTAAATTCGAAATATTTATACGAACGTCCGGAAAATGTCAGCAGCCGGTTAAAGTATGTATTCGGAAAAAATTGAGAAGTTAAGCCGTGCCCATGTGTCCTGTTACCATGGCGTACAGTATATCGCAAATATTTTCTAATGTAATATAATATCCTTCAGGTATGTTTGGGATAGGATGCGGCGAACAGGAGCCGGGAGGGTGCCAAGAAGCTATCCAACTCCATAGCCCACATAAATGAAGCGAAGTTTCAGCCATCTTTGAAGTGCCCCATGGATTGGAATTAATGTGAAACTTAAATAACTTTGCACGCCGATATACCGAAGGATAAGGAACCTTGGTGCCAGACGGTTAACGATCCCTTAACTGGGTTTTGGGGTGGTACTTCCGTTTGTAAACGAACATTTTATAGTGAGAGAGTTTCTGTAAGACCTTAGGTGGGTCACAACTATTCCAATATAATAAACGCGATAGGAAAGGAACCGCTGACTCACAATAATGTTGTCTCCCCTCGTAACTGGACTCGCTGCCTCGTTACGATGCGAATACCAGGCAAATCCTAGACATTTTGATATACGGAATTTGTGCACGGAATCACTTTGTATTTATAGAAAAATGTTTGAAATTGAGAGGAAGAAGAAGAAAAAAACATCCATAGAATTTATTGGGCTTTATTTCAGAAATGTCTTAAACACGAGAAGGTGTGAATGTGGTATGTGATATTGCTCCCATTTATCACAGAGTTAGAAATTCTGTACTTTAGTCATAGTATCAGATATCAAATTTCGATAAAAGACACGCAATATAAATACTATTTGTGGGAATCAAAGTGTTGGCAAGACAATTTTTCAGGTATATTACTGAATTACGACAGATTATCATCGCACACTGAAATTTCCGAGTGGTTGCTGTTGGATACTGCTATATCCTTATTCTTAGGGTTTTAGTGCTTGGAAAAATCAAATCAATTTTCAAAGTTATTGAGGCGTTGTGAGAGGATATTCGATATTCAGCCCAAGCGGGTACTGATGCATTATTTTCAAGTAACCTTTACTTCGCCGTCAACCTGATTAAGGTAAACATATACTTCTTCCATAATGGTCTCATCCTCTACTCTAAATATCACGGGATAAGTACGACTAATTGCTGCAAGGACTTTAAGTAGTTTCATTACTGCATAAAAAGGATTGAACCTTTTTCACCAACCTCGTTTTCATTATTACATACAGCTTTTAGAAAAGATAACCATTCTCTGAACTTTTACGTACTCCTTGTACAATTCCGTGCTCATCTAGACTTTTGTCATTCCGAAATTTTACCGCCGTAAACACACGTACCGGAATAATGAGGCGTTCGCTTCAAAACGTAAAACAGAAAAGCTTGTCCGTTTACAAAGTGGTTTTGTCGCTTAAAGGATATCCCACTGTCCACACCAGATAAACTTTAAATGACTTTTCGCATACTGTTAAATGTATGCACATGGAAAACATCGAAACTCTTCGGACAAGGACCAAGTTTTTCTTCATATCTGCGACATTCGCATGGCTAAATTCAAGTTATGAAAATCATCATACTACGTGGAAAATGGAAATGAGTTGGTGTGTGAAAATTTTCTAGCGGTGCTTCTTCCTAAGCAAACATTTTCTACAAGTGCAAGGGGCTTTTTCGTTTATTTGTAATCGGCTTAATTTTTGTTGCTTTTAATTAGCAAATTGTTTTTGGAATATAGCAGAGAACAGACTCAACAACAACAACATGTTCCTAACACCACCAAATCTAAATAAGGCGTTTTTTCCCTGGATTTTAATTATTGAGAAAGGATTCGCCGGGTTTTTGGTGTGGTATACTGGTAATTATGTCCTGCTGGATAAAAAGTGGACCCCAATGAGATATACGTGACTGAGAAAAGGGCTCTTATATTTATGGGGCTCGTTTTCAATTGTGTTTATTTGCAAATATGATGTTCGGCACACAACGTACTTCAAAGGAGTTCAGTACCGGATGTAGAATTTATTAACGTTGTTTTATATGACGTGATGTAAAGCATACTGCCAGCCCATAGTGAAAACAATGTTGTTTGCTTCACTATTTCTCGAGCTCCAGTCAATTGAGTCCAAAAGTGGTAACTTCCTTCCCCAAACCCATGTGGTGAGACACAGTGCCCTGTCGCTTTACTTCATGGTTCTTACTTGAGGACATATGAAGCATGCAAATGCTGTCATTTTACGATGGTCGGACTTAAGATGACCACATTTTAAAGTCTATTCTTTACAGAGTGTTCCCTAGTCGCACGAAAACATATCCTTCGACAATTATGATCAAGAGAGAAATATCAGACATAAATTGGTCTCAGGGCGGATACCCATTTCGGGATGCTCAATGGCCAGTGTCCAGAGTGGAAAGATCCATTGTAGGCAAAACCACAAACAAACTTGAATGGAATTGTGGCGAAAAGTGGATGCCTTTCATCTTAGAGAGCGTAAGGAAAGTCGCTTGTTTTCGGTTCGAATAATGACGACATGTTAATTGGCGGTCAGTTTGGTCACAACGAATCTCCGGACCATCACAAAACTGTGGGAATTATATGTACCCTACATACACCTATATAGATCCGTTTGGCTTTGTTGTGGCCTAGCAAAGATGCCACTAGTCTTTTTGTCTGATTGTCGTACGTGAAATGGTGTTTTGAGTCATTAGTATTTGCTTAAAAGGGCGGACTGGAAACTTTTCCGACAATCAAAACATCTTAAAATTGAAGCAATTTAAACTGATTCACATCGATAGAATTCATACACTGCGGTTTAATTAAGCTTTAAGAAACAAGTAATTTAGATTTCACAAAAAGAGAAACCCAAGATATTCGTAGCACATGGAAACAAACCTTTCTGGTGATGTAACATCATTAATTTCAAATAATTACAACCCTTAACAAATCGGGATCAGAGCTTTAATTTTAATTTAATTTCTTTGATGTGGATATGTAATAGTATAGTATTTGGATTTATTTATAGTTTGGTGGTGTGCCTTCTCTCAATGACTTAGCTCCATTTGACACTAGCCGAGTAACATCTTCTCTAGTCGGGAATGACGAGTAGTTATCTTCACAGACTGCTCTGTTAACAAAAAAAAACTCTGAAAACAGAGCTTGAATTGAACTGTAGCCTTTAATTAAAGATCTGTTGGCATCAGTTGCACCATAAAAAGTATCTAATGTAGCCAAACGATTAAACAACTCGAACAAAATGTGACAAAAAGCTAATTACTGAAGTCAAGTCACCACCAAATCAAAGATCCATATACTTCCAGGTTCCTACAGTCCTCTGGCATCCCATAGCTATTGCAGCCAAATTCAGACAAGACTTCAGAATCGAACAATGCGCCTTGTAATGTCAAATTAGAATAATTGGAATTCAGTACTTTCCCTTCCCAGAAATTCTTCAAAATCTCCTTGAGAATTTCATACCACGCCATCTATCCAACGAAAATTTTCACAAAATGAACGTGGAGTTCGAGGACCAAAACTGGCTACGGTAATTGCTTTGATTGCCAACATAAATTCTAATTGAAGTGAAAAACACCGTCACTCCTGAACTTTGCGCAAAGTGTATACTTGTGTACGGAAATGGTTCTCAACTATGTGCACCGAAATAAGAGTGTTAATTTAGTTCGTCGACTGTACAGAAAAGGACATGATGAACCTGGGCTCGGGGTTTCTACTGGATAGCAATTAGATACAACTGAAGAGTTTCTTATTATCCAAGGCTCGACTTCTTATACAATTACCTTCAAGTAAAACAACATTTCGCTAAGGAGTAGCAGTTGAGATAAGTTCTTGACTGCGCTTTGAAGAAAAATAAAATTAAAAAATAAAACGAAATTGAATAAAAAAGATTTTAGAAATTGAGATAACTTTCAATTAAATCCAATTATAAAAAAAAATCTCCTTAGCCTTGATTTCGGAACGGGTCCTCTTCTGGTCACTTGCACAGGATCATTTTTAATATCCGTGACCTTAACTGTTTTTTTCCTTTGTTCCGGTGAACAACGTTCTTGAGGAAATTTTTGAAACGGAAAACTCTTGTAATTGTCCTTGGCTTTCGTTTTCCGAAATTGAAATTTTTCGTGGAAAGGAACGTTTTGTTTTGCATTGAGGGTATGAGTTGGATGGCTTTCGTCGGGTCCCTTTACCGATGTCTAGAGTTCAGAAGAAAAGGTCCAGTTCTGACGTTGAACGAATTTTAATGAGACCCACTAGGGATATCTGAAATTTGTGAAACCTAAGTTAAAGATTTTATATAGAAGTGAAAACAGTTCTTTGAGGGCTTGCAGAAAGAAACTTAAATACTATAATCTGAAGAGGACAACGTAAATGACTACTGCAGGAAGGATAATGAATTTCTTTCCTGCTACAGGTGTGGTTATACTTGCTGTTTTTGTGATCAACAAAACCCGCACACACACTAATAAATGAAATTGCGAATTCAACAATAGTGTGGAATTATATTCTGGGCGGGCGACGTCACAAAGCATTGTGACAAATCGGTTTATCTTTTCGATTATATCGCATGCCATCCATTAGTCAGACCTGTCCCAGACTAAAATTAACTGAAATGAGTTGGAGGTGGTGAAATAATGGTGATGGATGGGTACGACTGTCATTAATTTGTTTTATTTTTTCAATTCGTGTGAAATGAATCCAATGCATTCCCTTGTTCTTCAAAATATTTTTTGGATAGAGATTAAAGTTCGGGTATATAAGGCTAGAAGAGCATCGTCTAACAGTTAGGAAGTACTACAAGTAAATAAAAAAAACATCTCACAAATCAAAGTAATTTCTGTTCATACCAAAAAGCGCTCCAACAACAGCAACCATAAGCAGTCAATTTTAACCTTCAGTCTCGTCTCGGATAAATCCATTTTAGGCTTTAAGGGTATTCCGCTCGAAGTCTTGTCGGAATCCCTTTAGACCTTTGTTGTTTACAAGTAGCTCCCGCGTATGTATACACCTTAACAATTCTATACGGCCCCTCTCTTACATATGCAAATGAATTCCCTAATGTGTCTACCCTTTGTCGTGCCCTCCTCGCAGAGGAGTAGAAGTGTAATTTTCGTCTTGAACAAACGTAAATTTTCGCCTACATTTCTTCAAGAATTTGAACCTACGCTAGATATACATAAAGACTCCCTGCTGGATAAGTAAGGAAAAACGTTATTCGGTACTTGGAAATATAGAATAAATAAAAAGTACGTATGGCCATAAATATTTCAAATGAGCGCCATTTTGTTTTAAGATGGTGGAAGAGCACTTCGTAAAGTTATTTCAGGTAAAATTTAGCCTGGCTGGACTATTCATCCATCAATGGCTTAAGGGCTCACATACCCCTGCACGCGCTGAAAACCGAGTAAATTTGAAAAATTATTACAAAGGTGTTGTATGGTAAAAAAAAAATTTATTTGTTGAGTTCACATATCTTATTAACTATTCAGCTATAAAAAAAAAAGAAATTTTTTTTTTATTTTTTAATATTAACATTGT
Source organism: Beris morrisii (assembly GCA_951812415.1). NCBI lineage: Eukaryota > Metazoa > Arthropoda > Insecta > Diptera > Stratiomyidae > Beris > Beris morrisii. Next base: position 116,129,193 of record OX638313.1, on the reverse strand, counting down.
TTTTTACGGGTATAAACGGACTACTTATGAAAACCATGGCGCCTCCTGGTCATGATGCCGAACTTCACCAAAAATAATTCAATTTGTAAAAATAAAAAAGAATCTCACGGAGGGAATTTTTTTTTTTTTCATAAATAAATAAGTTACAGAATTTCAAACTTTAGTAATCAGTTTCTTTAAAAAAATTTGCGTTTAATAATTTATAAAAAAATTTCCAAGCAAAAAATTAAAAAAACCTCTCGTCAGACTATAGAGAAAATAGTTATCAAAATTTAAAAAAAAAAAAAGTTGAAAAATATTAAAAATTGACTGAGTTAGTCTAAAAACATAGTTTCGAGAAAAATGCGTTTAAAATTTTTGATAGGTACAATGTGAACTTACGGCCTTAATAATTATAAGAATGGAATTTTTCATGGTGAGAAGCTACCATAGAAGCAAATTTGTTTAAGTTTTTTGTTGTTTTCCGGCGCCAGTGGAGTTTCTGGTGTGAAACCCCAACACGAAATCCCCGACTGTTGATTAATCGCTGTCCCTGAGGGCATGACAGTTGGAAAACCTTCACTGGATAGGCCAGTTTTTTATAAGACTGTGTTGGACTGGGTCCGAAGGAGCTGTTTCGTCATCGGACGGCATAGACTCGTCAGAGGGTGTATCAAGCCCAAATCCGAAACACCCTTACAGCTGGTGGCATTGCTTGGGATTATTCTATATAGGCGATGTTGAAACTAATATCATTATCGCGAATTATAATTTAAGTAACATTCTTGCCTTCACCTCCTTATACTAAAGGTAGGTGGCACTGAAGGTCACTCAACCAATTTGGTGGAATTTTTGGTTGTTCGCTATGATATATGAAATTCAACGATAAGAGCGTCGAATCGAATGGCTTCATGATCATAATCCTTCTGACACCAGTTGATTGTTTAACAGTTTATTGAATACAATTGTTTCGAGTGATATAAAAATTGGTAAAATTTGAATTCGTGGTGTAAAGTAAACTACATTCTGGACTGGAAAAAGTGAAGCAAGTTCATGGGAGGATTGTTCAATATTCAAATTTGGCTCCCTGAGATTTGCACATTTTCGTGATTGTAAACTTTCCTGTTCGGACAAAAATTTTGGGCACTCAGAAGTTGCCATCCAAGCGATCAATGACTATTTCGTAGGCTTTGAATAAAACTACTCAGGAAAGAGTGATACGAGTATATCCTTGAGAACGATTTCAGCTGGGAAAGTGAAATTTGAATTCGAATGCTTGGCCTTTTGTCCAATAACTGATTATTTGATATCTCCAAAAATTTCACTATTCAATTTAGTTTGTCACCGCTTCCAAGCTGGGTAATAAGAATCCACAGTACTTTTAAGTCACATAGAAATATTCTCAAAAAATAGGTGCATTAATAAGACTGAAAATTCCTCTACTGCCTTGTGTAGTTCCCATACAAAAGTTCTCTTAATACTTAGTTACACTTATTACAAGATACATCTACATATAGAGGACGCGCGGAGTCTCATTCCGAGCTAAATGGATTTTGTACAATACTGTCTATTTTTTTTTCGTTTTGAGTAAGGCCCAAAGGTTATGGCACGGATACAAGTTTAAAAGTGCGCCATGACAGTAACGTAGGAAGAGGGAGTTTAAGATTGATAAAAATAAAATGTGACTATAAAAATTAAATCATTTCGAACCAAGAAATATAAACGAAACGTAGGGAAGAACTCACAAATAGCGAACAGGTACAAGAAATAAAGTACCAAAATTTATCGCGATAATAGTAATTGGGTACTAAAGTTACAAATATAAAGCTGCTCCTAAAGACCGTTCGAAATGGTTCACACCTCAACCATTTTCTACTCCCACACTTTGGGAGATACGCCACAAACAGGATATGCCTCATATCATTCGTGTCTAATAAATTCTTGCTATTTCCGAAGTCGGTTTTCGTCCAATTTAAGTAATCCCAACAGGAATGGATTTTCTTTCTTCTTCCGTCCTTCTGTCTATGATTTGTCTCCCAAGTAGTCCGAAAGGGAATAAATGTCGCCCTATGTCACACGTCTTCCTCCCCATAAACATCCCCTCGTTATCAAAATTACAGCTGCCGTCGACCGGATACGTAAGAGCATTCGGAAAAATTTGGACAAACTCATCGCATCGAAAGAGAAATCGATCGAAAGTATCGTCATTGTGATTACCACCCCCAAGTAGATTAACCTTGGACTGTTATTTTCCCTGGCGGATCATCCGAATTAATTGAGGGAACGCTTTAGCCGCACTGTAATGGCAAAACAGTCACATCATTGATTTCGATCTTCAGGGCAAGTTTGTACTACCGAAAAGTTTGGTTTTCGGTTTTCTTAGTCGGCGGGGAAAAAAATATAAAGCAGAAACTAATCCGCAAAGATGTGAAAGCAAACGTCCCCGCTATCTTGAAGAGCACTACATTTATCTAATATATGGGTATAATGTGCATATGTGGAGAACTCTCATGAATAAGAGATTACTCTGAGATTCGGCGAGGATAAAAGGAACATTTTTATTGAACGAGACGTGAAATAATATTTGCCCCACGATATTACGAATTTAGTCTGGCATAATAAAACGTTGTTTTTTCATGCTTGCTGCTGTTTTCGACTTGTGGAGGGTAGAAGGGATGGGGGAGTAAAATTCATATTTGTATTTACTCCTCGAGCGTGCGGATATAGGAAATTCGACTTGAGCACTTAATTTGATGGGTCCTAGCTACGGTATTTTAGATAGTCTACGGTTTACTTAGTTGCTTGAATGGTTAATGGCATGAAATCGAGCCTGGTTTTTGGCGTTAGACGGCAGTCAGATATCGAATTGATCAAAAAAGTTACAGATAAACATGAAATGATATTGTGGTTTTAACGATTTTTTTTTCGGGATATAGTTCACTTACAAAGAATGGGATTTGTTTACATTGCTCGATTGCTATTTCAAATCCCTCATACTCCTCTTTAATCGGATCTTAGATATTACGATCATCCCGCCGTCCGATCAGGGTTTTCTGCCGAAGCTCTTCAACATACCAGTAGTAGTCTTTTTTCTGGGGATGGATTGTTAGTTAGTGAGGGTTAAAAGAATAAGTGGAAATGTTGAAAAACGAGAAAGTTCGCTATAAAGGAAAGCGTGGTATGCGCATAACATATCGAAATTTAAGAGGAACTGCAGCAGAATTCATCTGCAACAATTTAGTCACCCGTTAGTTAAAAATTTTAATTCATTTTTATAACTTCGTAGTTCATTTTATTCTTAATTTCAGTAATGTACCGGCTTTCATTGTATTTATGATAAATCACAATACCGGTTATCAGGGCTAATTTCCTAAAACGAAAAATTTAAATTAAAATAAATTGTTTTGTTCATGCTATTTACATAAGTAAGAATATAAATTCATATTCATTCACTAAATATCTGTGGTCACAGTGAATAACTTGGTAAGTCGAAAAACGAAACTTTTCAGGGCAGCACTTTATTACTATTGAACTATTCCTGTAAATCCAGTTTTTTGAAAAAATTAATTTTGTTGACATCAATGTGATCAAATAACGTTAGAAATCTAGTGGTTTGAAAATTATTAATTTGCTGAAATTATTTTTAGGATTTACGTTTAGTTACCTGATTTTGCACCAGATCATCCCAACTTTTTCACCATACTTACCTGATTATTCCCCATACTTGTTATATTAATAAAATTAAGTTTCTTTGCTGTTATTTCTCATTTATTTTGTCAATTAGGTGTACTTTCATTTAGTTAATAAAAATACCATTAAAACAAAACGTTACAGTTAAGAAAACTTTTATTACGAAACAATAGCGAAAAACAACGTAAGCATAATATCCAATTGGTACAACAATTAGTACAAAAATATAAGCTACAAATAGAAAAATGAATGGAAAAATTCATAAACAATGAATACAAATGAATTCCTAAAATGAAGTTCCAAAAGGAACTTAGGTAATTATTATGACCTAAGATTAAAACCCCTTGAGATTAATCGTCAATCTCATCCTGTTCGATTTGAAACAAATCTATAGAGAATGTGTTTTTTCTTTTCTAAACTGATGAGGTCCCTTGGTCCGAGTGAAACCAGGGGAAGGCGATCAAAATTACAATGTTTTCCCTTTTTTCTAAAATTTATCATTATCAATTTATCATGGTTAATTTTTTTTAAGGGTATGTTAAAAAACTACATTTCCCGGTCCTTGACGGTATTGCAACCACTGCACTGGTTTCCATAAAAATTTTTGATTTTCGGTATCCTGTTTTTTTCATAATGAAATGACCGCCTTTTTTAGCATAGCCATGCATAGAAACAATACACTTCACTTGGAATAATCTGGCACGATGAATAAATGGATAAATGCAGGTGACAACACAGATACACAGCGAAAAACTAGGTAATTCGACTTATCTGGTTTTTCCCGTGAATGATGACTCGGAAAAAATTATGGTAAGTCGACTTAGCAGATAACAAACACAATTTTACCACATACCATGAAACCCCCACCCTTATAACTCAAAAACCATTAGGGTTGTGAGTTGCTAACTTCCTCACAGTGCGTATAAGGCTTGGAAGATGACCACAGTACACTTATCCCATTTTGGCCATTTTTCGACTTACCAAGTTATTCACTGTGACCACAGATATTGTCCTTATTCTTAATTATGCCCGGGTTTTCAGTACCGATTTCCAGTGCTAAGTGAGTATCTAACAATTGAATTATTTTCATGAAAATTGCAGTTGGTGTTTGCTATAAATATCTGCTCGTCAAAACTAATATCTATATTTATTATAGTAATTCAGTGGAACAATTCATTTCAAAGTTCCAAACTTCGAGGATTTCGCTAGTTTCAAACCGACATACTCGTTATACCTGCTACTTCTCCACTTTTAATGTCTGCACACAAAGAAAAGAAAACTTTCTTCTCAAAATCTACTTCACTACGAAGAGACGTATGTCACCTGTTGCAAAAGTTTTATCTCGTATGAAACGATTCGTGTGGGTGTTGTAACAAGGTGCGACGAAAATATGCTCATTGTATTTTATTGCTAGACAAGGACACTTTATGTGAGTACGAGTATAATTGTCTTATATTACGTTCCAAGTACAAGTCAGAACGATTCATTAGACTCGTACAGAGCGAGAGCAGACAGTATTGAATGTTTTACGAAACTGAAGTTCATGGAATTTCTTACGATGCATTATAAGCTATGAATTTTGTAGTGATAAGAGTATATAAAGATATAGATCCCTTCAGGGTGAGGGGGGTTTGAAACATACTTTATCTAACTTTTCTGCTGCACTTGTTCTTGTACTGTCGTAACTATAAATTTTGTGTAGCTTGGAAGCAATTTGACAAGTACGTACTCGTTGTATCTTTTGAAATTTTCTAATTGAATTAAATTTAATTAGTTCTGGAAATTATCTGTTTGAAATGGATATCACTTAAATGTTTGTTAGCTTTTTCGTAATCTTCTATATTAAGTTATTTTATTTTGTTTTCTAATTAATTGTATCTTTTAATTTAAACTATTTTCTAATTTATTATTTCTATAAAATACGTAACGAAGTTTTATTAATTTTTATTTTAATGTAATTTTCCATTCTCAATATGTAGATACACTATTTTTTTTTAATTTACTTGAGATAGAAAATTAGTTCTACATCGGTACGTAACGCGGTTTCATTTACGAATCTTTAATATGATTTAGAAATGATTCGCTTAGCATTTGGGGAAGTATAGCGCCTTATGTATATTCACTTTGGTCACGATTAGGAGAGTAATTTTTTAGGTGATAAAGACAGTCAGTTTTGAAACGCAAGTGAATTCGATTTCGAAGACTTAATTCAGCATATCGTAATCCTTGGCTTTATTGTCGTCACAAAAATATTTCCGCTTAGCATTAAAAATCGAAAGGTGTTACACACCTCAAAAGAGAAGTTCTACAAAGCAAAGTTATAGCGAAAAAACATTTTTCGAAAATATATGGAAGAACCGAAGAAGATCCCATTCCTTGAATGTCAGTATATAAATAGTTGGTGGTCGCAAAATAGCTTCTACCCAGTCGGGGTAAGAGAAGAAGGAAGACATTAACGGAATACGTGTTTACAAAGTAAATCAATTTCAGAGCCACCCTATAGAGGTATAGGAGGACCTTGCTCAATGGGATGCCTCTATATGCAGTATGTACAGCAACTAGCGTCATGTAGGATTGGACAGGATTCAGGGTTTTACAACTATTTTACTCAGGGGTGATGTCTGTGTCTAACATTCTGGAGTTAAGTGAGTTTCTTTTCGTATTCATATCGACAAGACAAAGTTACATCATCCCTTGATAACCCCTAGATTGGAACATGTTAAGCTGTGCTCTTTCTACGTCAAGTGCATTCTTTTTATACCAACAATTTTGTTACATTATATCTTGACTGCGAGTCTACCATAAATGTGGTCATAAATATTACATATCGCTTTCAAAAAGATGGAATGTGCTCTCGATTCATATCCATCCTTGTCAAATCCTTGCAAATAAAATATCCTTATGTACAATAATTTGATAGATGTTGTACAATTTGATAGACATAAATGTTTTCACATAAAAACTTTAGTCTAAAATTATATTTTTTCACAATTACTTCCTTTCAATTTTCTAATAATTTTCTTACCTACTTACTGCAGCTCCACTGAAATTATAGTTTACTTTTCCCGTATGAAATCCGCTTATCCTCACATACCTAGTTACCATTACATATTTTAATTTATAGTTGAACACCAACATGTATGTTTCTCTCCACTTCTAGCTCTACTGTATATAAAAGATGGCGTGATGATATGTACGCCACCACAACACCATCTAGTGGCAGTGACAGTCTAATTTCCATTAAAGTTAACTTCTGCAAGCCGAACGGCTTAAGCACCTGTATTCACTCACATATAAGCCTTAGCTTCCGGATTTACACCAGAAACGTGTGCTATTGTTTCCTCGCTTTCCATATCTCCATGTGCAGTTAAAATAACATACCTAGATACGAGGTGCCATAGCGCTACCATATTTATAGCCCACCGCTACCACCCTCCACAAGTCCTTTATATGATGCACAAACACGTAATACTCAATGAAATTCAGAAACAAACAAACAAACAAATTTTCAGTAGCTATATGGCTGCATTTTATGGATGTGCACAGGTAGTTATCTCGTTTATCTTGTCCGCTAAGTACCTGTAAATTAAATCCTTTAGAGTATCCTATTTGCGGAACCAAATAAAAATGTTTGCAATATGTTCGGGCTATTATTTTTACGAAGGTCAAAGGCTTGACCATTACCGCAACAACCTGGGGTTTTGTTGACAACAAACAGAAAAAAAAAATTATCACTTAATTCCGCGAGAGAAAAGCTTTGTGGGAACTCACAATCCTGCGTTTATCGGGTTTATATAAATATCGCCAAACAAAACATATGAGACTTAAGTCCTTTTTGCTTGTGGGTCGGAAAAAGTGGATTTGTAGGAATTTTGCCGAATGAAATATTTCAGTAAAATATTTGGTGGAAAAAAGGGTTCAGGTTTTTACTATGAAATAAAGCGAATAATTCCTAAGCTTTACTGCAATGAAAAATTTCAGGGGATACCACTTCAAAGGACACACTTCCTAAAATGGGTATAAAGAGATACACAAATCGGAAAAATAAATGTTAAACACCAAATATTAACATTTTATATACCGAATCAGTCATACTATTCACTAGTATCATTTTGAAATTATCGTTAGCTTAGATTTGTTCCTTACCTCTAAGCTCTTCAAGTACAAATTTGTTGACATATGGTTCTTATTAGGCGAAATCGGAGCTGTATCGAAAATCAATTATTTTGAAATGTCCTTCAGACGGAAAGTAATCTCCCGAGCTTCTAGCCTGGTCGATAGTTCTGATACACATGTCAAGTTGATAGCCAAACAAAATCCAAGAATCTATTGAAGCACCCCGAATAACATGACTACATGAAAATCTCAGAGAATTCGGTTTAAGGAAGAGCTTACCACTTGGAAGTGATAAATCTCTGGGTCATGTTTAACATCAGCATTTCCAGTTCGATATTCGTATGATGTTGACGTTGAAATCCAGGACGAAAATGAAAACCCTGAAAACGATTTGGACACGTTATGCAAAGATATAACGAATGGAAGTTTCCGTCTGTCGAAATTTCTTATATATGAATGTATCTGTTATAAGACCCATCAGTTTGTTGTGATAGGTATGAACATATTCGGAGTTATATTGGCCTCTGCGGCACAAATTCTGTTATGTGGTACAGGAACGAATGTAGGCACTTTCACAGTTTTCGAATTTATGATAATATGCATATTTTCGAAGACAGGAATTTACATAATTTTATGCTACTGTTTTTTGTCCTACGCTCTAAGATTATATTTTAGAAAATTTAAAAACGTTCCAATCTACTTTGGTACTGAAAAACAGAATTACTTTAGAACTAGCTTGTAATTAATGATACAATTCCGATATAGTAGGAATTCCTAAAAATTGCTCCAGTATTCAGTATGGCATTTTTCACACCTTAATTGATATATAATTAAAATGTATTGCACGACCTGTACCCACCAATGTTATGCCCGATATTATGTAGATGTTTCTTAATAAAAAACGTATTTTTCAAGCAAAATAATAAAATCTTTATTTTGAAATTCTTAAACTAATCATATTTTTTGTTCTGTTCATAACATAACATAGTTTTACTTCTGGATAATGATCATTTCCTTTTTTCTCGTCTGCATTTTTTTAGAACCAATGATATACAACATTCAATTATCTTCTACAATCATATTTTATCACAAAACGAAAACATAAAACACTACTTAAAGTTTGCTTAACAAAAGAGTTAAATCGCAACGCTACTTTATTTTTGATTTTCTATTTTCAAATCTCAATGATTTTTTATGGCATTTCTGTATACGAAAATGACATAATTCTCGTGTACACGTTTCATTAAATATATTCGAAATTCGATTTTATTTTCAGTCGAGACTTTTGGTATTTCATTTTTGAAATCAATCAAAACACTTTCGTATACACTATAATTCCGTGATTTAGTAAATGATTTGGAAAAATTACATAATTCGACGGCACGGAATTGCTCGAGTGATTTCCTAAATTTACCAGTATCCGGGCTGTTTACATAGATTTTAAATTTTTTTTAGTATTTTTCTTTTATAATAACAAGGCACAAATACATTTACACAGTGTCTTTATTTTCAACAATTTCATTTGTTTCTATTTATATTTTTAATATTAGATATTTTGTTTGAATTTAAAAAAGGGTAAAATAACTTTAAATGCAATATGTAGGGGTTTGGGTTTAGTTCACTTTTTTTCATTTCGTTTACAAATAGCTTGGTTTGGTTTTTGGTATTTTTTTTTATCTTCTACCAAGACTTAACTTATACGTAACTACCGTTTTCTTCTTACATACTAAACTGGTATTCAAATGTGATTTGTAGTTTTTCTTTTACTTATGACTTATTATGATAAATTTCTTATTTCATTTCATTATTATTTTTTGTTAGGCAATTTTACGTAATTTCTAGGGTTTTCGGATCTTTCAGATGCATTTGAAATGAAAACGATGTTTTACTTGCCGTTTCACGTTTGATGGTAATTGCCTACTTTAAGACAAATGAGATAATAGGAAAGATACCATCTAGATGCATTATATTTCTAAAACACAGAAATACGTAGTTCGAACAAAATTCGAATTTAATTTAAATACAATTGGAAGTGATCGGAATTTTCTGTAGCATTGAAGAACGATTTTTTTCCAGTTTTTAATGGATACTTTATAGTCCTTGCATTGGATCCAAAAACAATGGAACTGTACCGTCCTTAAGCTAGTAAACCAAAATGTTAACGTTGATTGGATCGGCAACCGACTATGAAAAGAAGAGATCCTTTTTTGATAAAGTGAATGGTAAGTGTAATGTGCAACCACCTCTGAAGCTTGCAGCGAATCCTCGATGATGTAACGACTTTTATTCTCGAAAGTTGTACCCTATCACAAAAAATGAGATTCAATTAAAGTAATGAACAGAATCCGACGTTCGGTATGTATGTTTACTGTCGGCACATTTCTACTTCAATTTAGTATTGCTGCAGGTACCACTCTTTTGACTATGGGAAAGGGCAGCAGGTGATCGAAAAGCAAATTGCAATTTATAGTTATCAAGATCTAAGCAACTTCCTCGTTCGTCGTTAATGTACGTTTCAGAAAGTATACAATAGTCTAGAGAAAAAATCGCTTTAGATTGCTCTGTGACGGCAACGGTGAAGCAGTACATATTGCATTTTTATGGAGAGCATTTAACTAGACTTTCAGAAATGAAATTAGATTTGGTACCAGCTAAACACACGAATGCAAAATCTTCTAAAGGGTATATTCTTATTGACGTCGGAACAAAAGACAATGGTTTAAGTGTGAGAAGTCCGCTAATCCGGTCAGTCGAGAAATTAATGAATGTCTGTCTCACAAAATACGCTCAAAACTATTAAGGAAACATTGAAGGTCACAGTTTTTTTTCAATCGATCTCTATTGTTAGCAATTAATTAATGACTTCCTAAAGCCCATCGCGGATTTATTTTTCTGGTACATGGTACCGAACTTGTGAAACAATGTTATAGGTATGAAGCGGAACATGCCCGAATATATGACATGCATGTCAAATATTTCAAAGACCATTTTCACGTTCTGTTTTAGACATTCTCAAAATCAATTTCTCCAACAACGCAATTTGAAACTGTAAAAAACAAGCAAAATAGAACAAAATATAAAAATAAGACTAAATAATAATATTTTTTAATTTATTTTATTTCAATACTTCGCATTTTATTATCATAATATTTATCTAACCAACAACAAACTATAAGAAAAGGAAAAAGAGATAACAAATTAGATACCCACAAAATTATACAATTTTATTCAATGTGAAAATTTCTTTTTCGCGTATTTTTACCATTCTGTAAATAAAAACTGATTTCTGTTAAGTATATTTCACTTTTCTGTATGTATATATTTATTCGATATTTAGGTCAAAATGTTTTTTCTTCTTCTTTAATACAAATATATATTTATAATTCTATGTTTATAATAGATTATTTTTCTAAAGGTTGTGTGCGTGTGCATCATTTGTGTAAGTCACTCACACTTTGATATATAAATATTGTCTTTTTCTCTAGTTCTGTACGCCTTAAAATGAGGGACAACTATCAAATTTGTTCGCTGTGATTGTTTTAAAAATATAATAATAATTTTAAAAAAAGTTTACCAACTTAATAAAGACTTGAAAGTGTAGTATAAAGGCTTGGCCACTCTTAAACTTATATATTTTGTGACCGCAAATTAACAGCAGTAAAGTTGGTGTCCAGAAAATGATAGTATTAATTCCTAGTCCAAAAATTTCGACAGTCCCATATATAAATCTGTAAATGCTTTTTAGTAAATTTTATAATGACCCTGCGAACTTACTTTCAACCTTCAAAAATAAATTCATATCTTAGAGTTCTTCCTAATTATCTGAGAATAGTAAAATTAGTTTTCAGAGTTCTTTTCTGATAAGCATTTATTTACAAGGTTTTGATATGGAACAGCCGATTTCGATACAAACGACAGACTGCATTTGTTTCTAATGTAGCAAATGCTGTTAAATTTTATTTAAATTGATTTATGAATCTCTTTATATTTCTCAATCGATCTACTTTCACTGATAATTATGGCAGTAAAATCAACTTATCAGCAGTAGCTTAGTTCTTTTCTTACAATCTTACAATCGGGGGTTTATTTTGATCGAGTTTAAAATTCAGTTTCGTTCCACATTACTGTTTTATTTGTTGCTTTTTGTATGTGTTTGAAATACAGAAAGTTAAGTTTCATTCGTAAAATTACAATAGGATAATATATCAGTTTAGAGTTTTCAGTTAGTACATTCGCAATATCTGCATTCAAAGTATGCATATGAGTTTAAGTCTGAATTACACATGGGCGTTCTAAGTTTTAACCTAATTCCCGGTCACAGAAGATTTTATCCGAACCGATAATATTTTACATACGAAACAGATCTGTTTCCGCAGTCTGTATATCGTTATTTTTGTTAAAAATAAATTCTTCCAACCAACAAAATCGTAAAGTTTTAATTTTTGATCTTACTAATTTTTAAGGATCGGGTCGAATTCAAGTCTCTGTCGAAATAAATCCGATATAATCCGATAATTAGAGATTATTAACAGAAAATAGAAGGGCGCATAAGGCATTTTATTATAATGAAATTGGAAATGCAGAAAGACCGGATTGGATGAGCTTGAAAGCATTGAAAAAAATACGTTGAAATCGCTATGTTAGAACCTCATAGTTTAAATCCAATTAAAATCTTAATTTCAGACGTGAAACTCCATTAATGCACATATTGCGATTACCAACAAAACCAATTGATACAGTAAAAATCAGAATAAACTAAATAATAGTCCTTAATAGTAAAAAAATATAACTAAAACAAAATACGATGAGAGAGCACATCGCAAAACATTCTAAATTATAATGTTATATTAAAATCAAAACAATTGTTTATTAATTACTAGTAAAACGATATTATACAAGATTTGGCAAACAGAAATTCTAATGTCTTTTTTCCCATCTACTATTTGAAATTAAAATAATATTTCAGTTTTTCTAATTACAAACTAAAAATACAAACAAAATTAAAGAAGTACAAGTAGAATGCAATACGGGCTTTGTATGCTTACGCGATTTCCTGGTTTCTCTGTTTATTTTTGCTTAAATCGACAATATTTTCTTCGGTATTTGTTATGATTAGTTTGATGTTATTTTTTCGCTCATATTCTTCGGCGCAAAAAGAACCAATCACAAAGTTGATCCTTTCTCTGACTCTCATTGACATTTATTTATATTTGTTTAGTACGATTGGTTTTATAAGCCGGTTTTTGATTTTATTCACAGTCCAGTTCGGTCCAATCAACACGTGCCCAGTCTGGTAGTTCAGTTTCGTATTCCCATCCGGGGCCCTGTTGAGAAAATTAAAGAAATTTGGGAGTTGTGTAATTTGCACAACTAAATTTTATTTTTTAGAGTTTCCGATTTGCTTATTACTAAAGATTCTAATAGCACGGTATGCCATGCAGTCAAATGTTTGACTAAAAAATCAAAAAAAATCGGTAAATTTTATTTTGCAAAGGCAGCTTTGTGAAGAACAAACAAAAATTTGACGATGTATTTTCCAGAGAAAATAGTCAAATATTTGACAATGTGGCATTCAGTCTAATATGGACAAGTATAAGTGGAGTCTTTTTAGTCTGATAATTTAACTTGATTCCCTTGTACTCTCTGAAATTTCAATTTTGCAAGGATATTTATATATTTTGAAGGTTAGATTCGATTTTAAAGCAGTATGAGAGCTACTCGAAGAAGCGGAGCACTTTATTCAAAATTATTAAGTTAGCAGTCCAGTTTTGAAATTTCTCATCCTATTCTACAGTTTGTCAGTTCTGATCGATTAACATCTCAATTTATTGCGGTGAAAATTGCATTTAACAAGTCATGTATTTCCACTGTTGAATAGTCGACACACATCATATATTACATCAGCGAGCACCGAATAAAACGTCGTACCTTTTACTGTCCCCAAAACTATTATCGCATATTTTCGCAAATTCTATTCTGTACGTAAATCAGTTCGTTGCCAGAGAATTTTTCAAGACAAATTTAAACACAAAAATTGTGTTCTGCAACCATTGTAGGATGTCGGCTGCCGATTTCGGGACATGCCGCTATATGAGATTGGAAACTGTACTACCTTCAGAAGTTGATATTCTTGTGATGTGATGGCTATGCAAATGGAAGCATATTGCAAGACAATTTCGTAATAATGTCTTGGGAAGATGATGATAGAGAGCGTGCAGTATTTGATATGCACAAGTGACAATGTGGCAGTCAGTCTCGCTCGAATAGAAGTGCGAAAGATCTAGAAAAATGTATGGGGTAAAATGATTTAAATGTTCTAACTAGAACTAGTAAACGTCCTCGACTCGGATGAAAAACTGTTGAGTATATTTGGGGCAATGACGGCGATGTTTTAAACAGTCTGAGGGTTCTCCCTGCATATTAGATACTTTTAGAGTAAAACTGGAAATTGGCGTGATTACAGCAATAACAGCAAGAAACCCCAAAGTTAAAATAGTACCAGGGAGCAACATCAAAATATAAAGAACACATCGTATAGATCGCACATCTTGAAGCACACAGACGGTGGTATCAGTATTACTGTAGGATTATCGTACCGATTAAAGTTCTATTTCAATAAATTTCGAATCTATTTTCAAAAATTCAATAAATTCGCACAATTTCCTAATGCATTATTGTCCGACCACAATCGAACCTCGTGTAGAATGAAACCACTCGTCGAAACCACCAACACCCATTTGGATCCTGTTAATTGACAAACCGACATCACCAACAAATCCTTAAATGCAATTTGATACCATCCCAGATACGAAACACTACAGCAATATCCGTTTTATATAATTATCGAATGCTATCATGCCATATAGGGGATATTATCTAGGAGTGGCACTGCCGTCTAGAGCGGAGTGGAAAGTTGTAATTTTTTGTTTCTATAAAAACACAACAAGAACTACTTCGAGGCTTCCAATATGTACACAATCTCTATCATTACCACCCGCGTCACTTTCATAAAAGCCTTTTTCCACACCCATTTCGATCCGAAAAAGAAAAGAATTTGTTCTATCGATTCTCTCATGTATAAGCTACGTCCTTGATACCAATCTAAAGTGCTAGAAACATCACGACAAAAAATTAGTAAAGGACACTATCTGATTCGTAGCAAAAACCGAAAAAACCGACAATTGGCCAAAAATTTACCTTATATTTCCACGCATGTAAGTACATAACCAGATCCTGTGGTTTGGGGTCCCTGTATCGTACCTTGCACTCATAGCAGTGCTTATCCGTGGTCATTTTGTCCGGATTGAAAGTCAGATCAGGTGATTCATGTCCTGTTTGTGTAGCCACTGTAACCTGATGTACGAAAAAAATAACAAGGATGAGAAAGTTACCGGGTAAATAAAATTCCAAGTGAATCAATAAAATCAAACGATTTGTTGAAATAAAAAGGAGTTTTTCTGGATATTATGCGGTTCTTGGGAGTGCTTTTGAAAAGAAACTTACCTTGACTTTTGTTTGTGAAGTTAATGTCGTGGTGGATGTTGTATTTGTGGCGATGTGTACCGAGGTTAGTACACTGTCGTGCGGACTTTCACTTCCTATGGAGACAGGTCGAGGACTTTCCGAACATGGCGATGCTTCGCGTGATACGCTCTCTGAATCGTCGTCGCTGAGAACATTACCTGTAGGTTTTTAATAGTAATTTTAAAATGATTTAGATGTTTGATTGAAAATGGGCTTAATTCGAGTTAGACAAACAAAAATAGGTTTAGCTAATGCAAACCTTCTGCCCTGTTCCACACAATGCATACACATTTTTTGCTTTCACAATCCACCTCTACAATACGGATTGGGCCATAGGATAAGACGATGGTAAGCAGATTATAAAAGCGATGAAGTTCTCGGCTAGAGAGCCCCAGAAGATCGACTTCGACTTTTTTTTAATGAAATTTTCGATAGCAAAATGAACCGCATGTATTGAACATCGCATAGCACTAGCAACTTGGAACGCATATAAAAACCAACCAACCAATCCATAAACTTAAAGCAAACGGAAATCATTCGAACTTACCTTTACCACTGAGTGCACCAGCTAAACTATCGGAATCCGAGTCACCTTTCATCGGCTTAAATAACGACAATTCCGAATCGCCATCAATTCCCAGCCAATTTTCCGCATTGTGTATATTAATGAGATCCCGGACTAATTGTTCGTCGGTTTTTCCTCCGATATCGCCCATTCGTCCTTTATTCGGTCCGAATACTTCATGGTTGTAAAGTGGATCGTTCACAACCGGATAGCCTACATAATGACAAAAGAAAAATGATGGATTTGAGATCAGTTGAGTTGTACGACTTTCCGAAATCTTACCTAAGTATTGTAGATGAACTCGAATTTGATGCATCCGTCCGGTCAACGGTTTACACAGAACGACACTGGTTTTACCATTGAAGCCTAGTTTGTGAAATGTTGTCGTGCAATCCTTGCCTCTCGCCGACACCTTACAAACGCCAATTTTATAGCTGACTACTTCAATAGGTTCCTTGCATTCGATAACGCCTCTGTAATGATAGCACGAAAGAAGGGCAAGTGTTATAATAGAACAGCGCTCATATCCTATTCTGGTTCCTTGTTCTTATCAACTTACTCGGGAAATTCACCTTCAACTCGACATACATACTCCTTCCGGACTTGCCGATTTCTTATCTGATGCTCCATTTGTCGGGCCTTCTTTGGACTCCGGCCAAACAGTAGAAGGCCGGACGTTAGACGATCTAATCGATGGATTGTTCTCAGGTTCTTCAAATTGTACTCTTTCGCTAGTATGAAAACAACCGTATTGTGACGATATCTACCGCAAGGATGCACCTAGAGTAAAAGTTGGCAAGAATGTGGGTGGTCAGGATAACGATTTGGTTTTATTGGTATTAATTTTGTTTTAATATTTATTACTATTCGGGGATATGCGTTTGTGTGACCATATGTAATGCAACATTATTTGTGTGTCTGATAAATTTTTTTAGTGATGTTAAGGACCCTTGAATACTTCTTCCGTTTGCCGTTGGAAAATCATCATGGTCTAACTGGAGGGAGACCCATCATCCCCCTCAAAACGTAAAAAGTATTATAACATATTTCAGTAGTAAACCGTATCGGCCAAACGGAAGCAGGATACGAATACTAGCACTCCTTAAAAGCTTAATTGCAGCTTCCTCAGTACAAGGACAAATATATCGTTTCAGTAAGAACAACGTTAAAGAAAATTCTGCACTGGAAAAGTAGAATGTCGGTGGTAGGAAAATCTCCACAATCGGAAATATGTGTCAATTTGTATTTAATATAAAAGTGGAAATCATCTTTTACTTCTCATGTACACATTTGAGGGTCCAAAAATATTTCTGCCTGATTTTTAAAATATTTAAAATTGAACAACGTACGCCAGTTCAACGAAACTAAACTCTAGCGTCCAAAATCTCATCCATGTGCCATCGATGTCCTTAGCATTGAACCAAAATCAGATCTTTCGAAAGATTCAATGGGAAAAGTTTCAATGAAGTATTTCGATATACGAACCGTTTTGCTTTCGGTTTTTTTTCGAAGGATTATGCTGCAGACTCAAATAGGAGTAAGTACAGCTGTCAGTCTGAGTTAGAAATTCCTTTCTCAAGGATCAACGTACACATACTTCATTTCGATCCTTGTACCTACTGTGATCGAAGGAGGACAATTTTTCTTCATTTCTGAGAGCTCTTTCGGATTTTTTTCAAGTTAAGGACATCGTGTAGAGCATTTCCATCAAGGATAGTTTACGAGCGAATTAACTAAAGATTATGGAATTTTCTAATAAATCTAGAACTTAGTGGTTGTTATTATTATCTGCTGTTCGTCGCTAGAGTTTATGTGTGTCAATTAAATTTCGATTCGGCTTCAGACCCTTTCTCATCTGTTTTGTATACATTCTTTATTTTAATTTAGGACGATGGTGCTGTGTGACCTATTCTGGGGCTCAGGACATCAAACAATCTCCTGGCGAGGCACAGCTACTGTTTCCAATATAATTCAATGGGTGAGTTCTTAAATTTTGACTTTGACTGAGACCTTCTCCAGACCAAATTATAGCTCCATATTGTTATTAGCGCTTAGCAGAAAATCGTGTGATGGAATACTTTTTCACGACCAATCGCTTTAAAAGCCAGCTAAAAAGTCTTCCCTTTTTATTAAATTCTTCTAGGCTAAACTAAACACAGTAGGTAGCATCCAGACCCAGTTACGTTAGCAAATGTTATTGTTATATTTATTTACGCACCATGCGATAAATCGCCGTTTTCATTTCACCATTGACTGCTATTTCAATATTTTTGTTTCATTATAAATCATGAAAAATGCAATAATACAATATTTTTTTTGTGCACCATCTGCCATATTTCGATATTGAAAAGTTAAAATTGTTGTAGAGCATGTGAAAAATAAACAGAAAATCTGAACGGGAAAAACATGAACATGAATAAGTAAATATAATAATTAAAAATTAAAATATATATATAGGTACATATCAGTTTTAAAATTTATCCGATAATTGAATTTCAATCTAAATAATAAATAGAATATTTCATGTAGGACCGAATGTAAAAATAATTGGATCGTTAAGAGTAAATCCGTGACATGTTTTAATTATTGTAAATTTCACTCGCAAGACGTGAGGTCAATTAAATTTGGGTAAATAGCAATATTTTGGACGGTTGTGTTATGCCATATGATTTCAGTATGTGGTTGCCTGGAGCAAGAGTTGCAACAAACTTTCGGCTAATACATTTTTATTTTTTATTAGTGAGTCCGAATCAATAACACGATTTCTGGATTGGTAGACTAAGCTGGTTTCGATTGGACCTGCAAAGACTTCAACTAAATCCTTGTAGCAAATTAATCCTTGGACTAAAAAAAATTGGAGCTTAATTTTGTGGTTGACCTGAAATTTCAAACAAATTTCCACATTGGTTCGATATATTGCATGAGTTTCCTCCAAGCAAATGTGAGGTGATTTTTTCCAATATATTGTGCGAAAATGTAAGTGTTAGATATGTAAATAATTTGTATACAATTTATATATATTTATGTATATTACAAAAATCACATTCACACATTTAAGATACCGAAATGTTCCGTGATTTTGTATTTAGTTGAATATTTCAAAAATATATTTTTAATTAAAAAAACCCATAAATATTTCATACATTTTGGTCTTTTAATTTTCAAATAGCTTCGATAAAAGTGGGGCATTATTAACATTGTGGTTCATTGGCAAAAGCTCTTCGCTGTAGAGAAAAGTACACGTAAAAAAATCCTTATTAAAAAAAATTGTTGCATAAAAATTTAACTTTTTCACGAAAAGGAGTGGGTACACAAAAACTACTTCATTAACTGCGAATTCGTTTTGAACCTTAAACCACAAGAACATGGGAAATTAGTTTCGATATTGAAAATATTAGTTTGAAATTTTCTGCGGCCAATTCATAGGAGGGTGAGAGGAACATGAAAAACATTTCACGATAAAAAGATGCATAACAAACCGAATGTGATTTTGTACTCACCGGTAATGAGCACGGTTTATCCAATACAACAAGCTCACTGTCTAGGTAGATTACTTTTATAGGATGATCTAAGACTGGTGTCTCATGCCTTTTTTTATTTGATTTTCAGTACCGTAAGAAATTATAATTTTTTTTTTATAAAAAAAATAAATATATAATGTATAAAATATTATTGGAAAAAAAAATTGCTTTAAATATATTTTAATATTTTCTGTTTTTTGTTTTGTAAAAAATTTCTTTTCTTTTTACATTTCTAAACCGAGTCGAAACACTAAGTGAAAATTAGCATGTGTATCATTTAGTATTTGTATCAAACTGGAGCTGAAAATTGAATCAATACCGTTTTACCGTCAAATTATTTAAATAGAATTACCAATTTTTTTAAATTTTTCAAAATATTATCGTAATGAAGACGTAGGAATTAATCTATTTCGATTAGTGACGGTGGCAAAAGTGGCAATTGCGATTATATCACAAATAATTTTGTGGAGAACATTGACATTTTTGGTAGTTTTCGCCGATCGCTTGATAATCTTGATCCAATCAATGCCATCACTTGAATGGACTTTCAACAGACGAACTTATCTTTTCGAGTAAATGAGCTAACATGCATAAATAGAATTACCTCAAAATTTAAGTAATACGAGTTCTATTTAATTTACACATAAAAATAAGTTTAAACATTCTAAGAATATAGTTCCCTCAATCTTAATTAGCTTCATCTGCTCATTATAATGTCTAGTATTTGACTATTACGATTATGATGATGATGATGACGGAAGAGCCCTTCTATAGGAACCCACAGCTCCATGGTACTAAGGACTACCGGTTATGTAATATGCCTTTCCTGCTATTCGTAATGAGAAAAAGCAAGCAAAATTTGACCTAAAAATTTGTCCATATTTTCTGGTGGAGTACCCACTTACAAAGTTAGAAATGCTTTTCACATTTCCTTTGAAGAGAACAACTTTATTTTTTACATAATACTTAACATCATATGAAAAATATTTTCAGAAATTATAATTAGCAGAAAAAAACGTTGAACTGTTTCCAGGATTTTTATAGAAATTTGTTTACAGTTTCGTGTTATATTTTTATACTTTTCGGATCTGAAAAATGAATTCATTCATAGACAGAATATACAAATGGTCCGGTATAAGTAAAATAATATAATACAAATAAGAAAAAAACCGAATTGTGTTTGTTTGCAATTTAAACTTGAAAAAATTCCAGTAGCCTGAAATCTCGACCAAAAGAACATTATTTAATATTCAAAATCCTGGCAACAACAAGGATAATCCCTACAGCCACGTATCAAGCAATAGAAAGCACTTTCTCTCTTTCGAAGGATATAAGTGACTACTGTTTAAAGCATTCCGTGCAAGGATATTCACGACGGAACCACTTAAGCTCATCGTAACCACAATACGTTCAAGTTTAGATATCTTTGCTATTATTGCAGTTGATGGGAACTGTTTTTTTTCTTGCGGGATTTGATGTAGAAGGAGTCGTACTTATGAAGCAGAGATCAAGTTATACGCATGGTGTCTTGTACAGCAGCCGTTTTCGAGAGAAGCGTGTGCGGCATGGTCCCGAAGACATTTACATATTTAAGGACGCTCTTAGGCCATGTTTTTCTTCCTAGACAACAAATTTCCAACCCCGAATAGCAAGAAGTGCTATCAAAACAGCTTTTTATAGCCCTTTCTGCTAACTTTTTGTGATCATAGAGTAGTAAGTAAATGATAAAATAAGAACAGCTAAAATGAACGATTTTTTATTAATTTTAAACATACAAAGAGCAGCGGTAGTAGTCTATTGTGTTTCGTAGCTTTGAGAGCTACTTGATTCCCGAATGGGAAATATGCTGCCTTTTAAGCTAGTAATACTCTTGTCGTACTTCACTTGAATGGTGTAAATATAGAAAAGATGTCGTCAAGCTTCACCAAGACTTCTTTTAGAGAGTGAAGCATTATTATGACTGCGAAAGCAGGACTTAACTTTAGTCTTTGTTAAATGCTGAGTTTTTTTATCGAGCAAGTTTCGCGGTTGTGTTTTTAATGAGAGAAAAGTGAAGAATGCGCAGTTGCTCGTTTGTCATGACTCGCATTGTATGTAACCCATTTTATGTTAATAGTTTTTATGATGCTGTCAACTTTGCGGTTAGGGGTTAAACTGGGTTAGTTTTCAGATTTTTCAGGGTACTACGACAATAGTGTTGAATATTTTAAAGAAAGCTTTCAGTTAGGGGTAGTGCCTACTACATTGATGTAAATGGATATGTTTTGGTTTGACCGAACAAGATAGTCGCGATAGGAGGGTGTCTCTGAACCATAAAGTAAGTAACAACAATCCTCAAATTAGCGTTGGTCACCTGATGTAAAGATGTTAGACCTTCGGATTTTTCAAATACAACCCGATGATGAAACAGCTCTAAATTTCAAACTGGCTTTTCCAGTGTTGAATTTTCAGCTACCATGTCCACAATAGCAATAGCCACGGTAGCAATATATCCAGTCATATGGTAATGTTAAAAAAATACTATTCTGAGGTAGAAAAACAATATAAAGATTTCTTAATAGTTTAGCATCATAAAAATATCATTTTCGTTCCACGACATATGTTTGGCGTTTTTTAAATCGGGGAAAATTGTTAATGAATTCGGAAGATATAAAACTACGTACCGTTAACTAATTTTTAATTTAAATTTCTTTTCATTTTAGAGTAACAATATAAAAACACACATTCACACAAACGCATATCCAAAAACAACTTAAGTCTAAAGTACTGGTAAATTACAGGTCGAAAGGTAATTTTAAATAAAAAAAAAAAGGTCTACGGTAAAAATCCGATTTGCAAATAAATTGTTTTAATAATTTTCTATAGGCGTGTTTCATATAAAATTTGTCTTATATTAATATCAAGACTGAAACACATAATTGTAAAATTTTAAAGATTTAAAAAAAAAAAGTTTTCATTTCAAATATTTCATAAATTTATTGCTTTGGTTTTAGCAAATATTTCTCAAATGCAAATTAGTGATTTTATAATTTGTTTCCAATCTAAATTTTTAATTCGAATTATTCTCATTTTAAATAATATAAAATTATAAGAAATTAAAAAAGAAATAAAGAAAGAGAGCGAAGAAATGCAATCAGAATAATTTGTTTAGAAGTTTATACTCTTTTTCAACAAAATATGTATGCAACAATCAAATTTTGATTGGTTAGGCAACCCACTGTTACGGGTATAAAAAGAGTGCAATAAGATTTAAACATAAATATTAAATATTTTTAACCAAATGCCGACGATTGTATTACTAAAAGAAGACGAAAAAAACCAAGTGGATTACAAAATCAACCAATTAGTTGCATACGAAATTAAAATATTATTATAAAATAATAAGAATGCGAAGACGATAGCGTATCTACATAGAGACTAGTAGAAAGGAGTAAAATTAACCCAAAAAAGGATCATGTGTAAAACAAAAAATTTTGATTCTTTTTTCTTTTTAATTTTTTGTATAGTTATGTAAAAAATGGCGGTCATTTAAGCCACTTACTGGTATTGATGCTGGTTTATTCACAACCACAATATCATCGTCCATATGCACTATTGTGATTGGTTGACTAGTGACTGGAACTTCATGTCTGGAAAATATACACATTTAATGAGAATTTTGTTTTTTGTTCTTCATCTTTTTTTGCTTCTACTGATATTTTTTGTATCTTTTTTGTGGTGAAGTGTGTATGTAGCTGTCTAGTATTATTTAATTTCCATATTTAAGCGTTTTTTTTTCTATAAAATTTTTTCTAAGCTCGAAATAATGAGGTTTAGTGGTGAATTAAATGTTTGGTTAGTTTGATGAGGGACGAGAAAACATTATGCAATATGATAAATAGTTTGACGATGAACAAAATAAATTAATTTAATTTTTTTAAAAAGATAAATTATGTTAATTACTAAAATCGTTAGTGTATAAGTTTACGAATTTTATTCTATAAGTTGCAAAATTTAATTTAGATCTAAAAGTAAATATCATAGTGTACGTTGATTAAGTATTCAATTCATTCAGCTTGTAACAAACTTTGCATCCATTTGATAACTAATATAAATTTCAAATAATTTCTTCAATTATAAGTAGGTATTTGAGCTTGTTCCAATATTCTGTTTTGTCAACGTCTACATCATGTTGTAAATATTATGAATAATTTTTCTAGGGAATTTCCATGCAAGGCTCACATAGGAACTTAAAAAACAATTTCTTGCATTCAGCTAAGATACATTTACTTGAATTAAAAGTTTTTTTTTCAGATATACGTCAATTGAACATAGGACTAAGATGCTGCTTGAAAAACTAGCAAGCTCTCAACAGGTCAAAAATAGCATGAACACATTGGTCTCGTTTACGTGTGGACCATCTTGCATAAGGCAAGATAAAGTGCAGTCTTATGCCGGTTTTCCACCAAGCAGACACGTTAAGTTTTTGTTTTGTTCATGTTTTTGCAAGCACGGAAAACAAAAACTCGAACTCGAACAAATCTTAAACACTGTTTCAACCAAACCGACAGAGCTCTATCGCAGATTTGTTGTCAGTATCTCCACGAAGCGGTCTCAGTGAGAAAACACACCGAAACCTTTTGAAGTTACCGCTTCTGGTCGGGACACGAAAATCAAAACAGAAACAGTCGAAAAAAGCTCGACTTTGTAAAAAAATGACGAAAAGTCAAAGATTTGTTTTTTTCGACATGAGCTTTTGCTGAGTTTTTGTTTTGTCCGTTCGGTGGAAAACCGGCATTACAAGTGGCACACTCCCCCTCCCCCTCAAATCTAGTTTTAATTCATTTCAAAAATGTCCATTTCTTTCCTATCCAGGCCCAGAAAAATAATCAACAGCTTATTCCTGTCTTTGATTTGCCATCTCTTTCCGCTTTTCTCTTCTATTCCTTTTAGCTGGAGCATCCTTTTCGGACACAAGACAGACTTTTCTTTATCGTCGCCTCCATTGTCGCCAAGTGGTGGCTTTGTATAAATTGCCAATCGATCACAACAACCAATTTACTGAACTAAAGAATCACGAGAACTGGCAAAAAAACAAAAATCGTTTTCGTTCTATTGTCCTGAATCGTCCAACGTATTTTATCCTGATCAAAAGCCTAAAGGAAAAAGCTAACCAAACTTTTTAAATATGGTGTTATGACTTATCCTGCTTAAAAGAAAATTTCAGTTTCCTTTTATAAAAACAAAACGGTCCTTTTCAGGACGACAACATTAATCAAACAAATAGTAACAGAGTTAAAGTGATCATCTTATTAGCAGTGTTCATTCTAACATATGACTTTTATATTTTTTAGAAATAAAATAGTCTAAATATATTCTAAAATCGGATCAAAAATAAGCCATCAATTTTCACTTCACTAATCAAGGGAAAGAATTGGAAATCCCACTAATCAAGGGAAAGAATTCGAAATCCTAGAAAAGTTCGTTGTAAAGAAGCTGCTACAGAGGCATTGACTTGCGTCCATCATGGAGAATTAAAGTTGAATAGATTGTACTAAAAATTAAAGTGGTCTTTAAAACAGTTTAGCTATTCAGTTTCCATTTGATAAAAATAAATCGCCGCTACTCAGATGTTCTAAGATACAATAGGACGACTAGAGGGCAAAAGATATAACAATGACTAAATAGGATTGAGCGAAATGACAGAACATATCAAGCGACCAGTCCAGAGGATGAAAGAAAAATTTCGAAATTGATATCCTGCTTTTCAGGACAGGAAGATCAAGAGGAATATAGAGCGCACCAGCTGGAACAGAGATGTGAAAATTCCTGATATAAGCCGATAACGTTTTTTTGGTTTCCTTTCCTTTCCCTAGTCACTCACTATGTGGGGATGGGTTATTTTATACGCCACGAAAAGAAGTTTTTCTTTCTCAGAATTGAGGAGCTCGAGAAACAGGATATGGCTCACTTCGTGCCATCTATAGGCTGATGGAAACTGGAAGTAATACATAAAAAAAAGGAAATTCGTTAGGTTCAGGTCCTTCTCTTATTAAGACACTTCCCTTTTCACATGCAAAAAACAACAACACGAATGCCTGTATGTGATGACAACATAATACGAGCAGTGAAAGTCCTTTACATTTATTTGTGGGATGCTAGCTCCTTTTGTAGCAACAATGGTCTTCTTTCGTCCGAATTCTTTTCTCATTGTTGTGTGAAAAGGAATTTGACTATTCAGTTTGACTTTTGGCCTTTTTGTTAAGGTCATCGGAAGAGTTCAGATAAATTTGCAATAGGCTCAATCGTATCTTGGGTGGGATCTACTAAAAGGTTTTCATTCATTTAATTGTGTGTACATTTCCAAAATTGTTGATGATTTAAAAGAATTTTAAGAGTAAATATTTTATTTATGTATCCAAAGAAATATATTAAATCAATATTAAGAAATACTAAAGAAATTAACAAATTGAAAACCTAGTGAATGCTTTTACAGCACAAATGATAATACAGAATTTTTCATATAAAATTACGGAGTCCTTTATAAAACTGTAGAATCATATTCGATTGATTTGAATAACATACGATTTACATTGAAGAGGAGTTATCTTTATTTAATTTTTTTTAATTTAATATTTTAAGATATTTTCGATATCTATAATGATATGATTTTTACTCTTTTCTTCCATAGGTTTGGTCTCTCTGAGACCAAGATATGCAGAATTTGCGATGACGTAGACGAAACACTAGAGCACATCCTCTGTGGATGTGAGGGACTTCTTCACAAAAGACTTCGTCACTTCGGTCAGGAGGGCTTTATGGAACCATCGGAATTCCTAACTATTCTTCTTCGAAAAATACTAAGCTTCATTGAAAGCGCAAGGATCAAAGAGGAATTAATTAGGATAAGTCCAATTGAGGCTTCAGTGACAGAGGTAACCAAACCAACCCCAATTCGAAATCTATCTAATACTTTTACAAATTATTTTGTCATATAAATTTAGTTAATAAAAAAGCTATTGTAAGACTGATCTCCTAAATATTATATATTAGCGTTAAGTAAAAATATGAATTCAAGGCAATAAATATAATAAAAAAAAATAAAAGCTATTGGTTTAAATTTGCAACAAGCTGAATGATTGCCCAGTTCCTCTCCATCTACCGTAAAATAAAGTGTTTAGTTTGAATTCTTTCAAAGTGTCCAAATTTGAACCATGCCCAAGAGTTCCAAAATCAACAACGAATAGGTCGCCAAAAAACACAGCTACATCTCCAGTTCTCCTGTACAAAGCTTGAAACACCGCATAAAATAAACACTCTTAACATTACCGCTAACATCTCTAAAACTATTTTATCGCTAAAATAAAGCACATTCAGCTAAAATATACAAAAAATGAAATAAAAAATATTTAGACTGGATCTTTCAACCGTACTTACCTATGAACTACGTTTGCTAAAAGATCGTTATGTTTAAGCCTATAGTCGGTTGGCACTTTTTCATAGTTAACTGTCAAAGTTCCCGCCATTATGCACCGCTCATATTCCTCGGCCGGATGTGCACGAAATTCGCGAGCAAATACATCCAAAATTTTCTCACCGACCCAACGTCCTTTCGTGAACGTCGTAAACGTAAAATAGTAAGGATAAACTTTTCGAAGGCCTGTTTCACACAAAAAAAACATACAAAAAAATCCACGTGTATAGAGTAAGGTACAAAATGGCGGTCATTTAAAATGGCGACAAAAACGAAAAATGGCTGAACTAAAGATGAAATATGACAAATTCTTATTACGCAAAAAAATTCATTTATATCATGATAAAATTGAGATTAATTACCATTTTCAATGTAGTACGAGGTTTCGTGGTATCGTTCGTCTGTGAAACCAGGACGCTTCGCCTTTAAAGCTTTCGTCTCTAATTTCGCCTGAAATTAAAGAGAAAAAAATTCGGGATTCAAATTAAATATTCGTAAAAAAAACGTTTGATTTTAAAAATCTGAAATAAAAAAGGATTTATAGAAATAAAAAAGAAGAAAAGGAAATTTAATTTAAATTAAAAACCGAACCCTTTCTCACGGTTTGGATAAAAAATAAGAAGAAGAATTGTTTTACGAATGATTTCAACTCAGCGAAAATAGTTGAGATGAGTTCGTAATGGACGTTGAATAATTTTCGGTTTGAGGTAAATGATTACAAAAGACGTGAAATGTGATGTAGGTGGCACGGTCACGAAGATGTTGGCGCCTCTGGGGTGGCTGGGTCCATAGGATCTCCTGAAGATGGCAAGAATTTTCGAAAAGGCAGAGATACGGGTCGAATGAATAAGCAATCGAATTAAGAGGTTAATGGGAAATCTTTTGAAGAGCACCTCGTTGTTTTCGTAATTTATGGGTGTATCGTGGAGTGGGTTGTTACACTGCTATTCTACCCGGAATGGATTTATAATCGGTGTAGAAAACTTAATTTGACATAGTCAATTAACTACGATAATTTGGTAACATTTGAAAAGTTTATGAAGGATTGGGCAATGATGTTTGCTTTTGTGCCATAAGCATTTTTTTGTTTGTGACGTGAACAGCTGTATTTCGAGAGAGAGGTCCTACGCTCAATTGTGGTTGTTACTTTTTTATGCTGTTTTCTACATTCTACATGTGAATCTTCAAGGTGCCAAAACGAGAAACGGCGCAGTTTGAGACAAAATTATCTGTGCTGCCTTGACCACTGAATTAGTTTGCTCAACCAATAATGACCATGTAGGTTTGATTCGTAAAGCGGAAGCTCAAAATGTCGTAGGAAAAGATGGAATATAGAAAATACTGTATTAACGTGTAAATGTCAAAAGTGTTCCTAGCATCTCAACAGAGTACACAATTATTGACTACTGTACACAATCGTATCTATTTTTATGTTTTTGTTTTATAGTTTTCCAAAATACATCCCTTTCGACCTCTATACCAGCCAGATAAAAAGGATATTTACTGCTCTATTAAACCGAAGTATCAATCGTCCGGGAAAAGAGCAATATTCCAACTTTGAATTGCTTCTGTTTTTTCCGTTTTCTTTATCGTTTCTGTCTTTGTTTTATTTCCGTACGTTTGCATGTTATAGAGCCAAAGCGACAAGTTTTCCAGTGCTCAACTTTATGGCTATCGATTTAAAAATCCGAAAAAACCCCGCCAAAAATAAAAATCAATCTGACATGCTGGCTTACATCACGAGGTATTGTAAGGATATTTTATGCATCCTTTCTTGACAATCTTGATTATGTCAAGACACACATCGAGAGAAACGTTCGATGAAGGTTACCCTGTAGAAATAAAGCACTCGAAACAACTAAATGAAGGTAATATTTGTAGTTAGGATGTCTATTCAGATCTTGATATCCTTCCTGGAATTATTCCTATTTCGTCTCTATATTCACTGAGAAAATGTTTATTTTGTTGTTAACGCACCTTTCCCCACCACTTGTGTACGCTTGAATAATTTTATGCAGAGAATGAGAAGCTACGCTCACAAGCACCTAAGTGTTTGGCTAGATGTGGATTTTTCGATTCGGAATTCACTTCGAGTTCATCTAAGCGTATTACGTATCGTCTTTTACGTCCACCCACCAATAAGCTTCATTTCCAGATTATAATCCTGTTGATTTTCGAAAGATGGGATGACATCCTGTAGGGAAAACATACTAGGCATAACAACACTCCTACCGAGGACCTTTTAGCTGTGTTGGATGGGTAGTTAGTCAGAACTTCAACTCGCGACCTCTGGATTGGTAGACTAGAATCTCTTAATAAGGTAGTTAGTCTATAGAATACTAAAACTTGATAAAACTGTTCTGGATGTAAAAATTATGAACCGGAATACATAGGCGATATCAGGTTCCAATCACTTCTGTTATAGTTGTAAAGTTTGGCCATTTGAACAAGGACACTGCACTTAGCAAAATGCCATCTCGCATAGATGTCTTTCACGATATGTAGTGAACAAACAATGAGCAATGTTGTGTTGCACTCTTATCTGATAGATGTCAAAAGCGAATATTTGAAATTTAATGGATACGATGACAACGTTCCAAAGTTCTTTAAATTGACACGTTATTTGGTGCAATGGGAGATCCACTGTTCACCACTACACTCACCTACTCAGGTACGAAGCGAAGAGGCTATGAACTGTTTCTTACGAAAGGTTCAATAAAGGGAAGAAAACGAAGAATATGTCGTAGAGTTGAAAACGACAATCGCGAAAATAGTGAAGCTCTGGAAAACGGACAAATGTATATACCTAAGTCAGGAAAAAGCTATTGAAGGAGATTGGGATAGTTATTAGATTCCATGTCCCATCCTTGGATATGAATTATTGCATTCGACTTAGACTCGAATGGATTTTTAAAGAAGCAAATTGTTATTGGATTGTATTTCGGCTTATTCAATTCTATTTTAAGAGGCCATAGGGTATATGGAATAACTGCAGACTACTCTGTAGATGTTCGAGGAATCTTAATATTATTGACGATTCAACTTAACTCAATTCTCATTGGATTAGAAATTGTTCAGTCAATTTACTAACTACCTTTTACTACGTATAGATGCGAAGCTGAGCGGAACCAGCAACGAATAGCATGGGGATCGATAGAAATATTCAGAAAGGAATTCGAATTTTCGAATTAATTTTTTATCCTTTTCTAGGAGCATTTTTTTTTATCAATATACTGTATCGGAGTTGATACAGTGCAATAAAGCAATTCTGGTTTTCAGTACCGAAGTAGAACTGTAAAGAGTGATACAATTTATTTGACAATGAATGAGTGAGCTTTCGGTGACAATTTATGTTGTATGTATGTATGTTAAGACAAATGTATTAAAAAGAATGCAATATGTGCACGAAATTGTGACTCTTAGACTCCAATCTGTTGTTCATACTTGATATAGAAGAGATCTCACATCTTTTTAGAACCTAGAAAAAATTCCCGTTTTCCTGAGAAATAAAATTGCTTATTATATTAATAATAAATAAATTATTTTATAAAAAAGAAAAAAGAAATAGCAGAACATGAAGTATCTTGCATCAAACATAATCCGAAATATCCAATTTTTCGTTCACTCAAACTTCGATCATGTTTAAATAATTCAATGAAATTATCAAAATATTATGATAGCGAATCAAATTACATGCTACATCCGTCGCTGCTCCGACCAGCTTAAAGGCGATAATGGAATATTCGTAATCTTACTTCCCGTAGTCAGTTTCAATCTTCAAAACTTTAGCTTTAGCTCGTTTTTCAATCTATCGACTCGCAACGTATACAATTTTCTTCGTTAACTTTACGTAGTCTATAATTTCTGCATCACTTTCGCTACATTAAGCAAATTGAATGCGAAATAAATTGGAAGGACGACAGGATACTTTCTTCTCGCCATCCCTATCGTCTTTTTCCCTATAAAATGAGTGCGAATAATCTGAGCTATGTGATTTTATATAGTGCAATAATGTTTAGAGCAGAATCAGAAGAATGGGACGTGGAGAGGGTGTTTTGAATAAAGTCATGCCTGCGTAAAAAAAGTTATGTTTTTATGTCACTTGCTTGCTCGATTTACTTCACTTTTAAATGGGAACATAATTGAGAAGAAATCGTTGATTTCAGTTAAATTCTTGACTTATTGCCATACATTCAGCCAAGCTGCAGATATTGATTTAAGAGGTGTTTCGAGTTCCAGAACTTTTTGCAAGCTATCGAAACTTTGAAGGAGTGAGTGTCGAATTTAAGTATAGGTTCGATTGAGAGGGGCATCACCACCCGCACAAAACGAACGGTCTCTATGGATTCCTGGGGACGTGGATCCAACCTCGTGATATTTGATTGCAGGATATATTGCTAAAATTCTCTTTTAATATTGGACTTAACAAAGTCCTTTTATAAAGCACATTCATTTTGAATATTCATCGTCACAAACAACTACACCGGCTAATTCCTCGTTAATTATATCACACCTTTTGGATCATTTTCATGAATCACTGCACACATTCAATCGCAACAAGCAGCAGCCATTCTGTCACCTCCGTCCATATTGCAATATCGTTGATTAGATGACGATTCCCAGGGTTGAACAGGAGCACATACAATGGCCAAACTGACCGGATAGGAACTGATTAATCATATGAATCTGATTGCTAATTGTGTTCCATGTTTGGAGCATGGTATTTCGGCTGCATATCTGTCCAATGGACAAAGTCACGGTAACAATAAATTTCTACATACATAGCCAGGTATGTTCAGTCACATGGAACCTGATAACATTACCGTGTTTGTTTTGCTTTATCAACAAATTTCCGACAAACGTATGACGAGAACATTTCAGAATGGTCATATAAAGTCGATAGACTGGCCAGACTCTACTACAACAACGGCTCCATTACTCTTTAGCTCAATGTTTTGATGCTAGTTCGGATCAGTGATTCAGAAATGCTGCGCTCATCTAGTTGTCATAGGTGTGTTCCCATATGTTTCACCTGTGTGTCCTAGTTACTGGCCGGATCTGGCTCTTGGACATTCCCAATTTTCATATGAGAAAATTTACATAAATGTCTCATCCTGAACTATTTATGTCCAAGTAATTGGAGTGCGGACGGAACTTTATGAATTGAGTTGGATACAACTCCTGTTTCGTATGGAACCTGTTCAATATCCGGTCCCGGTTGAATTCATCGGGACAGTGTATGCATAGTTGAATGATTGCCAATCAAAATTTCATTTAACCAATTCGTTTGGAAGTTTTATTACGAAATTTATCAGACAATTGCAGTAAAATAATAACCTTTCTACATAATGGAAATGGGTCAAATCCCTTAGCAATTCTATCAAACACATTCATCAGTACGATTGAATAATATTCGTTAGCGGTGTGTGGTTTTTATTATACCGAGCGGGGAATATCGGTGGTTAGATGATAAGCCTGGTGTGTTAGGGTTTTACGACCCGTTGACGAATCCGCTCAATTCCGCACCAAATTGAACGCATTTTAAAATTGACTTTTCAGTGAAAGTTTTTCACCTGTCACACTTTTTTTGGTTTAGGTTCACTTCAGCAACTCCAAGCAGAACCTTATACTCCACTCGGGGATTACGTCTTCAAAGAAAACACAAACAGTAATGGAAAACGAAATCATAAATGGGAAAACCTGCTTTACTAGTGTGGCATTAAATGTACATCCATGATAAACTAGGCAATACTTTTCATTTTTCAAAGAAGGTGATACAGTCGTCACTTATTGTAAAACTTTTGAGGATAAAACTCATTCAGATTTATTCTTACCTTTTTCAAATCTTTCAATTGATCCGTTTCTTCGGCTTTTCTCTTTTCCGTACACACTAATTTGGTTTTATCCTTATCTTGTTGAATTAGGACCTGAAAACAAACAGAAAACAGTTTCAAAATTATTAAAATCGAAGCCGTGCGATATTGAAAATGTAAACAAAAAAACAAATATCTATATTCATTCGCTGATAAATTGAGTAAATTCGTTAAATTCTTGCCCGAAGAAATTACTAAAACTTAATGTAACCCGATATTATGTATATTTTCGGGTTTTCAGTTTTCGCAAACAGAATTTGGGTTAAAATGGACACAATTCCGCTTTCGAATTGAAAAGGGGAAAATTTGCCCCAAAAAGCATCCACTTTGAATAATAAAACAACAACGTGACCAGCCCATCCGATGATAGCCATAAAATAATGGCTTGAATAGCGATAACCGATACTAAAAGCTGCCAGAAGCATTGCTATTCTGATCTACACCTTTGTTTATAGTCCGAAAATGGTTTTGAAAAGCCTGCGAGGAGAAATATCGGAAATATAGTGAAATATGATGTGATGTGTCCCTGAGGTACGAAGGTAACGTACCCAAGATTACCTGCCGTAATATGAAAAATATTGATCAGTAAGACTTCTGCTAAATTCTTTAAAAATTTCCAATAAAGGTAAGGGGGGGGGGCACACTATCCCAAATAATACTCGGTTTTCGGAACACTACAAATCTGATGTACTTCTTGTTGACCAGATAAACGGAACTACCTACAAACCAAAAGTTGGTCAGAAATTATCTCGTTATTAACTTTTTAAAAGTTTGCTTTTCAAATAAAAAGAAGAAACCAATTTATGATATTTTGCAGAAAACCAAGGAGAACAAATTCAGAGTTTTGATGACCATTTTATTTGTCCGGTACCCGACAAAAAAACCTGCACTCGTCCGTCTAATTTACGATCAATAAAGTATTAGGAAAATGATTTATTGAAATTATTGCAGCTCCGTATACCCTTAAATTTATCTATAAATCATATCTTCAGCAGTTTCAGACAAGAAATCAGCTGCCCTTAGAGCTTTAGATTATTATTTACGACAATGTAAATTTCTAAGCTACCCGTACACAAGTAACTATGTCTGCTACATATAATCGATATTATTGTTATTATCAGTTTGTCAACATTGTAGGTATGATTAGGGTAGCTTCTACAGACATATAGTGTACAGAAAGTGATATGAAAACCATAATTTATCCAATATAATCAGGTGCAAAATTGAGAAGGTTCCTTGTGCAAGGTGACATTATCTCTCCAGGCACAAGGTTTATTCTGATATTAGAAATTTATAGTCTATGGCCTTTTGTGTGATGTGCTGCCCTGTCCTTAAAGAGGTGATTAAAGCATTAATTTACAGGGCGCACGCCACCCAATAAGAAAACCATGTAATTAATGCATTGTTTGATATTCAAAGAACATAAGTTTATTTAGTAGCTGCTATGATATGATTACGTATTTTACGTTTAATGCGGACAGCATAGTTCTGGCCAACTGTTAGGAATGATCCACCTCGAGAATCCTTAAGTTCCGCTAAAAGGTGTCCTCCGTACCCAGATGATTCGAATACAATCTGAAGTAATTTTAGCAATTTAGAGGCCAGACTGCCTTTTAAAGAAAGACGTGTGGTGGGTTCGTTTGAGAAACACATGGAAAAGAAGGCTATCACCCATGATCGCGTTTGGTTGCTGGCCAATGTCACAATATTCCATTGTTATTGGTACCAAAGCTTCTCAATGACCAGACAGTCAAAAACATAAATTTCCCAACAATTTAACAAAATTCCAATAAAATTTCGACTATACAAATTTCCATTACAATTTTCTCGCAGTCCGTTTTTTTATTGTCATAATTTGTAAAGAGGTTCATTTGAATTCAAAGTTTCGTGACAATAATTTTCCTTGCTCCAATTCTCCGAGAAGAGCATGTCTTACATCCAAATCGTACCGCCATTCTGTTTCGCTTCTTTTCAATGTAACCGAAAATTTTATAACAACAACAGAAAAAGGACGAAGGTATCTTCAAGTGAGTGACCTGGGTGAACAACAAGTTTAGTCATTTCTACGCATAATTAAAAATTGTATACCCTCGAGAACAAATGAGAAATCCCTTTTTCTTGGGAAAGATTTGCATTTAGGGGAAATGTGATTTAGAGTAGAATGGCGAGCAGGAAAAGGGTGCAAGTATTCCTTTATTATAACAAATTTTATGCAGAGTAAAAGTTTTCGCCGAGAGTTTGTGATGACGCTGTAAAGATATTTTGACCAGTAATGAATCCATAGTCTGAACTGGGAACTCTCAGACAGAAGAAGTTCCCCATAATTCCACCCGTCTTGACGGATAGACGTGGATTTCGGCGCGGTGATATTCCTGTGGCATTAAAGTTCTAAGTAATATAAATTTAATACAGCGATAAATTATCGTTTCTTAAGTTTCTCGCCGGAATAAATCCAACATAGTCTGGTACTCAGCAACTTTACGCAAATTGATTTTCAAATGGATTTAAATCTTCTTAAGTCTTATCTAAGCTGTGACTAATTCATGCGGGCGTAACAAGTTGCGGTGTAGCAAAAAAAAGGTGTTAATTTCATCACCCCTAAAATTGCGCCTAATAAACGGATTTTTTCCCAACCTCCCATGAAATAAACAAGTGAGGTAATCGGTTACTGAACTGCTACTCGAAAATTTTTCTCGTTACGTGACTTTTTCGCATCGACTTTTCATCATTTTTTCCAGCACTCCGAACCCAAGGAGTACTTCAAATCAGCAGATCCTTCTCGAGGTACGCCATGTAGTTAACCGCACCTCATTCATTCCCGAGCGAGTTGTATCTCGCTCACCTGTTCGAAATAATTACGTGAGGGGTATGATATGTCACGTACCTGCGACCATACCATACTCCACCATCACCGTCTTCCTGTCTACAGGCTTTACGGAAGGCAGCACCTTCACCGTCACTTTATCTGCTCAGTCAACAAGTCCTCGGTTTCTAATTTATTCTACGAAAGCCTTCGCTCTTATATTGATTTAGCAGGTGAAGCTATCGAGTAACCACCTTGTAAGGGGTGAAATAAGGATGTGCGATAGGTGGGTGCAGCGTGGTGCTCCTCTAAGCCTATATTTCATTCAACCTAGATATTAATTAATTTCATTATTTCGCGATTGAGAGAGGAATAACATTAGCCGGGGGACGAACAGAAACAGGTCGATGACGAGGGTAAGGAAACACATCGATTTCGATATTTCGATTTCCAAGTAAAAACTGGATGGATTTTGTGTGTGCTGGGTGCTTAAGTCGATTGAATGCAAAAACCTGTGTTCTAATTTAATCGATGGATTTTTCTGTAGGACGGAAGGTAAACTTAATTGCATAGCGGTTTATTTAATTGGCCATATTGATTGACGTTTTGTCGTAATTCAGTCAATAGATCAAATACACATTTAGAATTAAAGATGTTTTTCGAATAAATGGACTGACTTTTCTAGAATTGGAGAAAGTTACGGAATAATCATGAACAACACTTATGATCAGCACGGAGTAACATTTTCTTTAAATATTGTTTTTATAAATAGACTTAAAGGTTATCATAATATACACTCATGGAGGCGAACTAAAGAACTTAAGTTAAACATTCATGTGTCCCTTAGTGCTCCATATTCTATCCAACTTCCTCTTTATATTTAAGGTATTCTGTAGCCTAAGGATTATCGACGGATTCTCGATGTTTGTTTTATCAAAAGAAACTCACTACCGTATTTCCTCTACCACCCGTTTTCAGATTTAATTTATAAAATGTTCGACATCTTATTTAAGAAACCTTACCGGGATAAATTAAATTGCAACTTTACTTGTATGTATTACAACGTTATAAGGTTTTGTCCTCGTCCACACATTTTTCAATTAAAATCTTTACATGGCAACGAGTATAGCCTAAAACGCAATAACAGTACTGCCATAAGAATTTTCTATCGTATCCACGCAATTAATTTCATATATTTCGTGTATAATGCAAAATTACTTTCCTCGTAGTTAACAAAAAAAAGTGAAAGAAGAAAAACGTATTCAGGACATTCGGACTATATATGCGAGAAAGAAAACTTTTCCTTTTTAGTACCGTCATTAGAATGGCGTGGATATGAAAAATCGCCATAACGTGAACGTAAAAATGTGAATAATGAAAAATTATTTTCAAACAGAAAGTGCTTGAGAGTTAAGCCGACGTGTTCGTTGCGATGGTGGTAAATGGCCTACACCTGGTTGGTTGGTTTTCTTTTGTTGTATAATGTGAAGGAAATTGTTACTATATTGCTGCTTTACAAATAGGCAGAATATGTACAAAACTCAGTCCAAATCGGAAGATAAATAAAAAATACAAAGATAAAAAATAACACTCACATTATTTTCCAGAGCAATTTCCTTAACATTCGTTGCCTAGGAATTTTTCTGCTCTTGCTCATGGACGGGGCTAATAAACGAACTAAACATATTATTTAATATTATAGAATCACGCACTGCTAGGGAATACCGAAACTGAGAGATTTTTTTATATGGAATCTAAATCAAAACGAAAGGGGAGCTCAACAACTACACGAAAATCCAAACAAATTTAAAATCGGATCAAAAATGGGGAATGGTGGCCAAAAACGACGAAAAAAATTTAAAAATTTCCGATTCTTCTTTTGCCTTTCCTGGCCGCAAATTTTAAATTATTATTATTATATTCTTAAGCACTAGTTACAAAGACCATCAGCTTCAAAATTTAAAATTTTTTAAATCTGTTTACGGATTTGAGAAGGAGGCGCCAGCACCTTTAATTTAAGTGGTCACTTGTTAAAATCGGACAATGGTGAGTGAATTTGTAAAAATTGCCCTAAAATTTGCCAAGGGACATGGCATTTTTTTAAAATGTAAATTTTTTCGGTTTCCGATTTTTTCACCGCAAACGAAAGGGGAGCTCAACAGATGCTCAAAAATCCAAACAAAATTAAAATCGGTTCAAAAATGGGGGGCATGGTGGCCGAAAACGTCGAAAAAAATTGATAAATTTGCGACTCTTCTTTTGCCTCTCCTGGCCGCAAATTTTAAATTTTTTTAAATCTGTTTACGGATTTGAGAAGGAGGCGCCAGGACCTTTAATTTAAGTGGTCACTTGTTAAAATCGGACAATTGTGAGTGAATTTGGAAAAATTGCCCTAAAATTTGCCAAGGGACATGCATTTTTTTAAAATGTAAATTTTTTCGGTTTCCGATTTTTTCACCGCAAAAGAAAGGGAAGCTCAACAGATGCTCAAAAGTCCAAACAAAATTACCGGATCAAAAATGGGGGGAGCATGGTCGCCGAAAACGTCGAAAAAAATTTAAAAATTTGCGACTCTTCTTTTGCCTCTCCTGGCCGCAAATTTTTAAATTTTTGAAAACCGTTTACGGATTTGAAAAGGAGGTGCCAGCACCTTTAATTTAAGTGGTCTCTTGTTAAAATCGAACAATTGTGAGAGAATTTGGAAAAAATTTCCCTAAAATTTGCCGAGATGTTACATGACATTTTTTTAAAAACTAAATTTTTTCGGTTTCCGATTTTTTCACCGCAATCGAAAGGGGAGCTCAACAGATGCTCAAAAATCCAACAGCATTTGAGACTCTTCTTCTTGCTCTTCTGGCCACAAGTTCAGCAATTTTTTAATCTGTTTCCGGATTTGGAATATGGGCCCAGCACCTTTAATTTAAGCTATGCCACGTCAAAATCGGTGCTTTTTGAAAAAAATATTAAAAAAAAAAATCAATTTTTTTCGAGAGCTCAACCGAAAAACCAAACAAAATTGAAATCCGATCAGAAATGAAGCAATGGTGGCCAAAATCGGGTAGACAAATAGAGTTTTTCTCTGTCAGAATTTACGACTGTTCTTTTTGCTCTCCTGGCTCCAATTTTAGGAATTTTTTTTAATCTATTAACGGATTTGGAATATGGGCTCCGGCACCTTTAATTTAATTCTAATGGTGATAAATTATGATAATGAATTATGTGCGCTATGGTGTTAAATCTTCCGTAACATCAACAATTCTAAGTATGTACTGGACACTTTACTAATGTGAACATTTACAACTTTACATCCATAAGTAACATGGCATTCGAACTAGGAAGAAAAAACTGGAAAATTACAAGTATCCAAGTTAACTGCATAAATCTAATCAAGATCGATACCAACAAGTTCGTCGGCATTCGCGATACAGATACAGGCTCAGAACCCGGACTCCTTTTCTGGTTTCGGAATTTCGCAACAGCACTCCATAATTGTTCACTTTTCTCTGGAGATGTGTCGCTGAACTTCCTATATTTAAAGATAACAACATGACATAACGAGGAAAATTAAAATCATAAATAAAAGCAAAACAAGCCTAGGAAACTTGTTCAAGAAATAAAAACTAAACCTGACCAAACAGGTGATGAAGCTTGGTGCATCTTATAGATGGACTGGACTTACGAGTAGGCTATGTAAAATGGTGCACAGTTTTTTTTTAAAAAAAATCTAGACTACTTACTACTGGAAATGGTCACTTTGAAAACTGGGTTCTGTAAAAGGGCTTGCTTGCATACCAAAGTTACTTAAACTCGATGAAGGCTCTTAACTCTAATCTTCACATTTTTAGTTTTTCATAGCACATATATTCCACTTTTATCAAGTATGTAAATTTTTTCAAAAATATTGCTGTATAGAACGGCAGCTTTGTTAGACTCTCAATCACATTCCTTCAATACAACATAACATACATTTATTTCAATTTTAAAAAGTGTTGATACAATTATCTATAATTTCAGAAATCAGATTTGTTTATCTTAAATAAAATACAAGAAAAAATTGTATAGTAAAAAACCTTGCTTGTTAAATCCGACCTAACTTACCAACTAACTTACAGTCTAACTTAAAACAAAATGTAAATGATTAGGGAATAGGAATTACTTACAATAGATTAAATATAATTCATACTTATGTATTATAGGAAAGATGTAATTAGCGGGTTGTCTACCAACGGGGACCGGAACAAAAATGAGGAGAGCAAAAACAATCGAAAGTAGAGTAAAATGGAAATCGTAGAACTACTGAACTAAAGCATGTACAACAAGTCGTAGCCCCAAGATCATTAACCAATCCCGACATAATCTACGTCCCAATTAATGGAAATGGTTACAAATCCGTGTCATAATCCCGGATAGGACCGATGTTACGCTGCCACGTGGAAATGAAGTAATGAGGTAGGCTCAGCTCAGACCTGGACAATTTCAATAAAATTCGCGACAAAAGCATCCAAGCACCGCCAAACGCAACCATCTCGAATGTCTTAATTAACGTTGAAAAGTACTTTCGCCATTATCTCCACGAATTGCAGTCTTTCCTACTCCCGCTTACCTGCTCTCTTAACCATGTTCTCTGTTGCTTGTAATTTAATTCCCAATTACCGGGTGTGTACAGTCGAAAGAATGAAAACAAAAACCACAGTAGCCACCCTAGGTATCCATTCAGACCATTACCGATGTTGTTGAGACTCTTGGCGTCCATGTTCCATACCCGAAATTGAAGGAGAAGACATACGATTCCAGTGGTGGCGACCATGCTCATACCTCTGCAAGTAGTTTATAGCTCGTATAATTAATTCGTTAGTATAGTATGTACTGCGCTGGGATCGCTTCGCCAAACTGCTATTACCAGGAAATGGTGAACAGGTAGGTGCCAGCTATACGTAGCGTAGGGAGTGCCTTAATTAACATATATGTATGTCGCGAGCTTTCTTTACTGTTTCACCGATGAAGTCCTCGTAATTTTCTCAAAAACTCATCACGAATAGGACACCGAGCGACAGGAGCATAGTCCTGATAGGAAGGTGGTAATTCAAATGAAAAAGTAATTTCCTAACCGCACGTACAGCATAACACATGACTGCGGGCCTCCACATCTTTATATCAGAAAGATACAAGATAGACAGTGGAGATGGTATCCAATGTGAAGAAGGCCTTATTTTTACTAGGTAACTCCTTCAGAACTATGCCATCCTCACGTGAAGTTGTGTGGAGTAAGGCCCGCTCGCAGCGCAAACTTCTCAAGTGGCAATGATGGAATTGAGGTGTATCTCTTTCACAAAACCTTAAAGATATCCCCTTCTCGAGATGGTAGCGGGGGTGATGACGCAACTCCAGGATAAGAAACCATGCAAACATTCATAAATCTCCAGTTTGAAATTTGATGAAAGGCAAAATTTTGCTTGGCTTGATGTTATTTCTGTTCGTGTGTATGTATGTATGTACAATGTACATATGTATATGAGCGGAATAAAGCAGGCATATTATCGTAGATTTTCCTATTAAGACTTTTCACTTTTATGGATGACGAGCCAGTTTCGAACAAATGTCACCACCCAACGCGACGACGAAAGAGGCCTTAATTATGAAATGCGTATGGCTTTTTTTAGGTGACATGCTGGAGTTTTCTGGAATAAGAAAAATGTAGATTAGATGAGTCATTTGAGGTTTTTGTTTGCTTTTCGAGTGCGAACAGGACTGCTTTTTGAAAGCCTCAAAATGATAAAATGATGGTCAATGGCAGACGATTTTGAGTACCGCCTGATGGGGACTTACAAGTAGACATTACGGGATCTATTCTGTAATCATTACACTTTCTACTAGGTCTACTCTAACTAAGGGCGTTTTCCAAGCGCGCACGCTTAGAACTCCGTCGACTCTCTCAGCGTGTAACTCACGAAAATAGTTTAATTTAACTGATTTCATCGCTTGTAATGATGAAAACGTGACACCTAAAAGTCTCGAAACGAAGCGCGTTTTTCTAGTAACTATTAGTCCAGCCTGTTTTTCGGATTCTTTTTCAGATTGGCATATTGACTTATTTTAGTTCTAGCTATACACCATTAACAATGCACCCTACTTTCTGTGAAATGTCTAAGCGAAATGGAATTGTACTAGATCCCTCCAGACCTTCAGTCACACCGTTGGGCTTAAAATTATAACACTTCGACGAGTATTTTGAAGTCCTGATTTCTACGACGTTGTCCTGGAAATGTCTCATCATCCAATGAAATAAATAAAAAAAAATAGGACGGAAGTTTCTTTAAGTCGACGTGATCAGAATATTTGCCACTTTCCTAGTATTTAACTTGGCATAGAATACGAATAAGAAGGAAGGCGGATAATGGACAATTTACCAATCTGTAGGGACTATAAATGAGCGCACAGAACATGCATATTTAGAAAATAAAAGTCCTGATTAATAAGAAGTCAGGACTGGAATTGAATAGTAGACTTTCGCCGAACATTTATTATTTTCTTTATTTGCCGCAAAAACAACCGAAAAATGCATAGTATCCAATAATTTTTCGTTGCTTTTTGTTTTTAAATATTTGCCACTCAAACTTTCAAATCTACGAAACAAAATTTAAATAGGGATTCTTTTTTTTTTACAGAGCAGTCAATAAACACTATACGTAATTTTTTATCTGGTATACGCTCGCTTCGATTAGCACTCGCCAAAGTAGCACAAATCAGTCGAAAATAATGTCTCGTGGTCTGCACTGATTGCTCTGACATGGAAAAAGTACAAAGACGTTAAGCAAAATTTTCAGTTAACTTCTATGACAAAAATACATTCTCGTTATAAAATTTACCAAAAGTATCGAAAGTGATTCACTTACGATTCGTCTTGACAAAATATATGTTTAGATGGGAATTCATTTACGATTTTTAGATGAATTACATAATGTTACTCTAAGTTTAATCATCTAGGTATCTTGTATGTGAAGGTTTTGCACGCGCGATAATGTTATTCATTTGAAATTCATTTTTTCTTCATATACAGTATAGTTTTTCACATATTGACCTCTTGGTATAACATTCAATTTCACTTCACAAATTTTATTGCTAGATTAAATCTTCTCACAAAAAAATAAAAAAAAAATTTATCTAAAATTCTGCTACACATATTTCAATCTACGCTTGAACGCTATTAAATTTAGCCATTCTTCTAAAATCTAGTTCATATTAAACCTGCAAGAACTTATCAACGGAGTGAGTAGGTGTCAACCGTAGGCCCTTTATAATGTAATGAAGGTATGACAGTAAATAGGGACGTGTCCTTATCTGAAACCCTTGGATAAGACGGTGCTCAATTTTAGTATGCCGGCTGAGGAAAAACTTAACTGTTAAAAGGTTCACTTGGTCAGTTCGGACCGACGACGAGAAGTTTTCTCAACTTGCTGTGAACACATGTTCCTGGGCTTACCCGGACACCGTCATCTACTATAAAAAGAGTATGGGGGCTTTAATTTTCTACAAAGTTTAATACAATTCCGAAAATA
Source organism: Beris morrisii (assembly GCA_951812415.1). Lineage (NCBI taxonomy): Eukaryota > Metazoa > Arthropoda > Insecta > Diptera > Stratiomyidae > Beris > Beris morrisii. Next base: position 116,086,113 of record OX638313.1, on the reverse strand, counting down.
TCGTAGAAAAAAAACCGGGCATAGGTATAAATCCTTTTAGGAAAATTTCGCATGCTTTAACTTTCCCCTTAGCCCAACTCAGAACATTCTTGGAAACTTGTTTAAAAAGATATCGACGAATAGTAAAATCACTTTGTGAAATGGAGGATATCACCGAAATGACTTGGACAGATTACAAGGGTGGAAAACTTTTCCTTTCCTTTTCCTTCCTTTTTCTTTCCGAGACGCGGAAATTTATATTTTCCCTCGACTTTGGTTTTGCTTAAATCAGGGAGCAAGAATTACAGAGTATTGAGGAAAAATTCCTATTCATTGCTAAACTGATGTTCACAAAGACTTTCTATAGTTGTTTAATCGATTGTTCGAGACACAAATTACAAGGATCCATCAGATGGTGCAGATGGCAATGGAAACTGCTGAAAAGATTTAAAAATTGGTGCCAACTTGGGCATAGAATTAGCATTTTGAAACAAGTTTTTTTTTCGTTCGGTGACCATATGTTGTGATCAGAATACAAATCAATGTCGTCTTGGGGCTTACCAATCAACTATTCGAAAGTATCAAGGCGGCATGGAAAGGACAAGAAGGTCCTACGCCGCAACAGTTCCGTCCTTGACAGTATCGTTCGTCTCATTTACATGCTGTCGTAAAGTGTTTTGAATAAATTGCCTTGGTAGGCAAATTGGAAAGCTTGTCGAGTCTACCATTTCCTTTATTGAATTCCAAATAAGTCTAACTATTGGGTAAGGTAAAATGGACCGAATTGTGCTTGTATTCAGGCTATCAAATTTCAGGAGTAGGCGGCTATACGTCAAAAAGCACTCACCTTATACAAAGTGGAATTTCGAAAGGTGTTTGGTATTAATTTTCTGTTGCAACTACTCGTACATCATGAATTTCGAAAAGGCTGTTGATTGACTCGAAAATGAAACATCGATAAAAGAGTGATTTTTGCACAATTCAATAATTTCATCGAGTTGGAAAGAAAGCAATTTATTAAATTAAGTAATGTAAGAATTATAGTTTGAAAATTGTTCGCCAACAATTTTAAAACTCCATTTAAGTGTACAAGAAATAAGTCCACAAACTTCGAAGAAGTAATCCGACGCTTTCATATTGCTTAAAGGCATTCAGCAAGTGTCGTTCCCTCTTATCCTTTTCATGAAAGAACATTTTTCCATCCTCGGATATTTTAATTAAGTATTCTACTTCAAACATTTTAGAAGAGCTTAACGGGGTGTTGCCATGCGCTTGAGGTTTCGAAGAATTCACTACCCAGGAGTATGTACATATACAATTTAAAGACTCTTGAAAGTTTAAGGTGAGTAAAAAAAAACAATAGCCTTAGAATTCTTGTTGCTTAAGAAGCTTTAAAACAATCGATTTTTCTTTCACCAAAATTTGTTTTCTTTCCGACCGGATAAAACACATTCAGCAAAATTTTGGAAATTTGACTCCCTCTGACTGAGACGACTACTTCCTTTACCGGATCCGTTCGATAATCCTTAAAACTATTCGCTACGTTCTCGTCATCCTAATCTGTTTCCGGTATTTGCTTTAGTGATTTAGAAACTAAATACAAAGAGTCCTTCTGCCTTGGGTACTTTTGAGTGCTTGTCTATGTACAAAGTGCTTTCGAGTGTTGAACACAAGGTGGTACTTGACATAGCAATTTTATTCATCATGCATGCACGCTACTCGCAACAACGTCAACATCAACTTTCCAGAACGGTATGTTTGCTAAAGGATTAATACGGTACGTTGTTGGGTGAGGATCGACTACACTTCATTAAAATTAAGAAGACTCTTCCGACTTCAGTAAGGATTTGAGTATTTGGTTTGCCTTAGGTCACTTAGGGACTTGTGGAAGCTGTTCCTGTTCGAGACAGTGATCTATAGCAGACGATGTATGAGCTGTTACTGTACCGCCAAGATTTTGAAGTGTGCAATTTCAGATTTCCCTTAGAGATGAAATTGTCCTTCTAATCCTCAGTTCATCGATAAAAAAAAGTCTGAGTCTTCTGTGTGCGAGTTCTTCTTCTTCACAAAATCTGCAAATATCGTCTGAAACCAGTCCAATCGTATGCAGATGATTTTAAAGCTTACAGTGTCCTGTAATTAGCGCGATCAAGCGCCGAACTTGATTTCGGCTCAATTTAAGCGTTTCTTGGAGTGACCTTCCAAGAACAGTTTGTACTGTCTGCACGCCACCATCCCTGTCCAGTAGAGGTCAGCTTGGATGTTAATCCAGTCCAACATTCTTTCTTTTGCCACAGCTGTTGCCACTCCACAGAAAGGGACTGGTTCTGTGAATTTTAAGTCAGCTCCTTTTTTTTCCTTGGACATTACAAAAATTATTTTAAAAAAAAGAAAGCCGGGTATATTCCACGATTTCGTAGATAATATCGCTCGTTATTTCCTATCGATTTGATCGAACTTTTTCTACTCCTACGTCAATAATTTTCAATTTCCAATCACCCCACCCAACTTAGTTTATTAAGCTCAAAAAAAAAATAATGTCCTTACTCGAGAAACTTCGATTTCCAACAACGAAACCACTTCATATATGCATGATGGTAACTTCTGTTTGCCGTAGCCTAATTGGCAATTCCCAGAAAATTTACAAAATAAATAGCAATGGGATGGTCTATTAGGCTTCACCCCCAACAAACCCTCCTCGCTTCCGACTCCACTCCACAAAAACGTACGATTCCCTTCTATTCGGGCAAAGTAAACGAGTTTTAAATGTGTATGAGTAAATAAATTTGTTTACTACTTTTATTTTTAGCAATTGCTCTCAGTTTGGTCAAACAAAAATTGTGTGCGAATTCGCCACCCCGCCCTCTCTATATGGTAGTCAAAACTGAATTTTCATTAGCAACTTGTAATATGCAAACGATAGAGAGAGAGAGCCAGTGCATAGGAATAAAATAAACCAGCAGAATAGGGATGAGTTGGCATTGCTGCTCTATGAGCATTCTCTCTCATATGAGCTATTAAATGAAAATTTGCCTATTTCCCGGCGCGCTACACAGTAAAAGCAACTTCCTCTGTCTGGACAGACATTCAGAGAGGAAAAACTGGAGGTTTTCACGCTTTCGAGAAAATTTCCATATTTATGAGACTGTGAATTGAGGGAGAGCTCACTTTCAGCAACAACGGTTGCATTTTTTTTTTTTTTAATTAAACTGTTTTTACCGTTCTTTCCTTCCTGCCAGCAAGGTTCAAAATGAGAGTGAGAGCGGAAATATACCAGCATTCGGGTTTTGTTTAATTATATGTTGTTTGTACTACCTTGTGATTTTTCTCATATGTCACGGGATTATAACGTATGATTTACGGGAAAGAGAGCAAGACTACTCTCGGGAGATTTATTTCTTTTTCCATATTCAAGACATGACTGCAAAATGAGATATAGCGTGAGCGCGAGAGAAAGCAAAAAATGCTAAGAAGCTTTGGTAAATTTCTAGAGGCTTTGAGAGCATTAACTTAAATAATGTTGTACTTATTTGGAGGAACTGATTTGTTTTTTTATTAGCTGCAGGATATTACGTTTTATAACATAATTTGGATTTGTATCCTTTTAAATTCTACAGGGGTTTACCAAGGGTAGTACCGCGTCGAGTGAGTTCGTCACCCATACAGCTCCCTGGAATATTCCTGTTGGGTACGAGGACACAGGGTACTGCCCTTCAGATTATGCCGGAACACCGGAATCTGGGTGTACATGTAAACTGCTACTGTGATTGGACTCAGTTGAGAAAACGAACTCAAGATGGGCGGTAGCCGAAGCTGGATCCAAAACGGTCTAATAGGCTGACTTTGCTCAAAAGGGCGAATATCAGCACCACAGTCGGTGTCCTGACCGGACACTGTATTATAGGTCGGCATGCTAAAAGACTCGGCCTCTTTTCGAACGACTTCTGTAGAAGCTGCCTGGATGAGGAGGAGGAGACAGTCCTTCATATTCTCTGTACCTGTTCGCTCCATCCGCTAGAAGGGAATCTCATTGGTTTGACCAGTAGGACCGGATTCGATGATCCTGTGGTAACGCAACGGACCTTTTAGGTCTAAGTGTGTCCGAGTTCTCACTGGCAGCCTCGCGTACCTACCTACCTACCGAATTCATTTACCGGAGTCAGTTGTTGAAAGCTGCAAAATTGAACACAGATCCATTTATGAACCAATAATCAATTTGAATTTTACATTACAAAAAGAAATTACACTGCTTAGCTTAACGTCGGCTAGTTCTAATTACGTTATCAAAGAAAATCTAATTTCGCACATACTATAAAACGCATATACTATAAAACAACCGAATAACAAACATCGATTAATCCTTCATTCTAATTAAGTTAGTGAAATAAATTGTTCAGAATAATTTCCGAATTCGCATTAATTTCCATGCCATTAGCACTGTTGATCTTTCGCTGAATTTATAATCCCAGATGGTATTGGCCATCATCAGCTAATCTCTGGTTAAATTTTAATAATTTTATTACCGACTTCTTGATGCACGTTGTATTGCCCATTATTTTATACTCCAACTATACAGAAAAAAAACCAACCAAGTGCTTTTCACTAATTAGGCATTGGGCCAACGTCTGCTTTGTATAATTGAACTAGCGCAGTTTCTACTACATTTTTTTTTAAATGTGTTGAATACTGCCCATACATTTTCCAACACAGACTAATTATAAAGTCGTGTCGCTTTAATAAGCATGTCATGTTGTCGTCGAAGTGCCTATAGCTCTTCATATTACACTAATGCTATATTCTCAATTTAGAAAATAATAAGCAGTTTTATGCAGAACAGAACTGTCCGATGCGAAAAGATTCTCTACTTGGGCTGTTTCTCGTCTTATGCTGCTTCATCTGAAGACACGACAAGTTAACCTCATGTTCTTGGACTTTTTGAATTAATTAGAGATCACTTACGAACTAAGTTGATTAGCACTTTTTGGGTCTGCAAATGTGCGAAGATTTTGTTTGGCTGGAAGATCGTCCAAGACTTACCTGAAATAATAAGAAAAAATAAACTAGTTGTTATTGAGTCAAGTAGTTGGCATTAAAGTGTTGAATTTTATGGAATGCATATTTATATTGGAAAAGAGTTATTGAGAGAGGGATAATTTTTAGATAGGAAAAAGGGTTACCAGATCCAACAACGATTCTGAAGGCTAAATTAGTCTGGGTTCAATAGATATGACAATATTAACATAATTGATCTGTAAATGTTGTTATATATATTATTTTTGTCAATCATGTTTCACTTTTTATCATAGCCTTTTTTTGAAATTTTGTTTTTTTTACAATTTAAAAAATAAAGTTTCAAATAACCTCCTAGTTATCGTTAGATTGTATCGGCATCATAAACTGCATAAAACACATTCCAATCTTCTACCCTATAAAATAAAAATATATGGGGATCCAATATTGACATAGCCCCGCAGGGGATGAATATAAAAAAATCTGAAACCGATTTTTAGGCGATTATATAAAAAGCCTGATTGAGGACAAGACAAAATTAATGAAAATGTAGAATAAACAAAAACTTTTCACGGACAATTCTTTTGCCGAAGCAAATCTAAAATTTTGTTTTGGATAACAAAGGCTGCAAGTGAAATAAGATTTTAGTATGCATGTAGATTGACTCGAAGAAAAATAAGGTAAAGTAAAATCTCATCAAATATAAAACAAAACAAATAAATAAGATTTTAAAGTTAAATACTTTGACTTGAAATTACAAGGGAAGAATAATATACATATATTGGTTATAAACTAATGATAAATGAGTTATATTGAAGTTTCTCCAAAAATTGAATATTCAAGTCTTAGCAAGATAAGCAACTAAGTACATCACCCAATTGGAGCAATAAGATAGTAGACAAATGATAAGGTTGCCATATTTCAAGGGAAATACGTGACTAGCTTTCCCTTTGCGATTGAAAAAAATTCAAGAAAAGGACTTTATTAAGAATTTTGATTATTTGTTACTTTTATTTTTTATTCTGCAGTCAATTTCTCAAAAATATTGAAAAACAAACAGCTCACTGAAATCATGAAGAAAATTTGCAACGAGTCATATTGGCTGTAATTGTACTTTAGAACATATTTTCCAAAATTAACTAGATTCACATAATTTTTAAAAATAAAAAAGGCAATATAAAAAGGGTCAATATTCTTCGACAGCTTCAAAAAACTTTCATTGCTGAATCTATGTAACTTGAATCTTTACTGATTTCAAGAAAGATTTGCATAGTCCTATTGAACGCCATCAATGAACTAAATTAAATGTTTAGTATTGAAGAACAATCTATACAAAGCAGCTCGCCACTGCACAGTGGCTGGATAGAAAATCTTAGGTAATATTAATTAATTTATAATCAATCAACGATTGGTGTATGGAATACAAGAAACAGGCAATAACAAGTTCTTGTCATTTTACTTTAACAAAAATTCTATAAAGTGATAATTTTAACATTTCCAACTACGATTGATAATAAAACAAAAATAATAATTACAACCATGGAAATACCTCTGCATAAATTACCCCTAGATGACACACAAACTTCTTGACCGCAACAATTGCCATGCCAAAGTACATGAAAAAGCGCAACAAATTCCGAAACAGTGTCCTCATCAACACGTTTAGCCATTATGTTTCGCTTAGACATCAGCATCCCATAAATTCTAAAGTGGAAGCGTGCTAAGCTTGAAACCCAATGACTGTGCACTTCGTCTTAAAAGATTCTCAGGGCTTCCACCGTCCCAATCCCAATATAGATACAAACACTATCGGATGCATATTACATGATTATGATTAATCTAAACGAGTAACTGACGGCCTTGTAATCACTAGCATGCGATTTGAGTGATGACATGGGAAAAAATAAAACGAAAATTATTATTAAAGAAAAAAAAAGAGTTGTATAAAAATTGAAATCTTGCTATTTACGCTTTGTTTTTCAACAAAACATCCTTGACCACAATTAACCGATTAATCATTCGTGGCTTTTATTTTAACATATACGCGATAGATCCGCGATTCCCTTATGCCACATATGGACAAGGTGCGGTATCGTCTTCTATAATCGAAGATTACCTAAGCAGAAGGTATCTACGAGTATCTGTCTACCATATCTGCCTGCTGTATGGATTGTCGTCGCCTTCTATTATCACGAATGTTATATTGACTTTACTATTTAAGATGTGCAGCTATAGGAAGTGGTAGTAATAAGTCTTATTTCCGGATTTCTACCACCTAATCCTCTATTAAATTGACTGAGCTAGTTATACAGCTTTTAGGCGCACTATCTTTCAAGAACTTCATATTTGCAATTGGGGATTTATGTACAATGCGTAATTGCGTAGATGTCATCAAATTACCGGCTGACCAAATCCTGTTCCAGCTGCAATCTAGGCAAGAATGCTCTATTCTAATTATAATCTTCGATCATCAAGGATAATCTGCGTATGTGGCTCCTGATCCTGTTCCATCACTTGGAACTTGTTGTCTTATTTCTTGGATAATTTTTTGTGTACCTCCTTGATAACTTCATTGTTGAGGTTGCGCGACGTGGATGCTCGATGATGTAGTAGTTTCGGTAATGAATTTTCATTTTCAGTAATTATTTTATTACACAATAGCGTCTTGATTAATCAATGTGCGTCTTTCTCTTCAAGTTCGCGACGCCTCGTCGGAATTTTGACTTTGTATTGGCCCGACCGTACGGATACACCTTCTGCAGAACGGTCCGTGGATTATCACTTCACGTGGCCTTCATTAAATCTTCTTTTCTTCACGGTTACCAATAATAAGATTTCGAATGCAATGAATAGGAAGCAACACTTGTGTGCTTTCATTGCGCGTACCACAGCGATGGGAATAAGAATGCCTTCGAAAGAGGTAGACACGAAGCTAAGGTACCAACTGTCCAATCTCGATATTTCGATGGAATCTACAAGAGAATCCACAGGTGTTTAGGTGATTTTCGCATTGTCTGATGTCAAGGACGCGGGACTATTAATGGATTTATAAGCGGCTTTGAAAGTGAATGAGACGGGTATTATCAGAGCACAATAATAATTGATTCGTTAATGGAATCGGGTAGTTTTTTGTAACACACCATATTAATAGAACTTGTGCTACATATATAATTAAATATGTAATTGAAAAAAAGTGCCGAAAGGTGATTACAATGATTTAATTTAATTTCAATAAGAATTTTGACTTTGAAACGAGATCTCAACTCATCATCATTCTTGACGTAATAGAACATCGAGCCGGTCAAAATTACAAGGACACCTTGAGACAAGGCAGTATTTTGATACACAATAATATCTGAAATCTGCAATTCATACAAGATCTCTATTGCGCGTTTCCGAATAAAGATAAAATTATCACATTCTTAATATGAGAGGCAGAATATACACCGAATACGAAGTACTTAATGACAATATATTAGTAATCAATGGCACAACAGCCCAAATTGGGCCTAGGACTTGAAGTAATGCTAGAGTTACTTCATTACTAGACCAACGGAACACTAGGAGGTGAAGTGGTCAGCCACACGCTCGTCCGTGATTATTACCCCGATTTTTAACTCAGGTACTCATTTACAGCTGAGTGAACTGGTGACAATGACAATGTATTGTTTCACGATATTCAGACTGAGTAACATTTGTGATCATGTGAACACTTTTTTTAATATTGATGAAAATGTACATTGAAAACATGTCATTATTCTTATATTGTCACACACACACGTCAAGGCGAAACTTATCCAGCATCACATCATTAATGAATGCCCTTCTTCAATAATTCGTTTATGAATCCGTCCATGAATAACATTTTTTTTTTTTTTTAAATCTTGCCTAATTCCGATAAGTCATCAATCCGAGATATTACCTGCCGGGCAAAGTAGTACAGATAGATTCGTCTATCATCCGCACACTATTAACACCAACTTGCTAATTATCTTGAAGAAAATTTTCACAACTTCTGTACCGTTTCTCATAATTGTTCATAAGAGTACATTGATATGAACAGTTACTAAGTGATGTAATCGTAGTATCACCACACAGTTGAAAAATTTCTGTGGTAAACCTGTCGAAGGTTTTTGTAAATGAGAAGAAATAAGAACTTTAATAGTAAAACAAAAACTAACTTCATCAGAGGTGTCTTTCGATAGGTATACGAACACAGGAATGCGGCCAACCGGTGTGCAGTTTCCCAAGCTTCCGATTTGTGCCCTATACTTTTCCATTGCGCACACATCTCTATTCTCAATTGCTCGAGCAAAGAAGTGTCCATGCGAATCTTATTACTCATACCTTATTGAGTTTTATATCTTGAAGTGTTGATTTGATGTCCGCAGACTTTCCATAAGGTGAAATCTCGCAAATTACGCACTAACGCCCGGCTTTATTTGTTACTTATGTTCTTAACATCTGCATAAGTCTTTCAAAATATTACATTTCGAACGAATGCACTAAATAAAGTTATCTTATTTTTATTGCTTAATGCCGACAAAAATTCTTATTAATTATACATAAATCTCTAAAAATAAAGACTGTAACATATGTTAATTATATGTCGCGAACTCTAACTACATTTATTTGCTATTTCATAGTGACACATTTTTTTCAAATTTCCAATCTATGCTGGATTGGGCAAATAAGTTGTTAGTGTCACCACAACAAATAAGTTAATTTCAAGACAAACCGAAAGGAAGTTTATGAAAAATGAATTACCTTATATTGGCAAGCAATCAATTATTGAAAATTATTATTTTCAATGAAAATATTAAATCAATCCAAATTGGCAGAATGGGACTTATTGGATCTGGCTTGTCAGCTTTGTATGAAATTAATTTTTGATAGCACAAAAGTATCCAAAAATGTTTTCTCGGTAAAAAAAAAACCGAACCCTTTGTAACCATCCCAACCATGCAAAATTCCTGGCAAAACTGGACGCTCTTGGATGCCAGGGATGAACAAAAAACATCATGGTATTCGCATGTTTACATTTTAAAAACACATCATAGGTATGTTGCTGTGTATTGGGTTGGAATCAGTGCCATTTGTTCTAGTTTTTATTGAACACAAAATGATTTTTGCGCTGAGTTGTGTTATTACATTACAATTTACATATTTTAATTTAACGCAGATAATAATTTTTGATCAGCTTATGGATAACTGGTTTTTGAATTTAATATAGAACCCTTTTCATTCGATCCTGAAGTGAACAGTAAGTTTATTGTTGCTAAAAAAATTATATTTATGGTATACCTAAGCGTTAAACATCTAAAAGCCTTCTATTGTTTAGCTTCGACAAATCGAACTCAGAAAATAATTGTAATTTGCAAATTTGGAGCTACTGCGAAAAATGCGAAAAAATCTTTTCTTTACGTTCGCAATTTACAAATCCTGGGCGTTTTAATGGAATAGCGTTGGTGCTTAGGTATATGTTTCGTTTGATTTCGGTCATAAAAATAACGACCTGACAAATAAACCAATCAGAAGAAGTGCGAATTTGAAAGAAGCTATTCATATGATATTACCAATTTCGTATCCAGAATATCAATCACGTCATAGGCAATTTTCTAATAAATCGACAAAAAGACCTTACTGGTATCTCGCGCCAAAAGTGATGTGCTCATCATTTAAGCACGTCCGGATCGACAAGGACTACTATGTGATATTATATTAAGCACTACCTTTACTTGAAGGAATACTCCATATAGAGCATAGCGGTCCCAAAGCAATTTTAGACGACGACTGTGTTGTCGTAACTAACAGCCTGCAGTTTGATTATGGCTTGTGATCTTGTGCCACAATAACAACTTACATATTTTTTTAAATAATTACAGTTTGCAATGATATGAGGTGAATCAGAAAAGCAAATATAATTACATTCAGTGTCATTATTTATACGATTAAATCAGCGGTTTAAATGGAATTGCGGTTAATATCCAAGTGCTACGAAAGCAGAGTGTTCTCTTCTAAGACCCATATCACATGTACATCTTTAATCTGGAGAATATGTGCACACATTTTACACTTGGTTAAGGTCAAGACTTTGTATGGACATGTAGCTTTCAGTTTTTGCGGTCGCCCCGATTTTGTCGAATATTCTTTGTCTCTTATTTCCGTTGGAAAACTGAAAACTACTTCACAATATAACATGTTTACATTACACTCTTGAACGCTAAATCAGCGAATTTCGTCAAACTGTCCCACTTTATACCTAGACTCCGACTAATATTTAAGCTTTGTTTGTAATCAAAAACATACATTTAAACATTCCCGCATCAACAAAAATTATTCACTTCATTTATATGAAAGGAAGAGCGAAGACGACAGTAGGTGCCCTAGTCATAGTAACACGTCAGTAAAAAAAATGCGATACAACGAAAGAATCGAAATATAAACTCAAAGCCTAATAATTTCGTTAAAAAAAATATGCTACCGTTCAGTATTGTTACTTAAAAACGCAAGTTGCAAAAATTTGCTTTATGCTGCTGTGGGTTTTTTTCCTGTACAGTCCTTAGCCGACCAACAAACCCAAAGCGCATCTTATTGATATATATTTTCACTGATGAATTCACTTCCGATTTTAAGGTGAATCACTGAGTATTCTGTTTCGTTACTCATAAATGAATCATGAAGGTAAACCATAAGTGAATCATCTAAAGCTTCTAGTTGTACTTTTGCCTGCACGCTGTATATTTTTCATTTAAAATTAAAATTTGTTTGCTGTGTGGAAACTAACCAGCAGGGAATGAATGTAGATGAAAGTAGTGGTAGCTGGCTAATATATTTGGACTATTCACTGAATAATGTAAATTAATAAATAGCCTTTTTGACAGATTTTTCTTTTTTAAACATTAAACAATAAGGAAATCACGTTTCCTTCTTGAGGAATTAACTCCAGCAACGCTTACAACTTTCTACAATGTCTTTTCCTAATCCTGTTCCAAGAGGTGAAACGTATTTCTGCTGTATGTTTTATAAATCATAGCGGAAATGTGAAAAATGAGCGACAAAATCCCATGAAAAGCAAAATATTACGTTATGGGGCGTCATATCTCATACATCAGCAAGAGTATAGGATTAGGTATGTATATCCATTCTGGTTCGTCCTTTAATAAAGTCCCTGTTGACGTGTAAAACGTACACTACCACTACGGCTTTCCTTCAGATTCTTGCCGAGATTACTAGCAACGTTGAGATTTATATTGTACGAGTATTCCGTGTAAGTAGTCAATTCAGCAGAAGAATTATCAGGTTTCAGGTTATTAAGAATTTGATTGTGTCCTGGGCCGTATTATGGAAAGAATAAGATTTCTTTTTTTTAGGTTAGCTACTTTTTCGTGGTATTCGATAATTAGAATCGGCCTTTGCTTTACGAGCCACAGCAACAATATAGCGTGGAATTATTGTTTTTTACGATAAGAATTTAAGTACATAGTTAGCCTGGTTTCGTTTTAAATGGAATAGGATGCGTGTTCGTTTCGAGTGAATTCGGATGAATTATTCGGCACATTATCGTCGAACGATCAAAACGAAAAACGTTCCTGTGAACAACACATTTATATTTCGTTTCATTCGAAAGCAGTTTCTTTCGACCGAAACAACCAATTACTGCCTTGTATACATAACTCGTTATTAAAACGTAATCAGTTCGGTATCTTCATAATATTGCCTTTATCCTCTCTAAAAGTACGATATCCATAATCACATCGCACACAACATATGCCTTTTAGTTCAGCGATATATTCTTTATCAAAAACTTTCACCCCAAGAGCACATCAGAGTGTCATTTGATAAATTGCGATTATACTCTTTCAGTGGTGCGTATAGCATGACTAACATCCCTTTCCAATCAACTCGTCGAACATACATAATATGTGGGTGTCCTGTACACCTACATGTCTATGTAGATACCTTCAGTAAATCTTTTCAAAGCCAGCAGAGTGAAGGATACGCTTTAAGGGATAGCTATCAACAATTTGTGGATTTCTGATCAACGGGTGATAGACGGTCCCACGTTTATACACCATCTTTCTTTATCTCGCCATATCACGTGCCAAATTGTATCTAGTTCGGGATCAAGCTATGTAGGTGAGATTCATTCGACGTACCTACTCCTGAAATTTTAGATACATATTGGGAAGCTGGGTGCCTGAAGAGAACCTATATTACTTTATAGCAGGCTTTGCTTGACGGTATAAATGGGGATGTACATGCTTCTGTATTTAATTTGCATGCATATTTGCTGATTAGCTTATGAATACAATGACCGATTGTACACCCCATAATAAATTTGTGTTCGTGGTGCAAATTTGTTCACGATTATTTCATGATTTGTTTGCTTATCCGGAAAATAATATTCGGTCGATTCAAAATGTCAAGGACCTTCATTTTCAGTTAGATCATGTATCGACCCAATTCGGATATTGTTTTGTCGGCAACAAGGTATACCTATTCCTATGAGTACCTACTTATATGTCACGCCTTAGAGATATAATGTTAATTGGACCGGGGAACTAAGTGCAAATATTTGCAGATGAAGATTCGTTGTGTTTTGCTAGCAAGGACAATTTGAAGGATCGAGCAATGTCAGCTTCGTTTATATTTCTAACGTAAACAGATAAATGTGTACTGAATTTAATGGTGATAAAATTGGTTGTGTCGTTTAAGTAAAATATCTTTATACCTCCTCCCCCCCAAACACACACACTCTTTGCGCGAACCTAGTTAAGCTAGTATTAGACTGTATTCCAAGCTGTCGCCAACTATTTGATCACAAAAATTTTACAAAAAAATCAGTAAAAAATTTTACGTATCTGGCTGCATTTGCGAGCAAAAATAACGTCAAAAATGTTTTTGACCAATTATTTTCACAATATAAATGCACCAAATACAAAAATTTTGATAATACTAAAAGAAGAAGTTGCGATTTTTTTTAACAACGTACCTAGTTTTCAAAATCAATTTTTTTCCTCGATTACATGTTGGATCTATGTATCACAAATGAAAGGAAATTTTTTTTTACCTATTCATTGTGCAAATTCTTTTTGATAAAAAAAAAAAATCCGAAATACTTCTCGTTCGAGATTTTGCAAATTCAGGCTGAAAATTTGTTTGTACTTGAATTGTACCTACATTTGCTTTTTACCACTTTAAAGCCAAGTTTTTGTATACCTTCAGACTCTATTCAGAGTAATAAAAAAAATGAACTAAAGTGAAAAGGGCAGACAGCAGAAATTTTGTTAAGCGCTGATGATTTTCCTTCAATCCTCACGCAGGAACAGTTTGCTTTACGAATATTTATGCAAGCAAACTCCATCATAGAAATTCTCGAAATTATCTTGGTTTTTGTTACCTAATAAAAGCCAATTATGAAAAAGATTGTGGAAGTAATTCAATCACTTCCACAATATCTTGGAGCGTTAAACATTTTCGAAACGAGAATAAGTTCGAACGAATAATACAAAGTGAAGAGGTGCGAACACTTTATTAAAAATAAAATATTATTTGAGAAAACCAGGGCCAACACGAATCGAGCTCAAAATTTAGATGTACATAAAACAAATTGCTTATCGTTTGTGTTTATTGCGATTAATTTTCCAGCACGACGTATACAATTTGTTATTAATTCAATGCGAATTGTTGTTTATGTTCATAAGATCTACGAAACGGCTAAAATCGCTAGTAATCACGCCAATACGCCCGAATAAACAGTGTGGTATACCCCAACAATAAACGGATTTTTGGTCCGCTCTTTCTCGGGCCAGATCTAGTTAATAATTAGCCCGTATACTCCCGGGGCACCTGAACCGAACAGGACAAATTTATGAAATTAACGTACACTAATATCCCGGACTAAAGAGGGCGTACCTAGTGATATTTATACACTCGAATCGAAATAATGTTCTCGATTTCCACCGAAAGGTATACAATTTCGTAACAATATTCCATTGGCCGGGGATCATGTCTTGAATGGTGTTTTTATAAAAATAGACCGTCCATTTAGCTTTCATCTGCAATAAACTTGTGTATAATTTTTTTTCCTAGCCTGGACGGTTCTGTTCCTGAATGTAAAGAATTCCGGGAAATGATTGTACACTAAATTTCTCTGACGTCTTAGCTGAGCAATTAAGTCATCGATTAGACTTCCATTCGGTTTTTATTGCCCACCTCCTCCTCACTCTCGATTCTTTGGCATCTTATCCGATGTAACCGAGAAAATTCTGTTTTTCTTTTCAATTTACTTAGCCCTGGGATCTCGCGATACTCGCAGACCTACTGAGCGTATTATGTACCTAGGGGCCTTGTGTTTCTTTCGATTTCGATTTTTATTTATCGATCTGTTTGCGTAAAAATTGCCCCGTTCGTCTTCGAAATGTTCTTACAGCACGTGGATAGGTAGCTAATAGGAATTCGAGACATTATAATCGGATTCCCTTGGGACCATAATCTGCGAACGTAGATACCAACGTATCTTTCGTATCATGTGGAAAGCCGATTAAGTTGACATGAACAAAAGCTTTCTATTTTCTTCATTAGGTAATTAATTAAGTCGAGGAATAATGAAACGTGTCCTTTTAATATCAACCAAATATTTTCACTTAGTCATCGGTTCTTGTGTCGGCAAATATTTTAGAGCAATATTTAATCCATCCGCTTTTTGAATAATTCAATTTTCCTGAAAGGGAAGCTTATTTTCGCAATCTACCCGCACTCCTGCTAGTCCTTAAGAATGGCAACTTTACTTTACGTAACTGGTAGTGTCCTCATACTTTCTCACAGGTCGACTTTGTTACTTCCGGCTGACTTGCAGATCTTAGCATGATTCTAACTCGGACCCGTCATATTAAATTCGCAATTAAATTTCATGACAAATATCCGCGTGGAATCTTCGCATACACTGAACACGGAGTCTCACCTTCCTCGCACCCATCCTCCAATTTCCTCATCAGTTCACTTCAATCTGCCAATTAGATTTTATGGAAATCGAATTGGCACGGGTTTTCCCCGTTTCCAGAAGCAAGCAAGGTTTGGTTGCTATTGCAGAACCAGCGAGTTCTGCCACTACCAGTTAGAGACTTATGTCAATCTCACGCTTTAGTTAACGACGAAACGGAATATTTTCCTTTGGTTTTATTCAGTTATAAGGAAAAGTGGGAAGTATGATGTCTGGTTTTTGGTATTTCGGATTCGATTATGTACGTTATGAAGGCAGGCAATGTTTTTTTCAGGCGGACGGGAAGGGGCTGGTTAGGGGTTGAAAATCAGAATGGTTGCTCTTTTTAAGAAAAAGAAGCAAAATGGATTTAGGGTTGACGGTTTTCTCGCAACTTTGGATGAAAAAGGCAAAAAAAAAATTGCACGATTGATGGGAACAGCATTCGCCTTCGGGAGCGTCGGTCCGGTTCTCATGACCTTTTTAATATTCTTTCAGCTCGTTTCGGGTTAGTGACGGAGGGTTGAAATGAGGATGAAAAGCTGTGTAAAATTGATCGATTTGGTGTAATTTTACTTTTTATATGTTCAAAAATTTGTCGGACATTTCAGTTGTTTGTAAGTTTAAGTTGTTGTTTTTTTATTTGATCTGCAAAAAATTTAATTGGTTTCTACGAATTATTGATTATCATTGGTTTAGAGACAATAAATGTGCGACGATATTAGAAAATTGGCTATCGAAGCGATGTCTTGATTATTTATTTTTATTCCACTTGTTCAAGCAAAAATAATTTATAGACCATATTTCAATTTCCTTTGAGTACGCCACAAAAGAGAATCGACCGACCTCTTATTAAAATAAGGGTTTAACACAATTGCTACGATTTCTATAATTTGTTCTAAGGTTTTAGAACTTAATTCACTCTAATCAGTCACCATTTCCTCACTTCGTCTACCATCTTCATTTTCGCGGACATTTAAAGTGTTCGGGCTCTAATCTCCCGGTTTAAGTAATTAATAATTATGATGTTTTCTTTACAACGCTACTCTATTTGCGCGCGTCTAGCATTAATATTTCCTAAATGCGGGCTTTAACTCCCACTTTCATTGTCTATCAGGAATGTTTTCGTACATAGGAATGTATCTTAAAAAATACCAAACCAGAATTCATATTTCGAGAAATTATTGATTACATTCGAGCCAATAAATTCGAATTAAACTCGAACGGAAAACATGGGTGATTTTAATAGTTCCACAAGCGAGTTGAAAGTGTAGCTGGAAACTGTGAATCAAAAGTTAGAGAGGCATCGATAAATAAAAATGAAAAATAAAATCATACAATTTCGGAATAGATATAATCCGGTTCGAATGGAAAACAAATCATCCTGGCTGTGTACCATGGCGAGCGGTACGATTTATTGGAGAAGTTAAGCCAAAGGATTCCGAGGTCAGATTTTTCGGACGAAAAGTATCTCTTAGAGACCCTTTTTCTTTTTGTTGATTCGTTGTCTTGGAATTATTCCTATAAGATTCGAGTTCAATGCTGAAATTTATACCTATTAATTGACAGATGGACATATCGGAAAATAAAACCCCGATCAAAACAAGGTCGCACCACAAGCTTACCTGGGGTGTGTGTGTATCAATTTATTATTTCTGAGAATCCTCCAAACAGAACTCTTCGAACCCATTCTTCGCTAATGGAGATTAGCGCCTGTTCCAGAAAAAGATTTTTATCTGTGACGATTCAGCACGATGGTGGGCCTCAATCGTTGGGGATTAAGTGTTGAAAGGTTTGAATTTGTGACGTCATTTGTTAGATTACAGCTGAATACTATTAGTGGGCTACCTACCTCCCGAATTATTTGAGCTAGCTTTGAAAAATTTATTACTTTTTGACATAACTTTCGGTTTGTTACGGACGATACGAAGTAAATAACTCGATCATAACAAGAAACCGAAGGTTATAACACAAAAAAAACTAAATTCTTCTCTTTTTGAATAATTCTGATAATAGCCATACGGCAGTGTCCAAAATTGCACACTACAGCCATTGGCGTAATTGCAATTTAGGTTACAATTGCAAGTATCTAGTATCTTAACTCCTTTATCTATACTGGCTAACTACAAATTTAACAAATGAGTAAAGTACCTTCAAGAGAATCCTACAATTCTTGGGGAAAAAATACAATCGAACCCTCAAATCGATTTTGTACACAATATATTATTTTACTTCATTATTTTAAGCATACATAAAATCAAAAGATACAGGTTACGACGTAGGAATGTAAAAAAAAATCAGCCATGTTATTTTTAAGGACTTAAGAAATGTATTAAAAAAAATGATCTCCTTTTTTTGGTACATATTTCTTTAGTCGAAACAACTGAAATATTCAGCATCCTCGAAGCATGTTTTTGATTATGCATGTTACAATGAAAAGGACCGCTCCTGCCACATCCTTCCATACAGTAATAACACACACGTGCACATTTCAAATATCTTCTAACGTGATGGCTAACAATGATCAAAGGCATTGTAGAAAGGATTCTCTCAAGTTCATAGCGCTGCCATTTATAGCTATAACACATTATGCAACAACCTTGGGCAGTTTACCTTATATTTGTTTGACTCAATAGAAATCCTTTGCCGAATATTTTCACTAATTAAATTAATCGCGCAAATATGGGTGCGGAATTATTCACCCACATATTTGAAATTCTTCCATGTGGCGTGGTCAGCATGATTCGTCCGTTCACTGCACTGAAATTAGTATTTTCTGTTTCCATCGCTAGTGTAATGTAGTTAAACTGCAGTGTGCAGGTGTAATTAAAATCAATTGAATCGAAATTAAATGACACAGTTAGAATCTGAATATGCAGTTTAGGTGACGTTCATTCAAGTCGATGAATGCCGGGATAGACTTTAAATCGATTTATTCAAATCAAATTGGAATTGAAATAACATCGAGTCCAATCGTTTACAATCAGAAACGTGAAAGCCAGTTATGTACCTAATCGAAAATTTGTGGCTTAAGAAATGAGCATCGCAAATTTCCCAACGGATGACCTTTACTCTCAAGTATCTGTATTGCTTGGCTGCACCTATATTTTCTCGATGTATCAAATTTAATAATCATCCGCTTTAAGACCACGAAGACTCTGTGACTAAAATTCTGCTCATCTCATTGTTCTTCGCACGAAATTCTTGCCGAAAACAAGTTCCACACCTGTCAAAAGTGTCAAACTAACACTCCCGTGACGACCAAGGTACATAATTTTATTCAATCGCACAAAAAATTAATTAAAATCGAAACCAATCGATGATCACAAGATAAAAATGTCTTGAAGCGCACTTTGAACAACAAAAACATACATACGAACATTGTGTGTGCTATGGCTACAATTGTTATACCTTAATGAGCTGTCAATCAGCTGACAGGTTCAAATATCTAAGAAAACATAATTTCATCCGTGTTTTAGGAGGAGTTCTAGCCAAAAACAACAAATCAAACAAAAC
Source organism: Beris morrisii (assembly GCA_951812415.1). NCBI lineage: Eukaryota > Metazoa > Arthropoda > Insecta > Diptera > Stratiomyidae > Beris > Beris morrisii. The sequence continues at coordinate 116,066,624 of OX638313.1, read as the reverse complement.
ATACTCGTATCCTGACGAGATGCTTTTAAGATAGTGAAAATGTTCAAATGTTTGACTGACCCTGACCCTGATCCAGGGTTGTCTCAATGTTATCTATGGCTTCTGAGCAATTAACGCCGCAATTAGAAGACACTGGCCGCGAATAATTTGAAGAAACCGAAAATGATTCGACGAATATGTCCAGTAGTATATTGAGTGGATTACACACAATAGGGATTTTTTTTGCTAAATAATAAACAAAATACGCCATCCGTGTATACCTATGTCGAATATTTTTTTTACTCCATATTCTTTATATTTCTAAGGTAAATTTTCGATTTGTTTTTCACCAGTTTGACCGGTTGAAAGCTTCAAGAGCCGGGCGAAAAGACTTGAGAACACTTTTAAGTGTTCTTAATATTTCAATGTTATTATTTTGGTCGAAGTGTTCTTAATCACGATTTCTGCGAAAGGATTTTGACTCACGGAAGTTATTCCGTAGAACAGAAGGAAAAATGAAATGAAACAGGTTGCCTTTTGGTGAATTGATTTCGACTAAAAAACACTGTAAGTTTGACTTAACTACACTACAGAGGGACCACGAAAGATAAAATCCGGAAGACTTAAAGATTGACGAAAGATTTAATTATCAATTCTTTCAAATCCAATCCGTCCAATTTTCTAGCTAAGAATTTAATACCAAGCCCCACTGGAAACTGGAGAATCTTAGAGTAGATGCATAAGATTCCGGGCACAGCTGAGAGAACTAGAATATCATATTCAGCTAAAGTCAATAGAGCTGCGTTCGTGCAGGTGCATTCGACGGAACTTTGAGAGGACAATTGTAACGAAATAATAATGAAACCTGCGCCGATAAGTCATATGGCTTAAATAAAACTGTAAAGATATTCTTCCTATGATTATTTTACGAAATAGTTACAAGCTTTGTATTTTCTCGTGTGTAAATATTACGCTAAATTGGAAAAGATCAAAGACTTATCGAACAGAAATATTTCATAAAATGTATCTTACACAATTCTTCCTCGTTTTATTTTTACCAGACACTCTGATCTGGGCCCGCCGACTAACATATAACATAATAACATAATACTATGAGTTATGAGAAAATTTTGCTAAACAAATAAATTTTATGCAAGCATCTATTCAAAATGAAAAGATAAGAGAAAAAATAATAAAGTTACGACAAATGATTATATGAGGGCTATTGACGGTACGAAACGTAGAATTCTGAAATTATCGCTTTTGTTACGTTGAATTTCAGCTTTCAGGTTCAATAGGCTTTTGAGAAGTCACCGGCTTTTGTTTATATTGTTCTTTTCACAGAGTTCCACAAAACCGGCTATTTAAAATTGTCGAATTTTGTGCATATATTATCGTGTCAAAAACTTCACGGTTTTTTTTGGGGGCAAAAAATGACTTGACTTAAAATGATTTTATGATTTTTAAAGAAAAACTCATACATATATTGATTTGAATAGATAAAGTAATTATTAAATTTGTGATTTGTAGATTTTATTTAAGATAGTTTGCAATTTGATAATAAATTTTTACTTTAAATATTTTTATTTCATGTTCCCTTAATTTTTTAGATCGCTGTTGGTAAACGCAAAGGCCAAAAATTTAACTTTCGAAAAAAAAACAAACAATTTATAATAACATTTTATAATAATAAATAAATTTCATGTGATAAATGAAAATAAACTTTGTTTTTGAAGCTTAAAACAGTTGTAATTAAAGTTTACTGCTATACTTTTTCACGAAAGTCTTTAAAATATAAATAAATATAACAAAGGCTCATCATTTCTCTTACAAGGAACTAATAAAATGGAATAAATTATCATATATTTTAATAAACATCATGTTTTTATATTTGTTTAAGAGATAATAACGTGTTCCAATAACGTAAGCTTATAAGTGCACTTTTTTTAAATTAACAATTACAATGTATACGACCTATTGTTTTCTTGGGAATCATGTTTAATTCAAAATGAGCACAAAATGAAATTAAGATGTACAGATAGTTTCGCACAACTACACAATTAACAAAATTGAGGTTTTGATTAAAGTCCATAAATTGCATTATCAAGGCTCGAATTCATGTATATGTAATATATTAACATATTGTTTAAAAATTTCTCGGAAGACAGTTGAAGTTTCATCATAGCAATGAGTCTTTTGTAAATTGACTCACGTTATTTCAAAGTGTACGTTATTTTTGGTATAAAATAAAAATAACTAAGCTAATAAAGCCTGCATACGCACTAAAGAAACATCCTTGAATACTGTCGATTCAAATCTCTTTTCAAAACAGTACTTTTCAAAATCTGTTTACATTTTTCCTAGTTTCATCTTTCTTGAGTTTAGTATGATTATGTGAGTTTCAGGGATTCGATTTTGCGAGATCTATAAATTATTGATCAAAAAATACTCTCGCTAATCAAAACCATAGAATCAACCGATTCCGAGTCATAATGGCCATCTGGTTAAAGAAAATCGATTGTACCTTTCATTATAAGCGCGAGTCTTCTCAGACCAGCCATCAAATATCGCCCTGGTCTTATTAAGCTTCACTATGCGCTGCGCTACATAACACTTAGCTGCAGTAAGGACGCGACCTGCTAATGACATAGATGAACATAAAAATTCAATAAATGAACACCATAAATAAGAACCTCGATTTCTCTCACCTACCCTGCTCCGCCTAAACATCTATCTCTAGTTCGGTTTTTCCGACAGCTTTTTTTTTTTGTATATTTGGTCATCCCAGTCGGCGTCCTTTCAATATCAATCGGCGTTCCTCCGAGAAGAATACCTGGACCGAGACAAAAATGTCGTCGCAACACCTTGGAAATTGTTCAGGTGAAAGAATAACAACGACAAAAACAACAACAGAAAATAGGGTGGAATCGAAAAAGCTTCTTTTATGCATAGCTCAGCCGATAAAATTACTTTTGTCCTCAAGTTGATTCCCAATCCACGAAAACCTGGAATTTTTTTTAATAGCGGGCATAGGAGCCCCTAAGGTTTTCTATTTGTCTTTCTGTTAGAGTAAGCGTGACTCTTTCCCGATATACTCCACTCCGCAGTATCCTTACTGTTTTAAACCATGAACTTTAGCGTCAGTCCATTAAACATTACAAATCTTGAGTTTAGACTTTTAGGTTATTGGAAGCAAGCTGGCAGGAACCGGAAAGAAAGAAAGAACGCCTAGCCGACCTCCTTTGTTATTCAATTGATAGTATTGCCAGATCGGCTGATGCTTGTTATACACATGTTTTGTTGTTATTATTCGTAGTCGATGGGAGACTATGGTCAAGCCAAACCGGACATTTCGGCTGTCGTAAAGTTCCGGAAAAGTGCCGCTTTATAGGTCACAGACGTAAAGAAAACAACATGATGGGACATTGAATTCCAGCGTGCTAGAAAACAATGGTATAAATGTCAAGTATTACGTTTTCATGCTAATATAATTCCGGAATACTTTTTTGTTGATTTCAGGACTATCAGGTTCAACGCTTATTCACCAACTCAAATCAATTTATACTAGTATTTCAACCTGCATAATCGCTGTAAGTCGAAACGGCTTTCATAAATCGGCTGCTGAAACGTCGGTGTAAAGCGTTGCGAGTTAATAAATGAAACAAATTCCCAGGATCAGGAGCTATTTAAGCCAGCCCAGAACCCGTCCCATTTTCAAGGATTTGTGAACGATGGAAATAGGAAGAGGTCCCCAGAGGGTTATAATCCCCCATGCGATATACGGTTTAGTGCTCGAATTTGTTTGCATGGTTCACGTTTATGTAGCTACCTATACAACTGCTTCGATTCGATACGGTATGATGGAATTTTGTGAAAACTTTCATTTAATGTCGAAAGGAAAGGGCGACGAGTGTTTGGTTCATAAACAAAAAGCGACAGATGATTTTTAATCCTTCCTCCTCCCCAAATGCCACATAACATTTCAGTCAACATAGCTTATGGGTAATTTTGAACTTAAATATGAGGATGATATAGCGGGAATGAAGTATACCTTGGAGAGTCGTTCACAAACCTCGACTGTAAGCTGTGCGAAAATTTATCACTACATTAAATAGTGAAAATGAAGTGTATCTACTAGGAGAACCATTGAAATAGCTGTCAAGCTATAGAACGGTAGGATACAGCTTCGTGAAATTTGTCTCAGCTTGGCGGTAGTTTCGTATCGTAGCACCGTGATAATAATGTGAAGTGAGAAGCATGATAAATCGCTAAATTTATTTGAGACACATAATTACATACTCTGATAATCAGAGTACGATTTAGAGCACTTTAGATTATGTTGTATCTGGGTATTATTCGCTTTGTACAAAAATGTACAATAATTGACAGCGTATACTCCTCTGTTATACACTCCACCCCAGGTGAGACATAGACAACAAAATTGCTTCAGCAGAGGAACTGCCCCTGTTTCAGAAAACTTACCTGGGTGATTCTTAAACGCAAAACCTATGAATCGTTAGACTATTGAGTGTATGTTATCGAGGTTTTTAGCTGATTAACTTAAGTTACTAAATGCGTTCGAGAGATTATTTCCTAAGTTTATGGTATCCATATCTATGTTTGTTCAAACTCAAACACATTTACAGTCCAATTTAAAGTCAGATGAGATGACTTTCATTCAATCAAAGGAGGGGAGTAACATGAATTAATATCATGGATTTACACCCTATTCACTCTATAGTGTATATAACCAGATACAATCAAGATTTTTATCACAATCGAATGGGGTTTATCCCCTAATCAATTAAATCGCGTCTACGTACAGTATATCATATATCAGCGGTATGTCAGCCTAATTCCATGGTTTAAAGTCGAGAGGGATGAAAAGCTTTGAAATTTGTTGTCTAAACATCGTAAATCGTTCACATGAGATGGCGCCAGTCAACATTATCACTCCCTTTCGACCTCCGCACTCTCACCTCGAACAGCAGGCGAAGCGTAAAAATCGAATTAAATTTTAACGACGATGATGACCCAGCGAACAATACAAATTCATACATACAAACATACATACATGGATGCAACTTATGTCAGCTTTCACTACTTCCATTCGCCCCATTTTTCTTCACATGTGTGATCCGTATCTACTTATAGAATCACTGAGAAAGCTGCTTTAAAAAAAAAAAGAAGAAGTACGAGTCCGGAAAAAAGGATACTTTTTATGGGCAAAAGTCACAGTGCTCGCAGCCCTTATCCATTGTTATACTCTTGATGGTGGTGTACCTCTGTCATTTCGTGAATACCCTCCACTCAAAAACCTTCGGGCTTATCACACAGTAGCTTTTTATTTGTATTGTGGTGAGCACTGCACAACATTCGCAGCCTTTTTATTCATGTATGTGAAGTTAAAAAGCTAGTGGAAAATCATCGCTTTAAGGATGATTTAATATCGAGTATTTCTGGACCAGAAATTTTTAAGGGCCCAGCAGACCTATTCAATACACTAGTCTAATTTCTCACTATTAACTCGTATGGATTACATTTCAATGGCTATACAGTCAAAACAGGTCGAGTTCTCTTGATTCATGCATCTCCTGTTATATGCGACCGCTTTCTTCGAGCAGGCACAATTTTCTAGATTGACGAATACTTTCAATCAATTATAGGAAAAAAAACTTGATTGTTGAGAATTGTTCTTGAAAGAAGTATATAACATCACCCCTTCGATAGCAAGACCAAGACTCGACGTACGCAAGACTAAAATCTTGGAACAATTTTTTGTTTTAATTGAAAATAAAATCCATTATTATGTTGTGAAAATAGAAATCAGTAGTAGTAGCATATATTAAAAATGAAGATAAATTTTGAAAAAATTAAGATAAAAAATTTAGTTTCAAATATCCCTTCATCGAACTCTCTGAAAAAAACAGTGTGGTCAATACCAAGTCTGTTAATATAGCGTCTTATTCCACATAATACTCCAAAAACTAGTTGCGAAATAATTTAGAAAATCAATATAAATTTTTCTCGTGTTTCGTATAAATAAATCAATTATTTATATTACTGTATAATTAATTTTGTATTGCATTTTAATATCGCCAATTAGAGTCCAAAACAGATAGCTCTTATATTGATGGCAAGACATTGGTGAAGAGATATAATGTGTTTCGATATTGAGCTGCAATCATACAATTATTGAAACGGAGCTCTCGTACTATTAAAAGTTAATGTCGCAGTATTAACCTTGAATATATTGAGTGTTAAATTGAATGCGATATAATATCATCTTAAGCGCGTGTTAATTTTGTTTTTCTCGAAACTGCCAATTCCCATACACTTTATATTAATATTCGAACCGGGTGATATATCTTGATATTATTCAGTCCAGGTTTTTTTTTTCAAAGTGAAATACTTGGAAATTATAGTCAAGTTTGAGCAAAATTATAAATTTTTAAAATATATTATTTTATACATATGTAGTCATTAAGATTTTTATATGAACCCCAAAAATTTATTATCATAATATATGTTACTAACAATAACAGTAATATATATTCCGATATTTTTATTTTTTTTATAAACCCTAATAAAGTAATTATATCCAGCTTACATATGTATTATATATTCTATTAATATTAATAATCGAATTATTTCAAACAACTTTTGATCTTATTAAATCGAAATCATAAAATGCTAAAAAGTATTAACTGGTTTGTATTATATTTTAATATAATATCTTGAATGAAATATGTATTAAAAATTGTAATGTATGTATATATTAATATTTAATATTTGAAATATTCTACACATTCTTTTAATATAAGAAATTAAAATTTCATATTTTTCTTGTGTTGTCATACATACGAGTATATAGATTACAAAAAATATTAAGTTCTGGATATTGTTCTTGTTTTGCTCATCAATAAGAATCTTTCCCGGGAAGTTTTATGTTGTCACGTATTACGTGAGGCAAGGACCAGAATGAACGATGGCCTGTTCGTGCAACAACACATTTTTTTCAGTGAAATTGCTAAAATTGTTTCATCCAAAATACTTTGTAATGATTTTTTTTAATTAGCCTGATATTCTGATGATAAACGACAGACGTTTAATTGGACAACTGTTTAATGCAATTATTTTTTCTTAAACTTGTGTATTAGCTGAACATCATCAACATGTGATGTTTTGATGGATCTTTGCTGCTTGATGCTTAATCGCACTAAGATTTAATGAACTTGCTACTAACGAAATATAATTTTATTCCATCGAGAGATAAAGCTGGTCTTAAATGAAAAGAAGAAAAAGCGTAGAACCAGTTGCGGCCTGATTAATCTTACGAGTGCATTTAAGTTATTCGCAATTAAACAACTTCACCACCTACAATATTTTTATCGTTATGAACTTCAAATGAGATTTTATGTCTCATCAAGTGAGCAGTAGGAAAAATTTAACCTAAATATTGGTCGAAAAAGAAGACAAAATTATTTTTTTTTTAATCCAAGATTGAAAAAAAATATTCAATTGAAATTTCCCCTTTTACATTCAATCAGTGGTCATATTCCGTTCACCATTTCATACCAATCTTAATGCGCTGCGTTTATCTTAAACCTGTCTCTGATTTGTTATAATCCAAAACTGTGCCCCACAATAGTTCAGTGGCTCAAGTGCAATTGAAAATACTTCGGGTGAAACAGAAAAAGCGGAGCAATCACAGGTAAATATCTCAACAAACTCGTCCGGTAGGTACGGCTGACAATCGAATGCGAAAAATCACTATAATTTAATGCAATTGAAATTAATATGACCGCACACATTCACCATCAGCTAACCACCTTGACTTCCTATTTCTCTATATTTCGTCTCAAGAAAACACCATAACTAGGCAGTTACCATTCCCGGCAAAACTAACCATTACAAGCGATATGCCGGCATAGCTGCCAATGTTAGTTTAGTGAGAATTTTGTTACTTTGTCCATAAGAGACGTAAGGTACGAGCTTCCTCAATAGAAATTATTGCCGATGGGGAAAGTGAGTAATTACCATCGCCTTTCTATGTCAATTGCACGTACTACAGCAGTCGTCTTTAAGATTATTTCGATTTTTATAACTCATGAACAAACATTAATAAGCTTTTAGCTCGTTTGCATTTTAAACTTCACATGTAGAGTTTAATCAGCCATAATATCATACAATTTACTTCATTAGACTAATAAAAAAATTATTTTAGCCGGTTAAAGAAATTTTTTTTAATGTATTGGGAGTGACTTGAAAAAATAGTCCGGGCGTACACTTTTTGACTCTTTTAACCGAAGGATTACAGCAAAGGGATTCTTTTATCTCGTGAACGGTTAAAGCAAGAGAGTTGAAACTAGTCAACTATATATATGTACCTAATACTAGAGTATAATGATGTTATAATGTATGTTTTTGGAGGGGAGCAGCAATGGCATGGTACAGTTTCGAAAATCATTTGTTTGAGGATTGTTGGACGAATTTTCTTGGATATCCCCAGGACATGTAACATTTTCCACATGAGCGTGCACGTCTTAAGATTTGTGAGGATATGCAAGGGTATTCGAGTCCGAATATGTTACACCTATGACAGTGTAGTATTCTATTAACTAACCTATGATCAAATTAACAATCGGGTATACTATTTATGAGCTGAATCAGTTCCGGCTATATCGCAATCGCTTATAATCAAAATAACGATCTAATAACATAATGTACATATCTTTAACTAGTAATCATAAGTTTAGTCGGGATCATTTGAAGCAATAAATTGCCGCATTGGTGCGGTCTTCAACACCCGAATACAATCCATCCATAGCCACGAAATAGATTACAAAATTTGTAAGAGACGGCTTCGTTGTGGCCGTATTACTCAATAAATCATCACCACAGACAAAACTGCACTTAGGCTTTTTTTACTCACTACTTTACGACGAAGATACTTCCTCTATAACGTTACGAAAGATATTATGAAAAATAATGAAAATAATTTTTTTTATGATTCGTCTTCAATTGTTGTGTTTTTTTAGTATGTACCTAAATTTTTTTTGTGATTAAAACTCTACAAAGCTTTTTCAAGGTTGTGTAAGATATTTTTAGGAACAATAGTTAATTTTATATGTCTGGTACGTGTGGTGATTTACAGGTGCTTTAAGGTCTGAGATTGACCTCTATTTGAAAGCACTTAGATGATTTGAAGAGGAAAAAATATGAAGAGAAAAAAACGCCGTTAAGGTTATTCGCAAGACTCTTATACGGAAAAGCAACTAATACTGCACGTTTACCAGTAATTTAAATTTTTTTTTTGACAGAAGCTGTTTACCCAAAAAAGTGTGTAATTTTCTATTAAACTTGAACATTTAAGGAATCTTAAGCTGCCTTTTGATGAGTTGATTGATTAATGGCTGTAATTGAATGGAAGTGTTAGGTTTGAACGAAGAAAAATATGAGGATTATATTCAAGTCAGAATTATAGTCTGAGTACTAATACAATAAATTTGCGAACACAAAGTAATACATCTTATGTACGCATCTTATTTTTCAGACGATGTCGAAGGGTAACTTCCTAGCGCTTAGGCACCAATCAAATAATTACCCAATAAAATTTAATATGATCTTTAAACGATGTATGCCCTGGAGGTACAGAAATCTAAACCATGATCGAAATGAAATTAAAAGCATTTTTTTTTATTGCGCACCAAATCAACGAATAGCACTTAAACTCCTACAGAGTTGACAAGTGAAGACTCATCATAAAAAAAACAGTTTACCATTACTCAGCTTTTTCATGAAAAAAAGATCGTCTTGATCGGAAATTCAACGTAATTTAAAAGACAGCTTAATCAAAAATGAAAGACCTTAGAAGATCTTGGTAAACATTGACATTGATTTCACCTGAAATAGAGAAGTAACCTCTTCGTCGGTTTTTTGAAGCAGAACTGTTAGTTTAGGACTAATCTTTTTCTTTGCATACGCGATTTAGTTTTGACATAGAAACTGCTTAAAGTTGATTACAGTAATTTTTCATTGACTATATTTACTTTAGTTGTTTACTAAATTTGGCAAATTTTTAAATTATTTGAAAGAAGTTTAAAATATCGAATTTTTGAATTACCAATAAAAGTATTCCTCTTGAAAGTAGCACTCACCTGAAAAGAAAGAGAACCAAAATTAATTTTAGTACATCATATACGAGTATAATCGATATAGTATAGTATAGTAAATTAAGTTCAAAACCATGAAACCGAACAAAAAATCAAAATATCATTTAAATCCGCTTAGTTAAACTTCGACGAAATGATATTAAACATTTTCGGAACCCCATTAAGCCTATATTTCGTGAGATCACAATAAATTATCTACCTTCGAACGATCTTCAGACCATTTCCAATTCCATGACATGACACACCCAAAATGAATACTCCCCAAACATAAGATCACCTTCATCTTAAAATATGATGTTTATTCATGTGCATTGATTTGATATTGGCGATCCTTACATCGATCACCCGTCGGGATCGTACCATTTTTAGACGATATGTTGCATGTTATCAGGTCTTTTGCCTTTCGTGTTTGTATGGTTGAGAAAATCAATGGCACGTGTAAGTTCCAGTTCAATGCCGACTCATTCGTTATTTGCACCGTTTGCACCAACGATTAATAATTCACGATCATCTTACTAGGTATGTATGTACATATGTAGAATAAGCAAAATGACAAATGACAACGCAAAAGATTAATTGAAGATCAGAGAGTCTTAGAAGACAATTGATCGTCTACCTGTCATCGCGTTGATTATAGTCTGACTACATCGTTATAAATGTTACAAACATAAATTTGGCAAGTAATATGATTCAGCGGTGACAAGCATTTAGTTTAACGACCTTTTTCAATTTAAATAAGTACTTTTTGATTCTAAGAAATCATTTGTGTACTAAGGTTTATTGATAATTAAAATGTTAGAATAAACTCCGTCGTTCAGTTCAAGGAGGAATGGCATTCGTTTGGCCAAAATTTAGTTTGTTAAGCTTCTTTAGACTGTACGCTACATTGTCAAAAATTTGACAACACCTTAGAAAATGCAGTCAGATTGCATAACATTTTTGCCAAATTGTTTCATTATCAATATAGAAGAGCCGTTATACAAGAAAAAAGTGTAGGCCGAAGTTTTGGTCAAATATTTGTCAGTTTTGCATACAGTGTAATATAGGCTTTAATCAAGTGTTCCAACAATCTCATCCATACACTTATGATGTTGTTGAGTTCTTGATTTATGGGTTAAGGTTCATTGTATGAATTGTAAAGGTATTGCTAAATTGATATTGGTGAAGTTTTCGATTTATAGAAGACAATTGCTTCCGCAAAACCCAATCCAGGACCATTAATAAATATTCGATATGATGGTAATAAGGCGATTTCAGTGCTCAAAACTTTCTTTCAATGCGTTACGTGATATAAGAAAGCCCAAATCAAACTACTCAAAAAACGCACTACAATGTTTGCTCAACCTAGTGTATGCCTGCAACTGCTTGGCATGACCTCTATTTCCCATTCATCCATACACTGCACTACCTGCCAATAATTTTCATCCACACCTGAGTTGTTTGCACTGTTGACACCACATCCGGACACGAGCAACACAATATACCGCCGACTGAAGTAGCGCAACACAGGGCAAAGATCGATCGCTTGAACGATCAGTTTAGAAAATGATCACGCACTAGATCTTAGAATGACCTTCAGATCAGATATGATTAGACGTTGTCGTGGCTGAAATAAGAGGCCGGCTTTTTGTTCGGTTTTGCATAAATGCAGCATAGCCCATAGGTGATCGCGACGTAGTTGCGTGCTTCGAACATCTTCACCTGGTTGTCTGCCGGTACTACGAGTATGTACCATATTTTTACCAAGGCTCAGATTACGTCCATCAGATCCAAACTGCATATTAAATCGATAGGTAGCTTGGTGGTACTTACTGTCCATTGCGAGTATGATAAATGTTGGTTAGATGCTTTTGCGGAATCAGCGCACACCTGTCCAGAAGGTTAGTTTTACTCATATCACACTCATTAAATGGTTAATTAAGTGGATGTTGTTTTCGAACTAATGCCAGATATTGAATAGCTTTTGGTATAGCAATATGAGCACTACTAATTCTAAAGTACCGAGTTTCGTATAAAATATTGCCATGAAAATGTCTTGAGATGTGGGAACCCGGTTCAATGCCTTTTTTTCATCAAGCCTATATCATATTCAACAAACAATTAAAGTGTAGCTAGAAAGATAGCTTGTTAATTTCAAATAATCTTATATTAATGAGTACATACATATTTAATTTTATTATAGTGAAATTTCTTTTATTGTTCCGTGTCACTTATCACGCACTTTTTCACTTTTGCCTAAGTGTGCATCACTTTCTCAAAAGATTAAATTTGGTTTTCGTAATAAACGTAGAGCGATTTAAAATAAAGATCAATGACCGAAATACTTCCTAAAAAACTAATATGCTATTTTATGGCATTATGTTTCACTTCAAGTAATTTTTATGTTCAACTACCTAAAAATTAATATTAATAATTTGGAATTGTAAATGAGTTTTAATTTGCCGAAATGATCTGGTTATATGATCGTGTTCCGATAATTTTAACATGTATGAGCAAAATATTCCAACTCTTTAATAATATTTCGTTTAAAAAGTAAAACCAAAAATTATACTTAATAGGAGGAATTATACTTAACAGGATAAGGAGGACTAACTACTCTCCATTTTAGGACGCATACAAGTATTAAGCGAAAAAATGGCAAACTAAAAAATTGTCGTATACATAGTTTCAAATAACTCAATTTAGAAGCACAAAACTTTATTTCTACATATAAATGTAGTTTACATGACATACCTTTCGCCTTATTCTAGAATAGAAATTTATGTGTCATTCCAACTTTTGTGACGGAGAAACTTCTGCAACAACTTTCTAGTCAAAAGAGGAAACCACAGCCATATATCCTTATCAGAATTCGTGAAAGACATTTCCTAGGGGTTTTTTTTTCAATTTCAAAGAAAAAATGCTTGACACAACAAAATATATAATTTCATAATTCATTTTAAAATATAACTGTCTTCATATTTTTAAGTGGGTTGTCACAGCGTTGTTCTCTGAGCTCGTACGAAACAATGACATTCCACTATCTAAGACGAACGATAACAGACTTGAGAATTAGAATTGGCTCTTGGACTGAATCCAAAAAATCCTTAAAAATCCCGGCGTAAAAACACAAGGCCGTCATAAAACTGATCGATAGAACGCCACTCTTTCAACTATTTGGCCCAGCGTTTTTATTTTTACGCACTTACCTAAAGCCGACGACGACGTACACAATTCGCGGAGCATGGAAATTCGAAAAATTCTTTCCGGTTACGCAATCCTGATCCGCGTCTACATTCTCTTGTATTGTGCGCAGATATTTTGGAACGGATCCAGATTGATGAATTTTGAAAAAATTTATATAACGCTCAGAATGCTAACTGATGACATACACTCCATTGAAGCTTAGACTTACGGGAGATCATCGACATTGTGCACAAAATTTAGAACACCTTAATGAAAACGATCTTAACGATCGCGTCAAATTATGACTTTCATTTTTGTGGTAGAAACGTGTTCGCGATCCTCTTGTATCATTAAATAAATTGCACTTGGCGAAAAATATAATCAAAATGAATAAAAAAAAATCATCATAATAAATTAAGTCGAAATGTTTGAATTTGGTTGCTGTGCGATCTCGTGTGTTGCATACAAGATCATTTTTACGAGATCATTCCACCCAGCCAACTGGGGTTGAGTTTGTACAAAACTCAGATGTGTACAAACATTTTGTTCTGTTATGGTTTTCGAAATTGTTTTAAGCGAGTCGCCTGATTTATGGGTTCGAGTCTGTTTTGCTTGCCAAGAAAGCGAAGCAAACTCACGATCGGCACTTTTGCTCTAGGTGTCTAGCTCAAAAATGATCTGATTTTCTTGCAAGACTGAGGATACATGGCAGCGTATAGATTGTTTGTACGGTACGGCTTTCTGATCTATTGCTATAATGTGCAGATCGCGATCGTATGTACAATGAAATTTAAAATATTTTTGCAATCAAGCGACACAAGTACAGAGATCACTAAGTCTTGGCAATGCAATAGTACAATAGACAATTCGATTGAATTATGCAAAGAATTTGAACTTTACAAGCGAGTCTAGTTATTTTGGCAGAAGGTTTTACACGATGCGGCAGAGTTCTCAGTACAAGGTGGGTGCACTTTGACAAATGAAGCTGTTCAATCAAAATGGAAAATAGGGTGGCGAATTGTTTGTATAACTTTAATAAAGTTCATTTCAGCACACTTGCGACTTTTTTTTGACAATTTTGTAATAACCATGTATTTTAAGAAATCGATGAATAGAGGAACTCTATCGTGTCCACCTTCCTTGATACCCTAAGCATGTGCTCATAGTTGTTATAAGAAAATTGGCAATGAACTTTATTTTCGAACAACCCAAAATAACGAATTTTTTACACATTTTTCAATCGAGTAATTAATACTAAATTATGTCTTTAGTTAATGAGTTCGATCGAATTAATTATCGGTTACCAGAGTTACGTTTTTTCTTATTCTGATAAAATCCCATTATCTCTTTTACATCGGCTCTATGCGTCAAATAAATGCTCATAATTTGTGTAAAATCCTTATAGATGGATTTTCAGGATTAGCTCGATTGGGCGCGTACAATTATGAAGTCTCCGTTGAAACCCACACTAATTTATGCCTAAATTTAGGCACCTGTAACATAATCTACATTCAACCCTATCGAATTTTGCATGAATTTAGTTTGTGATAGAGTTAGATATCCAGTATTATTTTATCCATTCGATATTAATTTCATCCAGTTCAGCAAATTTTAGACAATGATTTCCAATTTGCAACAGTTGAGAGGAGTTTGAAATCCTACGGAATTTATAGAGCAGTGTAGGTAGCCGAAATCGAATGGAGCGTACGTAATCCATGGCACGAGTATAAACGAGTATGATATGTAATATATAATTTTACACCTATGAAAATATAATATCAGAAGTCCTATACGAACGACATCTCTTGACATAAAAATTTTTTTAATTGCGTCCAAATACGAAGTAATAATAAAATCTTCAAAAATAAATTGCAAAAATTCATTGCACAATATTGCCGAGAGGACCCCCCGTTCTTCATCGCAATGTGCTCAAATCAAAAATAAGTTGCCAGTGTTGCAAATTCGTTTCAGTTCGTCACGCAGTTCCTAAATTTCCAGTACTACTTTGTTTTTAGCTCGAGCTTAAAAATAGATCGGACACAATCAAGATGCCTTCATTTGAATATGTAATTATAGTGAGGAAAATACAACGAACAGTCGATAGTGAAGTCTAATTGAAACTGAATGACGACGCTCCTATTGGGTTGCTTTTGAACCCACCATTACTTTTTCTTTTCTACTTATTCATCAACAGCACTTTCAACCTGCCAATCCTGCATTGGATCGTTTTGCTTAGAAGTAGTGAAGGCGGTTATGTTTTTGATGGATTGCCTGTTGTTGAATGCAGCCGACAAACTAGAGTCATATTGTGGACCCCTTCAAGATGAACTGATCGTGTCTCGATTCTATTTTGGATCTGGCAAGAGGCCTTTTGATTCTTAAAATAAGCTCATAAAGAAGAGCTGCGTCGATTAAAAAAGAATAGCTCCCATATCTCGCCGGTTTTCAACGCAACATTGATCGTAACAAAGTGCAGAACAAATAAAACAGACACACTGATCGCTTAATATTTTGTAGGCCTCTTAATACATGTTTATTGGCCGTTGCTCCCAATTTTTGAATTATAATTGAGACTATTTGCTGACTTCGATTTCTCAACGCCTCTAGCTAGCCACTAGAGCTATAAAATCTTGTGATGAAAAGTAAAACGAAATGCTTACTGAACTAAGTGTATGACTTCTCGATTCAAATTGTCTTTCAGCATTAAAATTAACAACGATGAAATTTTTATTAAGCAAGGTCTCATAAAATATAGAAAATTATTATTTTCTGGACAATTATACTGTGTTGGACGCCCGAAAACCTGCATGGACACTTCCTGTTTTTTGCTGTATTACTGCTGAATCGAACTGACAATTTTTTAGCAACAATACATAAAAAGAAATACAACTTTCACTGAATACAAGTTCCCAAAGGACAATCGTATACAATACTAATCACAACTACATTTCTACTAGCCCACACCCAGCAAAAAAAATCTAATAAATTAATTTATAAATCTAGGACATGTGTCCCTAAGGTGAGCATACCCCACGTATGTCTCCCTAATTATTATGTTTACTATCTTTCCTGAAACATCTCTCATCACATTAATTTCTGAATTCAAACATGGCTTAAAGCTAAGGTAATTCTGCACACATCTCTATATTCAGGACTTATATTGTCGCAGCTTAAAAGCAAACAAAAGGAAGTGAGGGAGCAAAGGACTATGACTTTCATGTATGACTATGCCTAGTGCAAACAAAGTATTTCCAACCGACTATGAATCTCGACTAGCGCAGTCAAATAAGGGATAAAACTTCAAATAAAGAGAATGAGACATTAAAATAATTGCACGTTACTTCATTTCACCTGTGTGTTTTATGTGCACAGTCATGTCGACTATCAGGTACACATATTCTGGTCCTCTGCATTCTTCTTTTCATTTTTAAAGAAACCGCTTCAGTATTTCTTTAAAAAGTGTTAAAAGAAATAAAATTTATATATAGATTGTATAGAACCCATTCATGTGATCCTACAATTTATCATCTGAATGTTGAAGAAGTGGGTTGCAGGTGGAATAATGTTACTTCACACAAAAACCAGTTTCGACACACCAAGTAAAAAATCTGCCAAAAGTCTGGGCGCAACTTTATTATTTTATGGGTAGAAGTCCGAAACGTGTTTAATGCTGAGATGCGGTGTAGGTTACTATGCTACTGATAACCTAAAAAATAAAGTTCCAAATAGGCTCCTGGTTATTTCTTAGGTTGTCAGTCGCATAGTAACCTACACCGCATCTCATCATTAAACACATTTCGGACTTCTACCCATAAAATAATAAAGTTGCGCCCGGACTGTTGCCAGATTTTTTTTATTTACTTACGTATTTTTTTTATCAATAGAATAATTCATAGTAGTAAAAGCGAATTCGATCACATTAAACCTAACAGATTTTCGGAATCATTGAAAACTTGAACAATACCCCCAGGGAAAATAGGGAAAAATACTTAAATCGGTTTTTCCCCGACTACGTTTAAAGCTTATAGAAGTAAAAGTGAATTCCAAATCTCAATATACCTTAGAAATATATCGGAATTCGTGAATATGTACACAACCACTTTACACCCCCTTGAGTTGGATATCGAAAAATTTTGAAAAACATTACAAGGCGCTTATATAAATAGCGCACAGAAGTAAAATTGCTTTGATAGCTCGACATGTCTAAAAGTTTTAACAAAATTCGTGAAAATGTGGATTCACGGATAGTTTTTTTACTCAACCTCTGAACGCCAAAAAAATCTGAACTTTTTTTTGCTTTAATTACTCTAATAGGAGATCTACCTACGCGTACTAAGTTTCAACTTTCTAACATAAGCCGTTTCCGAAATATAAAAAACCACCTCTCCCCCGTACGTGATACCCCTATCAAAAATTTTAATTTTATTATTTTCTAGGATGGCTCTGTATAACCCTAAATTGTTAGCTTTCTATTCATTATGGTTTTCGAGAAATAAAAATCAGAATGTTTTCCTTTGTGATGGTGAAAGGGGGTAGTCACCATCACCCCCAACACCCACACCACCAAAATTGTTTTCCCTGCTAGAGGTTTACCGACCCCACCTCCTGTAAAATTTTCAAGATCATATCTGATACGGTTTCTGAGATATAAAAATTACATTTTTTGCAAAATTGCTATCCCCCCACTTTCGTGCTCCAATTCCCCCCTCAAAAAGTTTACTTTCAGTAGACTCCTCTTGTGATCCCATATACAGAAACTAAATTTTATCTTCCTGGTGTAATTGGTTCGGAATATATTGTAATCCAAAGTTTTTAGGACAGACGGACATTTTTTTTTTGCTTTTTTCTGGCTTACTAGTCCTAAAACATGAAAATACAAAATTTCAGGGTAGCAATTTTTTTTGAAATTTAATTTCGATCACAATTTACACTTTATTATTAAAAAATAATAAAGTAATATCATAAAGTCTTGCTCATCTAGGTGATATTTACTATAGTCTTGACTCAAAATAAATTTTTAACAAAATAGAATAGGTACGTTTAACATATATGATCAAGAAAGTAAAGATTGTAGGGTTCCATAAACAGAGTAAAACACCAATACAAATATATGTCATACCGTACCGTTTTCGAGATACGACTTTTTTAACAATTCTTTTGCAAATTTTGATATCAATATCAATAGTTTATATCTCCCATTTTTTCACAGTTGTAGCAAAATAATTAATAAGCATTTTAAAACGCATTGCTTGATTGTTTTCTGTAGCGGGACAGTCGATTTATAGCCAGGACAAATATTGACTCAATTTATCTAAAAAACGGGATTCTTGACTAAAATATTCTTCTTAGTTCCTGAATATTATAAAATCCTATTTTGTCAACTTTTATTTTTAATATCTTAACTACATTGGAAATTATTTACATTAACTAAAACATCGCTTCAGTAATTCTTCTTTTTTAAGACAGTTCAATAACAAAACATTATTAAACAATATTCTGATTTATCTTTTACTATTAAAATCAAATCCAAACTTGGTTTTATTTGAATCTGCATTAAAAACGGGCATGTGTTAAAAGGGACGTTTTACTATGTTTTTCGAGTCGTATAACTAACCATAATTTACATGCATTGATAATACTTTTCATTTTCTGTTTCCAAAAATGTCACCACCACCGCTACCTCAATAATAATAGGGTCCCGTAATTACGAATGAGCATTAACCTGATATGGAAAATTTCCGGTCAATAGTTAACCGAATTTTCGCCGATTTCATAGTGCAAAAGGGGAGGAGATAAGGTGGATGAAGGGATCAATTATTATAAGCTTTAATCATATTTTTCGGACGGATTCCAATATGTCGAAACTAGAGATTTTGAGCTTTCATCCCCGTTTTCACGTTTTAATTTAATTAAAAGGATTATGTAGTATGTGTGTCATTACAATTTCATATTTTCGATTACATAGTTTTGATTTGATAACTTTTTAATTATATTTAGAACAAGGCAGAAATTTTATAACTGACGGTTTCGTAGTAAGCAGTGATTTTTTGTATTAAAACAAAAATAAACGAGGGTAGAACAAAATCCATTGTGAGTGAAAGGGTAGTTTTTTAATAAAAACACCAAATGTGGGCACAGGAAATGCAATTTGTTTGGTGCTCTTTTATCATGCAATCCTTTTTTCAGTAATTGGAATAAACAGGCTTGTTTTGATGTAATGTTCACAATTGCAATTAACAGCATTAATCGCAGAAAAGAGACAGATTATATTCCGTTGGTGATTTGTAACTGGGGCCAACGTTAATCAGGTAGATCCACACTACTATTTGTGTCAACAAAAGTTTCGCTAAAAAGGTCCACCGAGGATTTTGAAAATACCTTGTACAAACCCATCCCAGGAGGCTTACGAAGGTTTATTAGCTAGAGTTGATAAACAGAATTAACATCACTTAAACGCTCATATGTCCGTTTAGTAATAAGAAAAGCAAATTTCACCTGTCTCTGTGTTGCTCATCTGCACACTACCCAGAACTACTTTCAGAAATATCGTTTGGCCCGATCTGTTTACAAAACTTCCAGAGTCCGTCCCGAATTAGAAACTTAGCTTCTGTATAACATTACAAAGATTGCCGTTCCCGTTTTGGTCAGGAATGAAAAGGAAACAGATACAACATAAGGTACCATGTTAACTATTCTTGGGACAGACCGGATAACAAGGACGAGGACGTAGGAGAAAAAAAACGCTCGCATAAATCTACTTAGGGAAATTCCCTTGACTTAAATCTTATAGTGAGGGCATAAGAACTGCAATTAATACTTCCGTAATAAAACATACATAGCTAGCCCCTAGCCCATTTGTTCATCCGAAAAGTTTTATTATGAAGATGAGATAATCCACTTTTCCACCCTATATGGGGGAAGGGGGTTCCTTCTCACTACCACCCACTTTTTGCTTCGACGTTATTCTCGCACGATTCATTTTATATGGCGTTATATCAGGGTGTGAGCTGCTAAGGCAACAAAATCGCCGGTATAAGTTAAATTAAAATCCAACAAGGATCTTGCTCGGCCTGGGGTTGGAATGCCGTCAGACTATCACGTATTATCTCGTTGGGATAATCTCTGTGGTCTAAGGATACCAGTATCATGGAAAGGTGGGTACTACTGCTACCGCTACTTAAAAAGTATCCAGGACTATTGCCTGTTTTTTTCTTCTTATGTTGCCTTTTTTTTAAGTACAAAAGTTGCGTATATACGAGTAGCAGCATGGAAAAAGAAAATTCATAAATCCGGTCAGGCAGGGTGAGACCGAGCCACCAGAAAATGGGGGTGGTGATTTTGGTTTTATTACAGCGATAACATCGCCCTAAACATTACAAGATGCCGTCTAGTGTGCATGGAAGACGACCAAGTTCCCCGGCTATTATAGAAAAGATTGTGCAGGTTTTTTTTTCCTTACCGGAATTATATTTAGTCCCGAGTATACATCCTGTTGCTGTATATGCCCGTACCTTTAAACGTGGTATTTCTTTTTATTGGACTTTGTTCTTGTTGATTTTTATTTCGTCCTGGCTTTGTTATATTCTGCGCATTAAGACTAGATGATTGGCGGCTACCCAACTGATTTTGGAGTCTCTTTTAGCGGACTTGTTTAAACTTTAGGCAATTTCAAATTAAAACAACGCGAATGAATTATTATAATTAACGTAATAAGCAACTAAATGTACATGCAAAGAGAAATTAAATTGATGAAATAAATAGACTTCTTGTTGTTAAAAGTACACCAAACTAAATGAAAGCAATACCGTTCTTCGGATGTTGCTTAAGATTTCTTTTAACGACATTGGACGCCATTTGTTGAGCTATCTACTTCTAGAATAATACAGGAGCCTCTGAATTCACTGCTCTCCATTTTTCAAAATTTTTGACATTCCGAGAGACCTTTCATTGAAAAAGATTATGAAGGGTGCATTTACTCGCATATTCAAATTCAATTGAATTATTCTACCAAAAAGAAACAAGAATTTTACACAAATATTGAAAACTAAGCAACGTTGCTGGTTGAAAACTATAAGAGGGCAAGAAACCCCTTGTTCATTGAATCCAAATGTTTCTGAAGGATCAGATGGAGACAAAAAAATTTTGTTTGCAAGAACAGGTCGGATGCCATCAATATTTTCATTTTTTATTCACCATGGAGCTGAATATGTGACTGAAATATTTTTCAAATCCAATACCGTACAGTTTAAATATTAAAGACATGTTTTCACAACACGAAAATAGTCTTTAACCATCTTTCCTTTGGAAATCTTTTTTTTTCAATTCGATCTTTTTGTTTCGCCAAGTTGTCAATGTAACATGGATGAAAAAGAAACGCGTCCAAGTAATATAACGTCTAGGAAAAATCGGTAATCCGTCAAAATCGACATAGGGTCCTCTGAGAGTTGGCAGACGAAGTAAATTTCGCCCGCCCAGAACACCCCCCTCGTCCTTCACTCAGATTTCATCGTTTTGCAGCGTGGCCATACATCTTTTGCTATTGTTAGAAAGTTGCGAGATAAACGACGCTTTCTATCCCGAAGCGTATCCGCCGAAAATTCTCCACGTTCTACTCCCCAAATCCCATCTCTCATTTTAGCAGGCCTCTCTTGTCGGACATATTTCCAACTTACACACATCCCATAGATCGATATGTAGACTTTATCACACACTATTCATTGTCGAGTATCGTTTCGATATATATACATACATATGACGACATATAGAAACCGTATCGTTTCCAAAGAGCATTGTTTGGCAAATAGAATCCCGGGGACTAACGCAGCTTAAATCGCAACCATGTCGGGGTATTTACTTTCGAAATCTTATCGAAGCGAGTTCAGCGATGTTTTCTTTGGCCCCAGGACAAAGGAGTGTAGTTTTTTTTTGCTGTCGACATCGACGTAATGTACTAAATCGTTTTCGTGTCACAACATCAGATGAAGGTAGTTAATGGTTTCGACATTGGAGAGAAAGGAGAGGCGGAAAAATTTAATTTACACACAGCAGAGAACAGCGTTTGATTGGAAATTAAAAACGCCACATCTCAAAATCAGTGCACAGTATCCATATTCTGGATACGTGATTACGAGCACTTTTCCAGTTGTCTGCTAACGTTACAGATTGTGACAGCCGAAAATATATTCCAGACAGTTGAATTGGTAAGGAAAAAATGGAATAGGACTTTAAGAATTCCTGTAATTCTTCTCAGATCCCCGTCAAGCACTTTTCACTTCTATTAACTTCTTGTATTTTCTCGGCGATAATTCCTATAATGTCTTTACTGTTGCTGCCGTCTTGACACCTATCACAGTCTGACGTACATCTGTATCTAGCACGTCGGTAATTGAATTGGCAATTGGGTCTCTCTGCACGACAGAGCTTTGCGTGCCTTATATTTACTGTCTCTATGTCAGTTTAGTATAATGGAAGGCCGGTGTGACACCCACGCCTTCGATGTACAAAAGACAACAGAGTTATTAAAGCATAATGTTAAACAATTCACAGCTAAAAATAAATAAAAGTGACAGCAAGAAGCAATGGGAGAGGCTAGTTCTAGCATGTCAACCAATTTCTTTTAGTCCTTCGAAACATATCGCGACTGGGTTTGGAGAAGTTAAGGTTCGGTTTAAACTTTTCGCAGCACGTGCTTCAATAAAACTCCACTACGCCAACGACGCAATAGGAAAGTGGCAAAATTTGTTATTTTCAACAGAAAGCCCTATAAATTTGACTGCTAAACAACTCTGTTCATTTACACTCACTTATTGCTCCAACCTTTCATCACCCCCACCCCCATGCCGTTGTATTCCGAAAATTGAGTTTCATTTTCGAACAAATCCTCAAAAACATTAACCCCATAAAGACTGACTATAGTCGCATGGATCACTTAAATCGAAAACAAAAGCCATAATGTTACCCTGGCGAGCCTACATAGAAATTAGAGACCCTCGTCTACATCCCAAAAATGCTTAGCACCATCGCGACAAATAAACTTCAATGTGTGTAGGTATGTTCTACGTATTTCCGGAACAAGTATTGGCTTTTCCCTACACTGTCGAGGATATTTATAACAATCAACGACTTTACCGCATTATCAATTTATTGAAACCCATAGCCATTTGCTTTCGGTTGACATGGAAGCTTTTCAACTAAACCAGATTTTATGGTTATGAGCGTTTGCTTACATCGAGAAATACTAACGCACAGAATTTTAAGGTTCTTGCAAAATAAAGATCTGAAGGTTTTTAGATTCGATTTATAGAAGAAAACTGTTATTTACTGCAGAAACTGAACATCCAGCTTGAATTGATAAACTACGATAAGAAGAGCGCAAATCAAGAAATGATTTTGAAATTCTCAGTACGGCTGAAATGAGTTTAAGGATAAACGCATGTAGTAAGAAAAATCAATAAATTCACTGAAAAAAAATGTTTCTTTTTTGAAGGACTTTCACATGGAGGTTCAGGAAGAACTCATTCGATTTCTTACATATCTATCCTTTTCCCTGGAACCATTAAAAAATTAATGTCTACAAAATTTCAAATTGCTAGCTTGAGGCGTTCAAAAGTTATCGGAAAATATTGTTGAACACGTGTCTTAAGAATTTTTTGTATGGAAGGTACCAGAAGGAGTAAAAGGATTTCGCTGTCTAGTAAACTCAAACTTCGTTTTCACTCAAAACAAATTTGTACAAAATTCCGAATTCGTAGCTAAACGATTACTTGAGTTAAAGTGAGTTCCGTTAAATGGACGCATTTTGACAGGATATTTGTATGGCAGCTACACGAAGGACTAATAGGATTTTCGTCATAATCATACATTTAGCTCCAACTATTGGAAAATCAACACATACAAAATTTCAAAGTCGTAGCTTAAACTATTCTAAAGTTATCGTCCAATATTCTTGAACACGTGTTTTAAGGACATTTTGTATGGTAGCTACTCCGAGGAGTAGGAAGATTTTGCCGGTTAACGAACTTAGCCTTACAAATTCGACCAAACATCCAGATTCAAAATTTCAAGATCTTAGGTCAAGGCGTTCTTGAGTTATCGTGCTAACGGATAGACAGATGGACGGACGGACAGCAAACGGATTTGGATTTTTTGGCCCCAAATAAACAAAAATAATAACTTTTTTTCTTCCGAGGTCCGGTTCTATGCGTTACAAACTTTTGGGCTGGATTAAACTTATAATACTCTTAGATTTCATCTAGAGTATAAACATAACGTACTAGCGCAATTAATTACTTATATTCAATTAAAAAAAATACAAAAAGAAAAGCCGTGGTTCGGAGTTCTCAACAATTTCTGATAATCTCCCGAAATTACTTAACTATGACATGTAAATTATATTTTTTCAAAATAATCATTTTATGCCACGTATTATTAATGAAAAATTTCTAGTCTTAAATATTTTTTGTTCGAAAATCGACCTGCTTTGCGAATTGTTGGCTTTAAAAGAGTATTATTGGTGCGCACAGAAACCCAACGTTTGAAAATTTCCAGGAATTTAATAGAAAAATAGTTCACTTCTGGCAACTCCTTTTTAGTATGACACAAATAAAAATACACACAATCATCTACTTTATAGTCGCTCAGGTGAACTATGAAATTCCACTCTAACTCAATATGCATAAAGTTCCGAGAACGTAAAGGTCCATAATATTGAATTCGAACGAAAATACGATGAAGTTCGTACATATCTGCCCTGATTTAACCTTTGCGTGAAATCCAATTTATTTTATTTTCGTCCACCCTTTACTCCTTTTGGCAGAAACTAGTGTATTTTTGGAAGCATTCTTTCCTTATATCCCTTCGTCCTCCACTCGAAACTCAATTTTCGTCATATCAGCAGGTGAGATATGTGCCTAGCATAATGTCCACATTTTATGGTAAGACAATAGAAGGAAGGGCGATTTTCAAGTAAAAGAGATAAAGATTGGCACAATTTTTATAGCTATGTATTTAAAGAAGGGACGGACCCAGAAATTATGTCAACAATTTTCTATCGAATTGGATAAAAGCTCAAGAGTAATGGGCTCGTTTTCTATTGTTTGAGAAGTGCTTGAAATTCTTGAGTTTTTGTTTTTTTCTTTAAATCACAGGTAAAGTGTTGATGAATATGAATACGCCATAATGTGTAAGTATTAATCATGTCCGATCTTTGCGAACATAGTGTAGAAACTGTCAAAATTTTTTGACAACATTCAAAATTTTCGGCGTTTGGTTATTGACAATTTGATTTGTCGTCATCTTGTGACATTTAGAATTTCACTCTTATGATTTTTGATATGTTAATTTAAGC
Organism: Beris morrisii; assembly: GCA_951812415.1. Taxonomy (NCBI): domain Eukaryota; kingdom Metazoa; phylum Arthropoda; class Insecta; order Diptera; family Stratiomyidae; genus Beris; species Beris morrisii. The sequence goes on along the minus strand of OX638313.1, from coordinate 116,040,959 downwards.
AAACACACAATAGGCGCAAAAATCTTTCAATTTAATTTGAAAGTTAATGAAGACATTACTAAAGAAATGATCCTGTGAAGTATATTCTTGTTTTATTCATAGAACTAAAAATTTCAGCAAATTTTTCTAAGCTCCAATGTCCACAGTTTTTAAAGTAGAGAATATGAAGAATAAGTGGATTATGGCGTATTATAAATAGGAAACGAATTTTCAAAAATAATTAGTAGGTACCACAAAATTTGACCAAAAACATTGTACATACCTTTTTGACCGGCATGAGAACATTAGCCTGACTTGCTTGACGCATAGCAACGACGCCGACATTCAAATTCATTGCGGCTAGCTGAGACTGTGTTTGATTGGTCGGCGTATGCGGAGGGTTTTGCTGTACGGCTGCGGCTGGCGTGAGGGGTTGTTGCGCTGCCAAACCTAAGTGACTTGGCGTTGGAGTGAGAAACGTGCGCAACGATAACGGCGTAAACATGGCGGCTGCAGCGGCGGGATGTAGGGTTTGGTGAGGATGCGAATGGGGATGATGATGATGGTGATGATGCAGGGCTGAGGTATGATGTAGAGCTGCAGCCGCGGCCGGATGCAATTGATGTTGATAGGTTTGTTGTGGCGATTGTTGGGGCGGCTGTTGCGATGGCACTTGACAGGCTGTAGCTGGTTGCGGCTGCGCATATCCCACTGCGGCCGGATGCAACGGAACGGCTAGCATTTTTTGTAACGGTACGCCCCACGGTAAGTACCATGATCCGGGATGATGTTGCATTTTATTTAATTGATTTTATTGTAAGTTATTTTACTAATTAAAACCACAACAACACTAAACTTTATTTATTTTCTTCGCTATTAACTCTCTTATTCATAAAATTATTAAATAATCAACGGAAAATAAACGAAAAATAAAATACGCACTTTATATGAAGAAAATAATTTTTTCACACTAGAAAAAACTTGAACTTGATTTAGACAAGATCAACGATTTGAATTTCAATTTGAAACTTTTTACGACATAGTTCACAAATAAAAAATCTGTTCTGCAACATTTTTACATTATTTTATGTTTTATGGGTTTTGTGAGGAGACGCGCCCGTAATTTTTATTTTACACCGCCATTTAATCCACAGGCGAAGATTGTAATTAAAAACCACCTTGAATAGGAGAAATAAAAAAATGCTAAAGAAGTTGTTTTTTTTGCGATGATAAAATTGCTATCCTGCAACATGTTGCTTTTTTCACGTAAATGTTTTTGCTTGCGATCGGTTTTTTTTGTCCGATGTGCGATATTTGAATATTACAAGTGTTTGGTGATGTGAATACAAAAAGAATGTAAATGTTTATGGTAGGCAGATTCCGCTGATTGATATCTTTTCTTCATCCCGATAATAATCTGGTACTACCTAGAGCTTAGTTTAGCTGGGGTCTGGGACCCCTGGCACTTTATACGAACGAAAGTGATCCTCAATATTATGTAAATTACAAGTTGGCCAGGACCGGCCAATCAGCTAACTTAGACTTAAAATTTAGAATTCATGATTTATCACAATTAGAATAATCTTAAGACGCTTCAAATATACAAAGAACCAAAAACAAACACTCGTTAGAAAGATCGGCGATCTGGGGTGCGCGGTCAGCTAAGCGAAAAGCTGTAAATCGTAATGATTTCGACTGCCAGTGTCGAGAATAATAAGTCATTCTTATGGTCTTTCATTAATTACGCGCTATGGTCAGAGAGGATCTTGCGATAGCCAGAAGCGAAAAATTATGGCATAAGTTTCATGATCGCGACAGGTTAATACATTTCTCAAACAGTGGTTGTGATCTTTGATCCATCAATTTTGTACGGGACAGTGAACTTGACCGCCGCGAACAGCTCAAGATCGTACGTAACCCATGACTAAGTAGAAGTCGCTGTAGATGAAGTGATCTTTAATGATCGTAGCGTGTGTTAGACGATCTCGTATGGATATGTGCTGTAAGGTGGACTAATTTTTCATTTTTGATAGTCCGGGCAGAGACCGGTCCGTTTCGATATCTAACTTCTTGATGGAGCTGGCAAAAATGTTTGATGTGGCTACAATTCCAAGTTGTGGTGAAAAACTCTAGATGACAAATTGCTTGTCGACTTAAGGAGTTTACAAACTATGTACAAATGTTGTGGCGATCATTTGTCAAACTTAAATTCTAGTCGGGCAATTAGACATGTAAGAAGCGATTTGTACAATTAAGTGAAAGAGGATTAATCAACAGAATATGGAAAAATATTAACTACACCGTTTTTAGAACTTAAAATGTCATAAATATGAACATAAACTCTTATACTCCGTCCCACATTGTAGCCTTTCACGTATTTTTTAAAAAAAATTGTGTCTAAAAATTCGCAAATATTGGTTCCCCAATTTATTTGACATAAATTTGCAGTCAATAAAAAATGTAAACGAATAAGATATTAGTTAGATTACAGCCCAAAGGACTACGCAGAAAACACGTTATTCTCGATTTCCTATCACGACTAAAAAGTGCTAATCATTTTTGAAGACAAACATTTACACACATTTAAGTTTTTGAGGTCGATTGGTGACTAAGGGGCTAAAAGTGAGTTCAATGAATTTTTTTTCTCACATTTATTGAAGTATATTTTTCAGGTGGACATAATTTAATTCATAAATTTAAAAATTTAATGAAAATTTTTTCATCGGCTTGAGCGCGCGTTATCTTTGTACCTTGATAGTAAAAATAAACTACTCGACGATTAATCTGACGATATTAAAACAGCCTATTAAAATTTGCATTAATTTTCTAGATTCGATTGAAATGAAAAAACCCTTTCAAGAAGCGCGGATAGACTACAAGAATAGTCAATCTTAATAATTTTTATTTTTTATTATAATCATCCGCTACTTTTGAGTGACATACAAGATAAATGTTTCAAAGCGTCTATATCAATCTGTCAGTAACGAAAAGACTGGCATTACCGACATTCATGATGAGTCTGATCCGGCCGAGAAACACACCCTTGAGGCCTTAAATGTCGAGCCCGTTTTGCATATAATAAAGTCAAGGATACACAAGCGAGATTCCCAGTAAAATCGTAATAAGAAAGGTAGGTCTGCGGAAGAAAGAATTTATAACTTTAGTCATCATTCATCAGTCACAGCAAGGACGAAAGGTCAAAATATTAAACACATTAAAAAAGAAAGTGGTTTAGGCAAAGTAGGTAAATGTCGGAAATTTTGATGCATTTATTTGAAAAATTGATGGACAAGTTAAGCTCGAATTCAGAACAAATGTGTAATTTAAACGTCGCATCCATCCATTCTGCAATGATCAAATATTTATTACAAAATAAATCAAAACCCAATTCAAAGCACAAACGTCAGTGTTTTTTTTGCTATCATTGAGGCATGTTATCGTTATAAGGACGTCTAGTTGAAATACTTTTACAGACTCAGTCGTTGGAAAATGTCTTTTGCAGATAAGTAATCATTGATCGATCGCACAGAGTTCATGCAGAAATTAAGCCCAATGGTCGAAACTAGTGAACCCCACGTTGGGCGCATTTTGTTTGACAGTTATTTAGGAGTTCATAAGGACGCTCAGACCCTATAGATGATACTGAATATTTCCGAACTTTGTCTTAGACGAAGCGGAAAAAAGTCAGTGCTTGCTGTCTGGCTTGATACTGTACATAGTACTTTTTTTTTCGACAAGGACTTAAAAGGTTATGGCTACTTTGACTGAGCTTGTACTTTCGATACTTGAGTCATCATCACTGATCGGAGTCAAACAATTTGTAAATCAATAATTCGTAAAATTGGAGAGGGGTTAAGCAATTCAATGAGCAAACTGTGAATAGATCTTTGTGGTTATCGTCCGCTGGAATTTCCGTCAAAACAATAAATTTGTTTGGCGATTTAATGCTAATTTATTAAAACAAACTAAAATTAGTACATTCTTAACGAACATGAAAGAGAGCCTTCGAAAGCATCATGCGTCTTATATTCTAATTAATAGAACTGGTTTTTTCTAATTCCCCAAAAATATTTCCTAATATTCGCCATATCGACATAAAAGTTAATTTTTTTTTCAATCTCATCGCTAATATCTAACTTAAACGTACGAAAGTGATTCGAAAAAAATAAAAACGAGTTAGGCGAATAAATTTTATGCCATTTTAAAAGCGGTGCAGATTAGATTGACTACGGTGGCCATTTATGAGTTTAAGGTCGTTACCTACCTATTAGTTTCGTTAAATGGAAATCTTAGAATGTTCTTATGAACTTGATTAGATATCAGTTTTCACTTTTATTTCCTATGTTTGGTTTTTTTTTTATCCGAGAAGGTAATGAAGAGATCGGTGATCATGACCGTGGTGATCAGTGATCATGTGGTGTTCGTGGCATTCGTCAAGATATCGAATAGCATCACCCTTTAATTATTAGCGTCGTGTATACAGTAAATAAATGACCGTAACACTTTTTCGAATCAATCGAGACTCGTTGGTGGTTTCTCGCCGATCGTGCGCGTTCCAGAATGTGTTCAAGCGGAACTGATTTCGATCCAGAGGGTTACCAACAATTAGGTAATTATGAGATGTAAACTGGCGGAGGGGGAATTTGCAGTATGTGATCGATTTTATTGATTGAATAATTACAATTTTACGGAGGTTATAGAGCGATGACGACCAGTAAAAAATGCAGTGTAAAGTTGTTTTAACGGTCGATTAATTTTTGGGTGGAATAAAATTCGGTCCTACAAAGGTTCATACGTTCTGACTGAATATTTTTTGAGGGACTTATTTTAACACGGCCTGGGTCATAATCAAATTTTTCACTAAGTAAATCTTTACAGCTGCGGCCACCTTACCATCGAACGAAGCCACAAGTTGTTTTCGTCCACCGCAGCATATATTAAGTTGCTAGCCATGAAATCCAAGGACCTCATTTCTGTATTACGGCTGAGTTTTAATGGTCCGTTTTAAGGAGCCATGATTATATCATATGTCTTCGTGTTAATACTTATGAAAGGCCTGCCATACAAATCCATACCATGGAAAATATAATTTTATCATCCCTCTAGCCAGTCCATGACGCGACTTTTTCCTTTCGGAATTATATTGTTCTGTATTTTGTTCCTGTTGTTTTCGTTTTATGGACGGTTATAAAGTTTGACGATAGAGGCTCGATTTTATCCTCCAATCAAATTATGGCCAAGAAGTAATAACTTTTTTTATATGTTTTTAGCCACCCGCTCGACTCCACCTTCTCCGTGTGAAAATTCTGGCTCTAAAGTTTGAAGGAAATTTTCTAGTAGGTATAGCCGTCGTAAATTTCAATTTAGTTTAAAGGTAGTTTTCAAAGCTAAGTTCTTTTTGTTCTTCTATCGTTTGTGTGTATTATTCTGACCTCGAAATCATCATTTATTCATTATGGCGATTCAAAGTTGAAGTTTTGTTGTCTTTCTTTATGTTCCTGGCAATTTCTTAAGACATATGTAGTTGTTTGTTGTTGTTGGCTTTTTTGTTTGTGGTTCGCCTCTCAAATATTCAATAGACATGTCTACTTTTTATGCCGTCTGAAAGCCTGAGAGAAATAAAGGGATGGTTTTATCCAGTTGGTGTTCAACTAAAAATACAAAAATATGGCGAAAGTAAAACTTCGACAGCATGGACACCTTGCTGGGATAGTCGTAGACACATTTACATGACCCTATGTCGTTATGTCATAGAGTTTCAGACCCTAAATCATCCACCCTCTGGAATCTTGGACGATTTTTTTTTTTTTGTGGCGACCCATTTTTTACATCTCTTTGTATTAAAGCGTTCAAAACGTATATACGTTGAAACGAAGCCCCTTTTTTGTATTGATTTTTGTTGTTGTTAGTGTATGTGCTATTTCTAGCAGTTACGTGATGTGTTGCTAAATTGCAAAAGTTTTAGACCCTCCTCTGGTTTCGTTCTTTCCGTGTTTTAGTCCTGTTCTGAGCTTTGTTGGGTGCATACTCCACGTTCCGCCAAAAGGTCTATTTCCCGTACGAACTACTGCTATTGAATGTCATTACTTCACAGCAACGTACCATACATCGGGCACACTTCAATCAGTAGTCCAGGGAGCAAGAGAAGGGAGTAGTCTACCATAATTCTGGGCAGTTATAACTAGATGTTTATGGATCGCACGAAATTTCGAAACGGAAATTTCAATTTCAATTTATTTATGTCAAAATAGGAAATTTTTTTACAAGGTTAGTAGTTGTATATCTTTTGTCTTTTCTTCCTATTTCGCTTCCCTCCACCGATGGCATTGTTTCCATATGCCACTGCCTTTTAAAATAATACTAGAGTAGTATATTTACCATCCTTTTTCTATTGAATTTCAACTTTTTACTATAAACCATTTCAAAAGTATAAAAGTGTCACAAATATATTGTTTAAATGTGCTAGGAGTTACCTAGAATCAAACAATCGTAAGGCTCTCCCTCGTATTTCACTTCTAAAACTTTATAAATTCTCTTAACAAGAAATAGCGTTTTCATTTAAATGCAGAAACAAAATAATTGTGGACCACTCGAACACATGACTGACATGTGTAAGAAGTCTGCAAATGTTACGAAATCATGTGCAGCTAAAGTGTACGAAATGACCAACAATTGCATAGAAAATTGACGTTACACGTCCATAATGACTGCAGATGCCTCACGTCCTCGTGTCATGTTTGCTTGGATTGTTGCCAAGATATCTTCAGCAAGACTTTGCAATTACTTTGGTGGGTGTTGTTGTTGCGGTTTTTCTCGTTCATGTTGCTGATGCATTTCACCATTATTTTTGTTCTGATGTAACACGAAATCGATGTGCAGGTCAGAAAAAATGTGCACTCCATACCTATAAAGTTGGGAAGAATATGATGCATTCATTTTTGTTAGCTTTCTTCAGAACTGGAATGTTTGCAATGTAAGTCTAAAGAATTGTAGAAACTGAAGTGTGGATGAATTAGACTATGGAAGTTGAACTGATTCGGGAGAATAGTGGCGGAGAGCGGTTTTCATCTTTCAAATCACGAAACTTCGTAGAGCTGAAATTTCATTGGAGCATAAATATTGGTAAAGCATCTAGCAGCCGGCTACAAATCAGAACTCTGCTATGCAAATTTACAAGTCATCAAATTTGTCGTCCATAACATAAGTAATATGGTCCAGTCATCCCAACGTTGTGCCGACGATGGAAAATAACCATTGGTCGTTTGTATCCAAAAACTTTCCCTACTAACTTCTAAGTTAAATTGACTAGAAAGTTGCTCGAATTTCTTTGTATGCATATTTTCCAACTGAAAACTCTTTCTTATAGGTTCCTATTATTGGCATAATAATAACGAAACGATTGGAGGTTTCGGTGATCACATATGTATGTTCTTTACCATATACGTATAATAATATGAGTTGTAGCATAAACCATAAATACCCAATATATTAACCGTCCCACTTAGCGATTTCGCATCTCCGAGTCTTCGCTTCATATCCTCGTCCATGTCCGCATAAACTTAACTTTCGAAACATACGGTTTTCAAAAACCTACTCTAAATTTGTCTTAAAAGTGAATCGATTCCTATCTCATAAATCCTATCGACATTTCGGATCATTTACCATCGAAGCCATAAAGAAGTTATTCGTATCTCTAGTTGCCATACAAATACCTCACCTCAATATTATGCTGTACATTGCGCGCTAACAACAAAAGAAATTGGTTCCATCAGTTTACATCCAATTCGACGAAGAACTGACTTTTACAACTCAATTCGGTAAAAAGCCTTTCGGATAACACTTCCGTTCCCTTTTCATCGCTGCTCCTTAGAATTTGCTTCTATCTCTGGATCCTTGTGCTTTAGTTTAGTTCTTATATCGAAGGATCCCAACGAATCTTCTACTCCTATCCGTTCGTTCGTGAACGCCACCAACTATACAGAACGAGAACATTTTATGCTTTCATCGTTTATGGCACATATTTACCATCCTTTTGGATTTCTGAGGCATATCCTTTCTATACCAGAAAAAAACAAGGAAGCAACAGTCAGCAGCCGCCTTCTTTCCATAAATGATCTTTCCTACTCTAAATCGAGAAGAGGGAGAAGGGGATTAGAAGAAGGCATATCCGTTGCCACATCCATGACCCCATCTTTGTTAGGGGCAACTTCGATGTGCTATAGATTTCAACTTCTTCCACCATCGTCCTTTTCGTCCTCCCATAGCAGACAGAAACTCAACATATGCTAACCAGTTTGAGAAAAACTAAAAACTTGGGAGTAACACAAATGCTTTTTCCTTCGGCAAACGTTTGACGTATTTTCTATCGGCAAATAAATTTTTGGAAAAGAAGAAGGACTAAAAGGATATACCTCCTTGGCATAAATCGATGCGAATATGTTAACATTGGAATTGGATACTCTGGCCAATTTTTAATGATTTCGTGGATGTCTCCTTAATGAACGCGAAATATAGCCAATTTCTCAGATAAATTGGCACTCACAGGGCACATCTCCAATTGGTAAGGTACGGTAAGTAGCGAAGATAATACACGATATAAATTAGAGGACGGAGAGGTTCTCCTAAATCCACTTCCAGATATACGGATGGTAATTTCAACTGCGAAGGGTCACCACGCGAAAATTGAAAGTGCCCAACAAAGTAGGAGTGGAGTGAGATTGGTTTAAAGATGCAAGTATAGAATATTTCTCAATGCTTACAGACCCAATAGAATTCAGCATATGAGTATAAAAATATATCCTTCAAACGGTGACAATTATTAAAATTCAATTATAAGGAAATTATCAATTCAAAATCCGAAGAATTATTCGAGCTACTACCCATAAATTTTTTTTAAAAAAAAAACTAAGAAAAAATTGCTCAAAGTTTCTGTTTTTCTCTAATAAGCACTTATATAATGAAAATTTGTTACAGAATACACAAAAGGAATAGTTGACATACATATAAACATAAATTTAAAACTTGGCCCAATCTCAACAGTTCGAATTTTACGAGTACTTATATACGAGTAGGTATAATAATAATAATCTAATCCAGACATGAATGTCCAATATGTATTTCAACACAAGTGTGTATTTTGTCAAACACCTGTTCCTTGCTCAAAATTTATGATGTCAAAAAATCTCCACAATCGAGAAAGACAAAGCATTAAATTTTCATTTTCACGGAACATTGACCTAAAAGACTCGCTGTAGTTGTCTTTCATCAACGGCTACCAACGTAATAAAACTTGAATCTTCTTTATCAACCTTAGTCTATCCTCAAATATAAAATTCCCATCATCAATTTCTCAATCTGGATCGGACCCAAACAAAAAACAAGTCACCAATGTCAAAGAAAATAAATTGATGGGAAACGGTACAGGCCCAACGCATCAACTTTGCGGAACGCTATTGAATCACTAATGTTATTATATTGTGCATGATTTTAGCCAACTAATGATTTTGAATTAGGAATGTATAATTAAAGGTAACGTGTACTTTGGCAGGCTCGAAAGTCTCGTTAGTAGTGCAAGACAATAGAACGAAAATGAAAATTGCCTCAACAAATTATGAAGGAATATATTGTCGCGACCAATTTTCTACGAATTTCATTTCTGATCAACCTCATAATATATTATTAAGAAAAGCAAGACGAAAGATGGCTACAGCATTCCGCTTAGACAAGTTCAAACAGTTTTATTGTATTGGCACAGGAACAAGAAAGAAATTTGTAGGATATTCCCGGGAGCTCGAGCTAAGAATGAACTTGATGATTCTACTACTGGCTACTACTAACAGTAGTCTTAGCGTATTTTTTTTAGAAACGCGTGATCTGAATCGTGTGTGCAATTGTCCGGAAAATATAAATTTTTTGACATTTATATGTATTCCAGATTTTTTTTTCTGCGACTGAAAAATTTATGGGATTATTCGAAAAGATCGTCTTTGACTGATTTCTTTCAACCGAAAATTTAAAATTATGTTGGTTGGCACTGGAGCGTGGCGATTTTTAGTAGTGCGTACAGGAGTTATTAGGACGTTCTTCCGAATGCTTTTGTTCCACAGTTTAAAATTGTGGGAAAAATATCATTTTAATTTTATAAATATACATAGAGAAAAGTATAATTCATTTAAAAAAAATTAATGGTTTGTGTGATTTAATTTTGTGAACGCATGTGATATCTTACGTTACTAAATTCTCTTATTGAAAAAAAATTTTTGATTGATCTCAAATTTTCGACATTATAATTTGTTTAAATGTTTTCATTGAGAATCATGGCTTGAATTCTTGTCTTTTTGAAAAAGCATTTGCAGAATTTATTATCAACATTTTCAGAGAAATAAAATGCTTTATATTTGCATATTATCATTTATCAAAAACAACCGATCTAATGCGCCTACACGATACTAGTGTTGATCGATGAAGAAATAAAGAGAGCCATTGAGTTGCTGCTGCTTGTTTGTTTGGTTTTTTTTTTGTTAAACTATTGTCCTCAATTAAGGAGTGTTAATTGTTCGTTGTCTACATATCGAAACAAATAAAAATGTGTAGTCAAAAGAGTTTAATGACGACCTTAGTTAAATTTGTACCTGGTCGGTTGAAACTTCGTATAATAAATTTATAGGTTAAACGCTGAAGCATAAAAAAATATTAGTAGGTATTTGAATGAAAATATTGTTAAGCAAAACTGGAGAGGAATCGCTTTGAACAAAAAACACACTATTTCTTTGTAAGTTCTGAATAATTTTTTTTACAACCAAATATTCTGCACTTAAGAACTAGGGAATCATATCTAGACCAGAACCATGTAACCCTGTACAAAAGAATCTTACACAAATAACCACCACTACATACATATCTTGTTCCGCTCTTAATTTCCTTAATATGAGAGTTTTACGCCAAAGAATCCAACACTTAAAAATAAAAGTAAGTATCCATTTCAAAATTTAGTTCATATAAAAATTTATTTTTACTGTAAACGCGGGAAATTTTACGCAGTTGAAAATTACAATTTTATTTGCAAGCGAATCGAAAAAGTCGCACATACAACCAAAAATCTCAAGGACTATTAATTTAGAAGTCATTCTGTGCGACATTTTAAATCCTTGAAATGGCCTTTCGATGGACCATCAAATATTTTGTGTATCTTCTTCAAGTCATAAAATAACAGGCGAATACATTACTCAAATTTTAACAGCTACGAAATATGCAAAATGTCCTTACATACACAAGTTAAAAATAAGTATAATAGAATTTATAAAAAAAAATTCCGCTCTGGGGTGGGAGTCCTCTAGAGAATACGATCGACTCAATTCAGAATTTATGATATAAACTGCATTGCTGCAGCAGAACGAACTACTCGAGTGAAGTGGGTACTTGGTTTGATGTACAGGAAACGTTCGATGTTAAAAGAAGTACTAGCCAATATTTTCAACCAAAATGCAATTCAATGTCCTCGCAAGAAATATACAATTTTCACCCCCTCTTTCAATAGAACAATCACAAAACACTACTACGAAAATACTCTCAGTTCGGTCTGATTTCATTTTTTGAAGTAATCCGATTTTTTGTTTAACAGAAAGTTTTTCCTGATTTGTTTTGAAAAAAACTCAAAGGTACAATAATTTTTCCTTAATTACATACTTAATGGAAGAAATCAATTTACCTACATTGAATAATTTAAAACGTGAAATATTGCCCTGAAGATATAAAAATTGATTATGAAAGTGTACACCGTATATTTGCAATGCCGCTTTTCTTTGTAATTTTGTATAGAAAATCAAGTGAATGGATTTTTTCCCAGTCTATAAGCACTGCATTCCACCAATACCAAAAGTGGCATAATTTAAGGCAATCCCCGGATAATTATACGACGGTTTATAACCTTTCCTTATTTCCCAGAAAACCAACAGCATTGCAAGTGAATCACTAACTATTCATCTAGGTCGTATCATGTGGTGGTGAACTGCTGAGCATTCTACTTTATTACTTCTTTTTAATTAAAAATTTCACTTATTCTTCACATACAGTGGACATTTTTTACTGGGCTACGAGCACAATAAGTTTTTCATATTACCGACTCCTTCGTACAAAATTCACTTTTAGTACACCTGGGGTACATCATTACCAAATTATTTGCAATGAAAATTAATTAGATACAGAGAACAGGGTGTAAAAGTTTATTATCAAAGGATTTATATTTTTCGAATAGATGTGATTGTACAATAACTTTAAGGGATATTTGGCTCTGGCGTTTTCAAAACAGAGGAATTAGCCACTAGTTTCAAAACGATATTAAGCATTCGACTAATGGTGTGAAAAGTAGTACAGCGTGAGTTCTCGAGGACTGTATTGGTCCTTAACTTCCGAGTATGAACTCTATCCCCAAATGCTTACTAACAATAAAAATAACTAATTTAAGCCCCGGTGCAAATTTTGCCACCACAATAAATTAACAACACGTTTTAAATTTCAACGTTTAACACCGAAATAAATGCAACTGGACAGTGCACTTTTCTTGTAAATTAAACTCGGAGTTGTTTTCACGAAACAAAAAGTTGCATCGATTACAAAACTGTGTAACGTTTAAGTACGTAGTAACTTTTGAACTCTCGAAACACTACCGTCCATGAAAACGCCAGACTATGACTTGTTACTTCGCAAGAATATTACCGCATAATCGTTCATCAAACCGTGAAGAGCCACCACAAGCGATCATTTTCGTTGTGGTCGTTTCATGTCGAAAAAATTCATACAAAACCTCTAACCCAAACATTGAAATTCAATCCGCTCGAAATGGGGAGTAGGGGCGAAAAAAGGCTCCAAAAAAAAATTATATGAAAATGGGGACACCAGGGTTGACTTTTATATCGGGGTTTAGGCCAAACAACAGCGCACAGTAGCAACCAAAATTACTTTACGATTACAGCCATCAATCAACCAGCCCCGCAGCAATGGCATCTAGTCAGTGCGAGGTTACTTGATGTATTGTGCCCGGAGCCTTAATATGCCAACACGCAACTTGAACGGTTCATTAGCTACAAAATCGCGTAATTTTTGCCGCAGTCACTCACTACGTTATCCCGCGCTCGTCAGCCGAGCACGTTCCTTTTAACCTCGATTATATCTATTTGAACTATGTTCCGCTAGATACTTTTACTTGGCCCGATATAAAGGTAACCTCTATACTCACCCTCACCCATCGTCTGCCATCAAGTCAATTTCGACTTTACTTTGCGTGTAAATTATTTTAGCCGCTCAAGAATAGCCGGCTAAATGTAATGGAGAATCTACCGAAAAAATCAAAGACGAACACGATAATGCATCTGTAATTAAGTGAATGGAAGTTAAAAGGTTTGCCAGCTTCTGAACGTTAGACTCATTGTTATTACTACTATTTGATTATGGATGTGGATAGTACAATTTCGGTATATAGAAATGTATTCACATATAAGGCTCATCAAATCCTGTGTAATCGTTGATAGCGTGGCAGCACTGTTCCTCGAATTTTTTTGAGACACTTCTGTAAGTTCCATCTCGATTGTTCCCTTCCATGTACTGGTGGACCTATTGTACGACCTCCATGTCGGATATGTTTTCATCGAGTGTCCACAAGATATGAACTCATTGGCTACTTTCATCCTTAAATCTCAATGCCTGTCTTGGACCACCCACCCTCAAAGAAGATTCGAAGAGTATCTATAATGTATATTCTCTGGCTATCATTATATCCCCATAAACCGATTAAGTCACTACTAGAAAAAAAAAATTAAGAACGCTTTAAAATTTCGACAGAACCTTGTCCCCAAGCACTGCAACGTTCTGATGCAAGGATGCAGAATTGCGATTAAAAATATCCACCCCTAGAGAAAGAAAATTAATAAGTAGTGCTACGTAAAAATAGTCTGTGCTCAATAGTTTTATTTCAGAGTATGATGTGTGATGACCCAATCAAATCAACGGCTTATCAATCGTGCTTTAATTTAAAATAATACTGGAACTCCAGAAGTATATATCAGCAAAAGCACTGGTGTTGTCCTATGCCCCAAAAGAGGTCAGACAGTAACTCAAGTAGTCATAATACAGATACTCAACGTAATATAATGCAGACTTTCTTCGCGAACCAATTGAAATATGTGTGGAACCGAAATGATGGATTTGTAACTGGAGTAATGATACTTGCGAGCAAACGAACAAGTAAGTAAGCCACACTTATGATTACTCGTGTTACAGTAAAAATTATATAACGTTGCAATTATTCTCTGTGCAAGCGATTGTTGCTGTTTTCTGACTCTGATCTTGTTCGATAAATTCGAACAACAAATTACCACCTTCCGATCACGTTTGTCTGATCACATAGATTGACCACTTAGTCTCGATTCAAACCAGTTCGGCCTGTTCTGATCGTTCCAAAAATAAACGTAAAAAATCCCGATAATTAAAACCTTCTCTTCTTGAACGGTTTTTTCAATGTGATATGCCTGCCCTTTATGTAGACCACTCTTCGAGCCAATTGCGTAAGATTGCTTATGACAAGATCACACGATTTACCTTAGTACCGATTCTTCGATGATCTTGTTTTCGGATATGTTGATGGCATTTTAAAGTTGTTTTCCGTTAAGGCTATCCGGCTTTCAATGTAGTCCTTTCGAAAAGTTTACAGTACGCTTACTTTCCTTTTCGAATTAAACGCGGCAGTAAAATTTTGTCAAGATTCAGGTGGGACATCACCAGATTTGTAGGTACGGATTATGTAAAATTGGAGTGTAATGATAATCGGATTTGTGTAATAACGGGAGTTTGTTTGATTTTAACCATTTTTATAAATGACAGCAGAATTTATAAGTACAAACGTTAAGATGATTGGTCAAATTGTACCTAAAGTTCTCATTACGAAACAACTGTAGTACCATGTGGAACTTTACCCAATGATTACCTATCTCTAAGCTCTAAGCAGTATTGTTGCAATTACTTGCCGATTGCTATCGAGACTTGAGACCAGTACAACCTGCCTTTTTGCCAACCGGTTTCTATACTCACAAGTTGACTACTCTCAATAATTGATCAACTAAGCGCGGTCCAGATTAACAATAATAACAAAACCGTTGTGTGATCGCAGTCATTTTTATCGACTTTTATAGAAATTGTCCGCACTCACAACTTAGTCAGTTTCCGATTCAATCGCAGTTTATAAATTATCGCGACTCCGTCTAATGTGTGTTTGTTTGTTTGCATTTTCACATTTAGCTCGACTCGATGATATGTTTGATCGCACTTTAAAACGATCTTGTACATAGTCGTATATTAGCTATGAAGCGTGAATTTAGAGCACGATCGAAGTCGATTTTTTTTTGTTTTTTGTTTATTATTATTTTATTGCAGCATCGATAATTTGTGTCAAATTATGAACTTGTTATTATAAATACTTCAAAACGCAATCACAGATCCAAATTAGTTCCAAAAGGAATAAGTTAAGTTTTTATTAATTTTGGTTATTGGCAAGTTCGTGACCGGACAAAATCGTCCTACTCTTTCGGGTAACTCCAATAGAAAAGTCCTTAAAAGCATCCTTAGATTTCTGGTTCCGGATTGTTTCACAGTTTTAAGTAAGATCGAGTTATTTAGTGCACGAAATCAGCTCATTCCTTTGAGAAGCTGCCATACAAAATGTCTTCACTCATTCACATAACTCCCACCGGATTGGCGATAGTCTAAAAACTGTCCTCGGAACGATGTTACGGTTTTCTTTAGAGAAAGCTCCGAAGAATACCATCGAGAGAAGTCAGCTAACGACTTTGACCACAGCTCCGTAAAAGAAAGTCAAGTCTATAATCCCTTCCTCAACTTAATTAACAAAAAAGCAACAGAAAACAATAAACACCCAACCCAAGACTAAAAGTGTATCATCGAATATAATCTACTCCAGCGGCAACGATATATCCTCATATCGGAAATAATCACGATATTCATAAATTAGGACATAAAATCAGTAAAGAAATAAAACAGTGATTTGACTTCATAAAATTCCAAGAAAACAAGAACGACATTTGTATAAGCTAAAATCCGAAAACTTCCATGTAGAAATTCTTAGACCCCTATGCCATAATAAATAGCCTCCTAAAGAAACCTAAAACAAATCTCCGAAGGGGAAATTTATCGTCATTTACTGGCACCCAATCTAAACAATCTTAAGGGAATTTCACGCTACATATGTGGACGAAGGGCGAGTGTTTTTCCTTCTACGCTTCCCACATCCAGTTTAAGAGCGAGGAATACCAGAGCATTTAGGACGGAAAACATGTTTACATTGAAAGTTTGTGGGATTAAACATTCGCTTTTTTCATTGATTTCGATTTTTTTTTTCAAAGAAAGGTACGTATAGAAAATCGCCGTCGAATGACGAGCAGAAAAAACAAATAAAAACACCAATCAAATATCGCTAGGTGTTAATTAATGGAGTCATTCAATTTGAGGTGTTTTGATCACTTGAGTTTTCAACAAGTTACTGTAGTGACTTAACGCCACCTAGAGAGCTTCAAACTTGAAGTTTTATCTTACTCGGTTTTTAACCGGTTTTGTATCAACAAAAATTCATCATCTTCAATGGCGCGACAGCCCAAATCGAGCCAGGGCCTGCAGGTTACATTGTCTGAAGTCATCTTGATTCAGCGCCCGCGTCCTCCAATTAGCAAAAATTGCATTCTCCATATTCCACTCTTGCATAAATGGACAGCACTACGAAAGTAGTCTATAAAACACGGGTTTTAAGAAAAGGGGCGTGCGAGGGAATTAGAAAGATTCAATAAATTGCGGTGACTTTGTTCAAAGCAATTGCAAGCGATGTTTAAAAACTGCGGTATGTTTTTCCATTCGAAATAGATTCCATAATAAATTGAACCAATTCTTCGAAATTGAACTCATCTGAGACTAAAAATCGATTACCCAGCTGTACGCAATCCAAATTCGTTGACGAATCTCTAACATGTTTTATAAATGATTCGCTTAACGTTCACCAAAGTATATAGCGCCTTTTGTGATTAGATAAATCACTTTCTAGTTGTCATAAAAACTCATGAAAAGATGTGCATTACGTACAGCTAGAGAGACAATTTCTAGTCGCAGCTAATTCAATTTCAAAAAGGTTTCTTTCTTTTGAATCTTTTTCGAAGAAAACTGGACTGGAAAAAGTAGTGCAACTTGTTTATTTAATCGAGCCATGGGGATCAGAAAAAATTTATTCGATTATCAGGTGTCCAGCTATCAAAAGATCTGTTTAATAGGACCGCCATGTACGAAATTGAGGGATAATTCGGTTTAATTTTTAAAATAGACAAAAATAACATAGTAAGTATTTAATTTAATATTGGATATTGTGTCCCTTATGCACACTACATAAAACAAAGAATGTGTGTATATACCAAATGCGACCGATTATTTTTTGCTAATTGAATTCAGACCCGACATTCCATCCCACTTTCCAGGTTTGTTTCACAAGGCAAGTATAAAGGCAGTTACAGTCGAATTTGGTGGTGGTTCAAGTGTTAAAAAGAACAAGTGTAATAAAAACTCGAAGAAAAGCCTAACGTGCGGACCAATTGGCAGTGGTCCGATTATAGAGTATCCCGGCTATGATATTTTACTGTAAACCCATTTTTTTATCAAGCAAGAATGATACTTAGTCAGAAAATAACAGATTTCAATAACTAAAAATAATTTTTCGAACTCGCTAAATTTATTGTGTGATGGTGGTGGTTTGTATACTATGCATCGTCTCATCCCTGAAGGTCATCTTCCACTTACTCCCAATTAAATATTTCAATAAAAAGTGCCTCCCGAAATAACCGGATTCCTGTAAAGAATGCAGCATGGGACTTAGAAGGGTACTCTCAGGTGCCTTGAATTTCTTATTTCCAAATGCTCTGGTTATATGACACCGACTTTTAATGTAGGATGGACCTATCGTAGATATTGCAGCCTGAAAAGAATGGAGTTCTAAGAAAGCCACTGTTGATCTGAAGCTGGTTGCAATCAGGTTCAACAACAATTTCATATACCCAATTCAATAAAATACTGGGAGTGCAACCCTTATCGCACCCACTACAGTCCTGTAAAGTAAATGGATGGATGATGGAAGAATTTTCAAATGGGTACTGAAAGGAAGTCAGTGAAAGGGATAAAATCTAAAGGAGGCTACTGAGCACAAACATGAAGGCATAAAAAACAGGAGGTGAAGAGAAAGTTGGCCTTTTTCTAGATAGTTTGTGTACCGTAATAGATAGGTCGATTACAAAGGTTAATTGGTTATCGTGGTGGACTGAAACAGCCATGTTATTGTGATATCAGGTGAAAGTGGAATAGTCGCTCAAGTACCTACTTCTCTGTCAGATTTAATAATTTCCACTCATATTCGTAGTTTGTTCCAACTAATCCATAAGATCAAGTTGTTCTGTACCTTATTGAATGTTTATGGTTCACTTAAGTGACCGCCAATATATTACATGTATCCATTTCAACTGCTATAAACTTAATGATTTCATTCTAATTTTGTTAAACTATCACAGGACTATCTAACATAATACAGTCCTTAATTTTTTCTATTGTTGTATTTCACATCACCAATAATCACTTGTATTCAATTTTCGAGGAAGCAACATGTTGTAGGATTTTCTTTCGTAATAGGACACTTCTAACAAACCTTTGAAATCACACATAAAACTGTTCAAACTACTCAAGTTTATAACCGGAAGTGCTTAAACCTATTTAGCTAAGCTATGAACCAGAGCTAAGTTATAATCCGCTTTTCAAGAACAAAAAAACAATAAGAAAAACTCAATAAACTTGATAAAATTCGCGACGATTTGCGATTGATAAAACGACTGCGAAAATTCAAATTTCAGATTCGCTCGTGAAATTTTTAGTCGGAAACTATCAATTCGAAAACGCTGGGCTAAGACGCGTACAACACTGCGAGACAAACGATGGACTAAAGGTTCATCCACTAAATTAAAACGTTTCGAAAAGTCCGCGAACGTACCGTGTAGATGCGTTGCTGCTGGTTCATATGTGCGACAAGTAAGACGTCATGTCTGATACTACCGCTGACGGCTGTTGGGTGGTTGGTATCCAAAACGGTTGGTCGATTGGATCGACTGAGCATGGGCGACGAGAGGGACCGCCAAGCCCCAATTTCCAACGTTGGTGTCGTTGTTGTTGGCTGGCTGGGTGCACCTTGCGACAAGCTTTCTTAGCTTTTGGTCTCGGCAGCCCGAAGAGTCTATTAATCGTTCAGAGCCCAGTCCCAGTCCCGCGAAAACTTACACCATAAAATCTATGTCTAGCTGATTGAAATAGTTGCTAATAGTTAGTATGCGCGCGTTCTCTGCTATTATACCTTATAGACATGGCAAGTCAGTCTTGGCATCAATTGTCTTAAGAAAATATTGAATCTTCCGCAGCATCGGTAGCGATTGAACAACATACATGAAACACGCGAGGAGAGGAGCATCTTTCAAATAAAATAAAGCTCGATTTTTACCTGTACAACCACGGCTCTTTGGTAGCTACAGCAAAGGAAAAAGAACTCGATGAACAGGTTACTCTTACCTTTGTGGCGTTCGCCCGCAGTAACATAGCGACAGATGGTTGCAAGCTTTCTCGCTTTACCATAGCTTCGATGTGCCTACAATCAGCAAGCCAACTGAACTATAAATAGTTGGCGGCGATGTACTTGAAATGGACAAACACCAATAACTTCCACCTGCACGAGTTTGGTTATTCTTGAATATCGCTCGCATCTTATACTCTTTGTGGTTCCTTTTCAGAAAGGACATAAGGCGAGATGAAATTCCCATATTTGTGGTGATTCGTTAACATTCAGAATTCGCGGGATTGCTAGCCGCGCAGTATTTGCATTTCTAATAAAAGTGTGTGCAACAAATCTCCACTCCAATCTGAAGTTGGTGCTGAGCACGTGGTTGCGCATGCGACGAAACCCTCAACCAAAACAACATTCACCGACTAGAGAAGAGCTTGAAATAGATAGGAACCATATGACTCTGAAGAGACTGCCTTAAAATTGGAAGAGACATGAGCGGATTGTGTTGCCAGAGTTTGTTTGCAGGTTCGTGGGACAGCTTTGAGAGAACAAGCAGATTACTTCATTGTTACGATGGTTGAAAAAAGGACAAAGGTCAAGAACTATGGCGGTATCCTATGTGAGCCAGAACTTTCGATGCCAATGTTCACCTTAGTTTTAGAGAGCATTCAGGCGATCAATTTGGTGGTACATTCATAGAGTTACAGATGAGCAGTAGTGTATAAAAAAAATACAAATGCCAAGTGTTGTGGAGATACCTAGCACATTCTTTAAATTTTGATCCTTATGTTATTCGTCACTCTTTTCGAGTAGTAAATTATTAGAACAAACACTTCTCGAGATAATATCGCCTACCAACTCTTTACTACTACCCTACTCCTCATTTCTTCTCCGTACAGCAAAAATTAAGCTCTTACTATTTAATCCAATTTCCATCAAAATGAAATTCAGCAGGATCACGCACATTTCGCCTTCTATTTTACTTATTTCATTCCGAAAGCCAAAGTATGTTTTATGGCCCCATCAAATTTGACTTAACGATCCTGTAAATTCAATCTGAGGATACTGTGAAGTACGGGGGATTCTTTATAGCGAAAAAAGCGGAAAATATAAATTCCGAGCAGCACCATTGGAAAATCTACGAACTCGAAGGACTGCAGTAGGACGCGCAAAGTGACCGAAAAATCAGAATATTGATTTCTTTTACATTTAGGAGCCATCTACAGATAGGACTGACTAGGAGTGCTGGGTTTTCTATCTTTCCGTTTCCGTGAAAAGTAGTAACGCATTGAGCCTTACAGGACTCCACACCACTTTACAAATGGACCAAGTACGTTGCAAAAATTGCTGGTTTTAGTGTCTGTCCGAATTTTTTCCCATTGTATATATGTTTTTTATGAGAGCCGGCTGTATCACGCATCGCATCCCCTAGAGAGGATATGGTCGGACTCAGCCATATATTCATTATCCAGAAATTCGTGGTACTAGATTCTACTCATATCGAATGGATAGTGATTTAACAGGACTTCTACAGTTGCTTCTTTCGGAGGTGGAAGGAGAGAATAGCTCTACGCTAGCTTCGAAAATGAATTATGGTTGAAAAACGATTCGCGTTAACGCCGATATGGAGGACTGGTCGTTGCATAGGCTAGCAAAAATGTCCTTAACTAACGAAAATTTAGTGTAGTTTTTTTTAGTAAACAGCGGCGAAAATTTATTTCTCTATTTTCACTGTTGTACTGGTTTTCTGGGACTTGTACCATTCGTGCTATGATGATATGTCCACATAACCCTATTGTCGGCGATATGTCTAACATGGCGATGTAAGCAAATTCAAGGCAGGGCGGTAAGATAACTTGATAAACAATCGGCTATAAAATTTACGCATTTTAGTCTAAGCTGTAATTAATAAGTTCCAAAATTGAGAACCGATTGCAGACGCAACTAAAATTATGAAACATTCGGAAGCCAACTATTGTAAATTCAAGTATTAGGCTAGTATATTTGATGCTACATTAAATCAACATGTGTCCAGTGGGCATGTGATTAGCAGAAAACTTAACCTAAAGTCAAGTAGCAGTTTTTATTTAAACGTCGTCGTTTAGATATCTTTGCATAACCAACTAAATTAAATTGATTGTAAATATGAATAAATTAACAGCTAATCATCATCGAAATCATTATGCAAAAATGCAAAGCAACCACTTAACCTTATCGTTCGTCACCACATCTGCAAGTACTTAAAGCCAGCGATAAAAATGCAAAGAAACATTTTTTTTTCTGCATTCTAAAATGTTATTATCGCACTTTAGTTATTTTGCTGCATAAAAATTTTGATTGGATCTATTTTAATAATGCTAATGTGCTATAATAGCCAATTTGATAGTAAAAACCAACAAACTGCAAGTAATAAGGCGATAGGATAGAAATTCGGTACATCCCAATTTCCGAAATTAGATAGAGATAATTCGAATATGTTAAATAAAACCATATAAAGAAATCAATCTTGTGGCATACCAGAGTGACGTAGCGATATCACGGCAAAAAATATCGCATGTACAGCTAACATTATTCACGCTACATTACTAATAATTTATGTATATTAAAATAATGAATAAGAATTAAAAGTATTTTTAAAAGATTAAAAATCCCAAAAGCTTTAGATGTAAATACCTTGACACTTAAGCCTTTATTCTCTTATTTTCATTCCTCTTTTAATCCGCATTTCGCTATTAATTTAGATAAGAATAGGTAAGATTTCGAGAATCGTGAGAGATCTTCAGCAATATCACATTGGTTAATCGTAGATTAGATTACATTGGTAAAAGGGGTTGGTCTTTTAACCTCTGTCACTGAAGCCACAGTTGGGCCTATTGTGACGTACCACGGACTAACTATGATTCCTCTTCAATCCCTGCGCTTTCAATGAAGCTTAGTATTTTACGGAGAGGATTGGTCAGGAATTCCGATGATTCCATGAAACCCTGACCGAAGTGACAAAGTCTTTTGTGAGCTAAATCCTCACATTCACAGAGGATGTGCTCTGGTGTTTCGTCTTCGTCAACGCAAAATCTGCAAGTTTTAGTCTCAGAGAGACCAATCCTATGGAGATGCTTCCTTATGTGACAATGTCCAGTCAGAGCTCCCACTAGGGTACGGGTCTGGTGTCTGCTTAACTTCAGATACCCAGATGTTCTTTTCTACGAATGCTTTGGCATAAAAAGCTTTGAGTGTCTATTGCCCGGTGTCGAGTTGAATGGCACTCTGCGATTTTTGCCACATTCGGATGTTCATTGGTTAATCGTAAGTCTGTTATTGCTTCCAGAATTATTTTCTTTAGAACGGGAGTATGAGACCTTTGAATTAGAAAACTAGTGAACTTACTTAATTTTTCGTTCGAGGTATCTGTAAAGTGTAGCAGTGGTCTGTTCCAAAGCCAAGAATAACTAAAAAACACAAACAACTTTGAAGTATTCAGTCTTTTACATATTCGTGTCTACTCTACAGACGAAAATTGTATTTCATTCCAAACCTCAGGAACTTTCCATTCCTTTATTTATTACATACCCCAATTTGTTAACTTGTGATAAATTGCTCATGCCTGTGTTCAAAAATTAAATAAAACAAAACTCGCATTTCCCTTGACAACCAGTGCCACTACCAACATCACTTTCAACGGGCTTCTTGCTCCTTGCAGCCTTTGCAATAGTATAAAAAAAATTAAAACCCAACAAAGTGGTACCATTAAAAGTTTTTTCACTGATTTTTTTCCGCTCTCTCTTTCTCCTTCTTTTCCACCCCCACAGCCCTCTAATTTCCGGAAAGCTTTTCAACTGACGACTTCTGCGAATTTTTCGCAACAATTTTGTACCAAGCAAGCCCAAAGCCTTAACTGAATCGAAAATAAAAAAAATCTACAGGACATTTTTTCTAGGACTGCTCAAAGTCAAAATCGTATACAAAAGGTATAGACATGAGTGACAACTCAGCAAATATTCAACACCGCTGTGCAACATCATTTATACTGTCTGGACTTGGTTCTAATTTTTCTTAAGGACTATTTCCCGTAGGACATGCGACATTTAAGTCCCGAGAGTCTTTTAATTTCACAGCGTTCTTAAAGTCCCGTCCTTTCAGTTCTGTTTTATTTTTCTGCTTAAATTCAGGTCGCGTAAAGTGACCTTTAAGTATTTAGATGTGCGCTTTATTAAACGAAAAATAGATCCTAATTAAAATTAAACAATGTAATTTTTATGAGTGGATTTGACAAGTTGTAGACAAGTTATTGGTAGAAGACGGTAAAGAAAAAAGTTTAGCTTTTGACAGGATATTAAGGTATGTCCTGAAACTGATGGCCTAGGAACAAAAGAATGTTTAAGAGTTTGTTTTAAATAATTAGTTTTCGGCGTCAAAAGATTACAGATATTGTAACAAGGAATGATATTTTCAACTTCATTACCGATGTAACTTTGTGGCGGACAAAACTAAATAGTCAATAGTTTGGGTTAGCACTTGATCGATGACCTCGTTTAAAATAAGTGAACTTCTCGTTGTTTGTTGAGATTTGTTTATATAAAATAAAAAAAATAAAAAAAAGTGTTTTAAAAAAATCTTAGGCTATTAGAAGGGTCAGAGAAGGTTTTATCCGATTAAAACATTATCTCTTTTTAGTATTAAATTAGGGATTTTTATATGATATACGAGGGCGGATTGATAATGACGTGCAAAAATTGAGAAAACATAATTTTATCCGCAAAAATTTATTTTATTTTTCAACGTAGTCTTCTTTTAGCTCGATACACTTAGTCCAGCGTTTTTCCAATTTGTTGATCCCTTCCAAATAATATGATTTGTCCAACCCTTCAAAATAGGTGTTGTTTTCACTTATGACGTCAGTATTCGTGGTAAATCTCTTTCCAGCAAGCCATTTTTTCAAGTCTGGAAATAATAAAAAGTCGCAGGGTGCCAAATCTGGAGAATACGGTGGGTGAGGGAGTAATTCGTACCGTAATTCAAACAGTTTTGCCGTTGCAACAACGGATGTGTGAAACAACACTTTTTTCTTCGCCAAAAGAAGCCGTTTTGCCTTGATTTCAACATCCAATGGAACCAATAACTCAGAATAATATGCTCCCGTCATTGTTTTTCCTTTCTCCAAGTAGTCGGTGAATATCATTCCATTGGAATCCCAAAAAACTGTCGCCATAACCTTTCCAGCCGATAGAACGGTTTTGCCTTCTTCGGTGCGCTTGAACCGACATCCTTCCATTGTTTTGACTGTTGTTTGGTTTCTGGAGTGTAGTGGTGAATCCATGCTTCATCAACAGTTACGAATCAACGAAAAAATTCATTTGTATTACGTTAAAACAGTTGCAAACCGTGCTGCGAAGTTGTCACACGATTGTGTTTTTAGTCGATTGTGAGCAAACGCGGCAGCCATCTTGCGGATAGCTTTCTCATGTCCAAATGGTTTTTCAAAATATTCCAAACAGGTTCAAATGAGATGCTTACTACGTTAACTATCTCACGCACTTTTACTCGACGATCTTCTATCACGATATCATGGATTTTATCGATCATTTCTGGCGTGGTGACCTCATTTGGACGACCTGGACTTGGTGTGGTTTGTGTGCTCGTACGACCACACTTGAATTCAGAAAACCATTTGTAAATCATTTGGATCGATAGTGCAGAGTCCCCATAATGCTTATCTAATTTTTCTTTGGTTACTTTAGCTGTTTTCCCTTTTAAAAAATTGTGTTTAATCAACACACGAAATTCACTTTTCACATTTCCAACAATTTTTGTAAGTCGACTTGCTTAGACGGCTGCTTCTCGAAAACTAAACGAGGTATCAGGCTTAAACTTTGCAGGTAATCTATTTAAGGATGGTCTAGGTAAAAAAAAATAACGAATTCCTTACCTGCCCACTCCTTCTTGATTTTTGCACGTCATTATCAATCCGCCCTCGTATTTTGAGAAAATTTATTCCTTTCAGTTCAGTATAAAATGCTTTTTACCCATTTACTATAATCGGTAAGACGTTTTACGGGAAGACGGATGCTAATCATCTACTTTCAACCGAATTCATCATAGGCTCTTTTCAAATCAAAACTCCATAGTAATTGTATCACAGCATCGCATTATTATACGACCTCTTCGTCACACGAATGGCTTCCTTTACACTTGATTAAATCTTCATTACTAGCTTATTCCATATATCCCTTATTTATAGCCACACACTTCCATCTCCTCTCACGCACACGCATATGACAACATAAAATCTAGCACAGTAACTTTCCATTTTTCGAACCAACCCCAGGCACTCCAATTCATGTAAGGTAAAATGGCAAGTGCCATGAAGCCCTAAGACATCCTCAAACCATAGATTCAACGAAGAAAAAATTGCGAGGATATCTCTGAATGACACGAACGAAACCTTAAGAAATAGGAATAACTTCCCGCATCCATTGGTCCTTAGTTTATCTTAACCGAACTGTAAAGATCTAATTCATTTCATCTAAAATACCAGCTTCTAGTGTATGGGCACCACGCTGTTCGTACGGCTCCACGCTCCCAGTGAATAAAAGCACAAGAGAAGAGTTTCCAGGACGAAAAAACACAGTGAAAAATTCTATCCCGTCTTTGAGGGTTGAAAAAATACTAAATATTTTTCGTTTCGTCATTCTGCCAATGGAAACACCATCAAAAGAGAAAAAACCTCAACAACTTTGTCTGGGGTTGCTTATTAAGGGCTTGAAGTTGATCCGAAAATGCAAATAAAAATCATGTTAAGGATTTACCAAGTGGATATCCTTATTGACCTAGAGACAAAAATGCTGACGCGTCAATCAGGAGGAAGTCATTAGCATTGCGTTTTAGCTTAATTTAGTAGGGAACTGTGTGCAAGATATACACAAGAATATACTAACTCAATCTTGAGTTACAAAAATATATTTGTAAAAAGTAACCCTTTGTGTAGATTACCTATATCGCCAACGTTACACTATAACGTGTAATAAGTTGTCCTTCTTTTTGCAATACTTGAAGCTTATTGATTCCGTCTATCATTACTTTCCTGTTTTTATTCCATGCGAACGCCACCTAGCCATGACATGAAAGGTTCAACATGTGTATGTCCTATTTATGCCCTTAGAGTACGAAAGGACGACTAAAGCTTAGGATCTATTTCGCGGATGACTAGATACCAAGTAGCAATATGGAAATTCTCAGGATACAGAGACTATACTACTGTGAAACGCTGAACACGCTGAGCTCTACCTCTTGTAAAACCCAGCTATTGGATTTTGTGACTGGAATTTTTATAAATTTAAAAAAACGAGTATATAGCCTGTAGATTTATGAAAGGTACTCTATCTCATGATGTATAGTTTTGTAAGGTTATGGAATATCGAATTTGAAGGCATGCCGTAAAATTTGAAAATAGATAAGGTTGCCTGTTCTTTTTTTCGGGATTAACTAATTTATGCAAATAGGTATTGCAAATTTATCTGTTCATTGACTTATTTGACATTTTTGTTTCCTTTTGGTTCGATGGTAAGATGGACGAAAGGGTTGAATTATAAATGATGAATGGAAAATTCAAGGAAAAATAAATAGAGCGATAAAACGTACCACAATCACGATAGGCTAGATAAAACGCTGAAGTGGAATAAAAAAGGTTCAACTAAACAACAACTAAACTCTCTTTTTGCCCCAAACTAAATCAGATAAAAATTTATGTTTAAAGCTCAACGCGATTGAGTTATGGCAAGTTTGATCGATTCAACCTCCAAATTTTAAGGACCTAAACTAAGTACCTAAACTTTACCTGCTCTTACCATACTAATAAATGGTTAAAAATTACAGTACGAAAAATATTAAATTCATAGTTTTAAGGGTTCTGTTTTAATCGTACAATAAGTGAAACAGCGCTATTTAGGAAGTTTCGTATGGGAACTACCAAAAGGAGTGTAAGATTTTCGATCCCTAACGAACTCAACCATACATTTAACTCAAAACTTATTTGTAAAAATTTAAAATTCGTTGAACTCGTAAATTAAGTACATACATTTTTCAGAATGCCAAATTTCAATTTCTAGCTTGAAGCGTTCTACAGTTATTGCCTAATATTCCACATCCCGTATTTTAAATATTTTTTTTCTCAGAGGTACTAGAAGGAGTATAGGAATTTCGATCACAAATGAACTTTAGCTTACTCCATAAATTAACAACAAACTTATGTTAAATTTCATCTTCCTGACTGCTACAGACAGTCCCATAAAATGCATGCAGTCATTTTACAAGACTATTGTATTCAAGTTCTTAGCTTGAAGCACGAAGAAGAAGGACCATTTCGTTCGCTAGCGACAATATCAGTTTTCTAGATTAACGCATTTTCGAGTTATCGTGCTTTTTACATAGAGTATAAAATGTAGTATTTGGGAGGAGAAAATGAGGAGCGTGCAGGGTCACCAATCAAGTTCATTCGTCGATTCCTGTAAAAAGCGTTACCGCACATGTACAAGGTCCGATGACATGAGCCAATTTATCTATTATAAAGTCTAGTTATAGCTCATGGATTAAAAGTTTAAAACAAAAGATTGGTGGATTTATATATGCGTGTCACCTATAAAACATATGTGCAAACTTTCATGAAATATTTGATTACCTCACTCACCTTTTTCGAAACTGACATCATTTTATATCGCTATAAAACATCGTAAAAGTATTTATTATAACGCACATATAATTGGAAACTAATTAAATTAAATTTTTGAACCATTCCACTGAGAGTGGAGTCCTCATATCACCCCATTCGCATTTATGGACATGAATAGGTTTCCTTGAGGGCAGATCTGCACCTCTTTCGCCATCACGTACTTCTACCATAAATCACCAAATAATAATTACACCAACATACAAAGGTCGTGTTAAAGTACCGCTCGTCGTTCCGACATAATTAAATAATTTAAATTGTTACCATTGCAAATGATATTAATGCTCTCGTAAACCATTTTACCGCGACGAGAAAGGACTGTGTGCGGTAACACAGTGCAGTTTTTTGGGGGTTTTAATGAGGTGACACAAGAATCACCCTGCACCCTTCTTCTGCAGAATCATCCACACATATTACACACTCTTTTAACCCCGGTATCTCATTTAACCCATAACGTTCACTTGCCATTTTAGTGGAAAACTTGCCAAAATGTTGATTAAAATTAAACTACGCTTTGAGGCTGTGCAATTTAAATTGTAAACGCGACGTACGAGTAAGTATAGTGTACGAACAAAACAAAAAACAGTTCCAACCAAAAAAACCCTCAAGCGCCTAGATTAAAGGAGTTTCCGTAACGAAAGTGCCATATAAATGTGTGCGAGAAAAGGATACACCAGCTGGATAAAACCACATTCGGTGGTCAAAATGTTGTTTCGAGAGCCTAGTATGTAGTGAATTATTCATCGCAGTAGCACAGTTCCTCAATGGTTTCCGTTTAATTTAATTGCTCAATTGCTGCAATTCTTTTACTGCTCGAACAGCGAAGAGATTTTCACCGGAATAAGCGCATCTTAGCATGCAATTATTTATAAACTCGTTTGGATAACAAAATCCGAGATCTAAACGTAGAAAATATCCTGATGTGTTTAAATCGGAGCAGGTCTTTCGTTTCATCTTTACTGTCCATTTTCGGCAACGAAAAGGTAAACCAAATTTGGCAGGAGACGATTCTTTTTTGCTGAACAGTACCTACACATAAAATCCGGAAGATATAGTGCAAGTACACAATCGATGGCTTGAAATTAATTCGGAACTAAAAGCGAATGGATCTTAAGCAAATTAGTGTAAAAAATAGACTTTCGCGTTCCTAAAATTAATTCTTTTAATCGTCACCAGTAAAAAAAACAATAGTTTTTTGTTGAAATATACATCGGTGTGTATTTTTACAGTAAGAAAATGTAAATTTATTTGTAATTTCACTAAAAATAATTGCAAATGCACTCTACACCTACCTACACTACTGGTTTTCAACAATATAGGTAGATACATATAGATACAAAAACGATTATGACTATTAGAAATACATTCGAACTCATTGCGAAAACTACAGACAATTGATTTCCGTCTGTAGTTCACGTCGTAAGCTTCCTATAAATTACATAAATTTAATTTAATCGGGGAAAACATGCAAGTCTCCGTCATCTTCGCGATTTACAAATTGCAATTTATTCATGAAGTTTCGTTGTTGTTTTTTCAATCTATCATCAAATTAGATAAACTTAGCAATCGACCTTGACTACACCGATTTAGTTGAAAAGTAAATTTCCAGATTGACGACTAATCCGATCTGAGCTATTATCTGCCAACAGCGGAATCACTACATCAACCAACACAAGCATTAGAAATAGGAACTTCTATTTTACAAACCAGTTGTAGATCGTTTAATAAATAATAATATACTGAATTACATATAATGGCTAATTAAAAATTAATTAATAATTTAATTAAAGTCGCCTCGTCGAAAATTAGTTCGTTGGCAACGATCAGAGATATGCTTGAGCATATGCTGCGTTGATAGCATTATGATTGATATGGCGCATAAGAGGTATGCCAACACCTTAAGATTCGGCAAATTTTAAAATCAAAATATACAAATTATAGTGAAGTATAGGAGATATGGGATTGAACCGACACCTTTCAATTTTCGTATGTTTATGAAGATTGTTGTCGATGTTAAAAAATTATCATATATAAATTACAGATTTAATTACTTGGAGTTACGGAAATTAAAATCGTTTTTTTTTAATTTATTGCAGTTTTTTATTCATAAGTAAGTAGTTCATAATCCAAGAAAACGTTGTACTATACTCACTGTATAAAAAAAAGTTCTAGTGCTAAAGGCAAAGATCCCAGTGCTAATTCTAGTCTAACCAGGTTTTACTTATAAATTAAGGAAAATGGAAACTTTTTTTGAGCGTATTTTCATGGCATAGGGTTCGGAAACCTACTCCTTTCAAGATTGTTGATTAATATTCGAAAAGGATTAAAATAAGGGCGTCATATATTTTCTTCTACTGGAACAAACCGCGAGTGACCTTTTAAGTGTTTTAGAACTATTAGTCTTTCAAATATTTCACCCTTGATGGAAGCTTTTCCAAAAAGAAATAGCATGAGTCATTAACTACTATTCAAAAATAGTATCACGTAATTTAATCTACAGCAGGAACAGCAACAATATAAAAATAGAACAGAATAATTGGAATAATGGATTTAAATCTAAAAATAATATTTATGTTCGTGTTCGGTCCTTATTACAATACAAGTAGATAAAAAACGCTTGGCATTTGTGGTTGGTATTTTAAGAGCGAAATATCATTGATTGTGCGAAATTAGGAATTCGTGCAAAGAGCGTAATTTTTATTTGATAGATATTTGAAGTTTAGACAAAATCAGGATAGAATTTCTATTTTTATTCAAAATCATCGCAAGTGAATCACTAACGTTTGACCTAAGTGAATAATCTGTTCACATGTTAATTCACTTATGGTTCTTAGGTGAATCACTAAGCGTTCTATTTTTGTTTTGAGTTACGTTAGTCATCTGGACGGTTTTTTATTCATGACTTTTTTTTTTATTTTTGCATTTTAATATTACTTTTCTTTATTACTATTTTTTATTTTTAATTGCTGTTACTGTTTTTTCGTAAGCAAAAAACACTGTCATTGTTCGGAAATTTAAAAAAATAATAAATAAAAACACGAGTGATGAACTGAAATTTGAAATATAAGTTTCAGTTCTATTTTATTATTAACATGGAGCTTTTTCGACAACACCGCCTAAAAACATCTTTTTTTGTACAAGACATAAAAAAGGACGATGTAGAGTTTCAATAACAGACTTGAATTTTTTGACAAAAAAAAAAAAATTACTACAAAATACGGGATCAACCACGCGTTGAACAACATTCAGAATGAGCAGACTCCCCATTTATGAGAAAGTTAAAAAGAAACTAAAAGGGTAAATAATTTCTAATATTTTTACTAAGTTGAAAGTTAATCTTCCAGCCGAGAGAATCCCAATATCCTGAAGCTACTAAATTTTTCACAAGCAATTAATCATTAAATCACGCAATATATAATACGAGAAGGGAAAAGGCTCGTCAGGATTCGTTATCTTCCACAACGTGAATTTCTTAAATTATGTTGTCAATTTTGAACACAACATCTTATTCGTTTCTTGATTTGTTTTTTTCTTTTCCGTATGTACCACCTTGGAGATTGAATAGAGCGTGACTCCGAGTACTTTTCCCTCGGAATCCCAAGTCGTAATTAATCCTAACGCCGAGATTTACAGAGCCTTGAAATTTCTGAGCCGAAAGGATTTACAACCATCGTGTAATCCGTGCGTGCCTCGGGGATCGCACATGTTCGATAGTGTGTACGTTGTACTAAAAGGAATTTGGAGGGTGCATGTTGGGTCGAAAATTGAAGCAAATTAACGAAACATGACTGGTGGAAAAATTTTTGGGTTAAAATAAAAATCTCTGATAGAAATTCGTTCACCTGTTTTAGCCACCTTGAGTTATACGTTCCGTCGCAAAACTACTGCAAATCATTTAGCCATATTACGACTGGCGGCGTGCAAATTGAAACAAAAGTAATGACGTGTTACGTTACGTTTTCTGGTTATTATTGAGAATGTAGCAGGATGTTTTAACTTTTTTTTGTAAATAGCTATTCTCGATTATCCATCATGCGACCTTGATTATGCTGGGCACGCCAAAAATCGACTGAACTCATTCGATTTCAACACGCTATTCGCGTTTTTCGATAATCGTCCTCGAAAATCACTCCCTGGCCATTTGTCGTTCCTACCATTGGCTAAATATAGCAGCAGCGGGTTCAAAATTGTTCTTATCATTATTTTTATTATTCCTGTTGTTAAATGAACGGAATATCACCAGGTCAGTCTTAAAGTGAAAGTCCCGAGAGGGAAATTATTTCCCGGGTTTCATTTTATTTGTGAGGAAACTCTACTCTATATTTTCGCTTCTTATTTGTAATTGAATTAAATTTTGACGAGTAATTTGCTAGGAGGTTGTTCAGTTTTGATTCGTGCTCCGTATATTTTAAAATGGGAGTTGAAAATGTGATTGTTTTGTTACCTCGATAGCTTCATGCCTATAACACCTGCATTAGACTGTATGCCAATTCGTGAAATATTTGATTATTTTCGGTAACAAATAGTGTCATATTTTTCTTGTATTTTGAAAATGTATCTTTTATTAAGCTTGTATTACACTGTATGCCACTATGTCAAATTTGCAGTAATATGCAACGCGAAATATCGAATTTGACCGATCGGATACTATGAATATAAAACTAATTCGATATTTCACATTGATTATTGCTGAAAATTTGGCATAGTGGCATACAGTGTAATACAAGATGTAGAATCAAATTGAAATATTCTAGTCTTTTTTGTTTGGCGACTTTAAAATACAAGATGGAGTCATTGAGAAGTTGTTGTTGAGTTTATAATGTATCCAGATTGGTTGAAATAGAGAAAGAAAACTTTGACTTTGACGCTTGTCAAAAAGCCTAATGTTACAGAAGCGTTTCCCGCTATGCGCATCCGTCACGAAACGATACAAAAAACAATGTATGTATAAATTCATTGTAAAATTAGAAAAACTGAAATAAACAAAGACGAATTAAAAAAAATATCCCAACTCTATACTCGTAAAAAAAAAATTGGCAACTACATGTCCTACATTATTAGTGAATTGTTTCCCATTTATTTTCGAAAACATTTAAGAAAAGCCGAAAATTTTCTCAAAACTCAAATAATTCCTGTAAAATAGCGCTAAGCCAGCAAAAATACAGACAGCGTGATGCGACATCCAATGGCGATTATTTCAAGTTTTGAAAATAGCTTTGAACTACATGTCTAAATTATTCGAGGCAGTAATTTCACAATTGTTTTCGGCATGCAAAATTGACAGTAAGAGCTAGAGGCATAAGTAATTGTCCGTTGGCGTCTTCTTTCGCAGCAGATACCAATAAGTTTGTCTGTTTTCTTTAATTTTTGCTGCCTACCTTCCCCCGAAGCACACACGCTAAAATAGAAATTTGACAGTCTGGTGATGAATGCATACACCAGAGCATTAGTGTACGTATAATTAGATTTTAAGCAGACACAACTAGCTAAGTTAGGTCTGTTTAGCTCACAGAAAATAAGATGTATATTTTGTACGGAACGAGGTTTTTGTTTAGTAAATTAAAGTAAACGAAGACCACACAAAATGTTGGCAAATGTGAACAAAAACAAAAACTTCCTTTCGATTTTTTAAAATAATCGGAAAACTTATGAAGTGTTTCGGGTAGTAGATAACGCCCAAATATATTACAATTCCTTGTCCATTCCATTTTTTTTACTTTCGACGACCAATTTTGGATCGTCAAAATTTTGACAAATAGTAGGTCAAATTTTGAGAATAAGATTGGTCTACAACTGGCAGATGCGTAACCAAGACAATAAGAATAAAAATTTGGTTTTGTGTTACATCAAGCAGATTTTCTATATAAATGCACTGCAATCGTCCCAGTATTGAGAAACATTCGTTGGCCTTACGGCAGTGAAGGCCAGTCGCACCTTTCTGTAGTACTATAAATATTACCATGTTATGGCTAAAATCTGAAAATGTTTACATATACATATAAGTAATATATTTTCACTCTACAAAAAAAAACATACTTCTCCACACTGAATACATTTTCTACTAATCCTCTCGGGATTGTTCTGAAATTGAACTTTCATCGCACACATCCGCGTATAGCTGCGGCGATACCAACTCCATCTATTAAGAGATTTTCTTATAAATGGAAGTCATTAAGTAGATTAGACCAAAGCGGGAAGAATAGGGATGAATATGAGCAGAATTGGAATAGAAAAAAAATATTATACAGAACCGAGAAAGGGTAGAGGAAAAAGCATAATGAAATATGTGCAGTAGATTGTCATGAATGGAATGGTCGTACTAGACACTATGAAAGCTAATTAGAAGTATTCAACGAACCGTGGAAGATGATTAAATGTGTTGCGAGTTTTTTTTGTTCATGTTCATGTTCCTGTCGGTCGATAGTAGACTTCTAGAAAGGAGATTGTCAAATAATGTTGGATTTATAATCTCTGAACTTCTATCTCTAAAAGCACGATTAAATCTTTCAGATTTTCTATTTCGATTGTATGACAGCTTAACTTTATTATTCTTAAATAATAGTTTTGCCTTTTATAGATTTGTTTGGTCTTTTTGAATTTGAAACAAGAGCATAGTGCCAAACTTTGTTGACTGCGTCCTTAGCAATCGGCAATATCGTTCCGGTATATTAATTCTTGT
This sequence comes from Beris morrisii, assembly GCA_951812415.1. Taxonomy (NCBI): domain Eukaryota; kingdom Metazoa; phylum Arthropoda; class Insecta; order Diptera; family Stratiomyidae; genus Beris; species Beris morrisii. Next base: position 116,005,946 of record OX638313.1, on the reverse strand, counting down.
CGAACCCACGATGTTGTTTTGTTAGAAGCTCATCCGCTAGCTAACGCTTATTGCGTGAATTTGAGACATCTGATTTTTAACAGTTTTTTTTAAAGATTTTGATAGTAAGTACAACGCCCACATCGGTGTTACAGATGAAACTTTGTATTTCAATAATACTTTAATATTATAATAAGATTTCTAGGTGATCCATGGAAGATACAAGCAGCGTTGAAGAAATACTATTATGCAACCTCGATTTTAAAGATGGAGTCCAAACTGAATTCATGAAGAACTTATTTTGAAATTGAATTTATACATTACCTATGTAGAAACCACAGTAAAATAACACTAAACAATACAAAAGAACATGATCAAAAAACATTCACTCATTCCATCGATTTGTTCCGCAAAAGAATGTTCGCAATAGTTTCGATTTACTTTCATAAATTTCGACACATTCTACAGGGTGTGTAGCGAGCATTCTACTGAAAACAAGAAGTCATTACTAGAAAAGCACTTTAATCGGTTGGATTCGATTTTCAGAAGCCTTCTCTTAACACGAAATGCAACTTAAATGCACTTCAACACAACGATGTCCGCATGCATGAAGCGAACACATTTTCACCCTTTTTGTCTTCGAAAATCGAACAAAAGGATCGCCAAAGTATTTGTTCTTCGACAAACGTAAAGGAAATAATGCGAAAGAAACGAAAACATATTCCGACAAGGACGTGTAGAAAAGTCAAGCGTTTCAAACAGTCTTACAGTAAGGATTTCAGTTCATCGAAGGTTTTTTAATAGTTGTAAAGTAACGAATCGTTATGGAATTTATTTGTCCCCTACATACACAGGAGCATAATAATTCCCCGTCTATTTATTTTTTTTTCGAATATGACAAAACCTTGTGCGAAACAGGAAATAGTGTAGTTATGCTTCCGCGACGGAAATGAAAAGTTAACAAGAACTCAGCCGTGAGTTCTTTCATCCTGTTCAGAAACCTGCACAATAAAATGTATGATTGAGTGACTAAGTACAATTAATCTAACTCCTTGCTTCTGTTTGACAGCGAACATAAAGAACGTCCTATTTCACTGCCTAGAGGTTAATTTCTTTTATAAGGTGCTTATAATGCAAAGGGTTACCTCTACTACTGCTCCGTTTATGAGTTAAATGCGGTTATTCATATATTCACTCGCTAATACATCATTGTTGGTGTTTCATTTTGTTTGAATTGCAAATACTGTTGATCTGTAAAAAGCATATACTGGAAACAGCAGATATGGCTCGGATAGAGTGGTATACTTTAATATTACGGAACAAAGAATATGGATCAAATCACCATCCGGGATGCTACTTTATAACAAAGCTGTGTCGCACTAAACAAGATTCCGCGTGCTTCCAAATTCTGATTAGGATCCACAATCAGTTTAGCAAATATCGTGCGGGACGAAGAAGAAATAACAAAATCCTTGATTACATACATTCCCATAAATGGAGCCATCAGTACCATAATCATTTCTTATTCCTATGTCATTTTCATAATGCACTTCAATTTGTTGGGCCTAAAATTTTTTTTCCGTCATTAGTGCGCTTAGATCCTTCCGCCTCGAAATACTCACGAGCGATTTTCACCGTATTATTACACTAATGTAGTCCGTGGAGCGTCTACTATAGCAAGGCTATGACAAATCGTCCCGAAATGTATTCATGGATGAGGAGGCCTTCCATTAATGCGGAATAATCATTCTAATGGGTGAGCCTGACTTAATTGGTGGTTAGATGGTAATAATAATATAAAACACAACAAACATCATCATTTTGGGGGTTCCCGTTTAAGAGCCGACACAAAGTTTCTAATTTCCGCTGCTATCCATCAGAAAGTCGGGAAGAAGACCACATCATTTATGGATAGGGGATGTATTATAGCCGTTATCTAGCGAAATGTATTTTCGCTGCCGTACATCCAAAAAAGAAGCGAGTGGTTAAGTTCATGTCGCTGCGATAAACCTCTGCTAGCTCTCTAGAGGATTCACTCGAATAGCATCGCAGCCACTACTGGCACTGGTTTCACAACCCCTAGAATTTTGGCGAGTTTGTATACGGGGGTGTATACATGCGTTTAGATGGATTTCGATTTCGTGGTATAGCTGCTTACCGACTTCGTAGACAGAATCGAATATTACAAGGCAAGCTATCGCTCAAAGGCTCTGTCTAGCTAGTCTACCAACCAAAGGAATTAGGGGATGGTTTTAGCTAAATCGATTAATGAATTGAATTAGCAGGAAATTATTTTATGCTTTTGTGCGTTTTCCAAAGTGATAGTTTGGGAAGAGATGTTTTCGGTTTGTCTATTTTAGACTATAAATTGCTAATGCGAGAGTGGGATTGGCTTTCGAGAAGTCGAAAATTTACGAATTAATCGCAGAATATATTCGAGGCTTTAACTTTAAAGTTGTACATATTCAGCAAAATTGATTTAGGAGTATTTCGTAAATAAATATGAAGTAGCGAAGTATGGTGGTTAATTGAACCGTAGAGGAACTAAATTTACGAGTTGCACTCTCAAGAGTATATATAAAGTTATTAAATTTTCACACATTTCCATCTTCTATCCCTTGCGCGCTTTAAATTTCTCAATTACAAATTTTTTATATTATATTCTTGTACTACACTATAGTTGTAAAGACAATAATTTTTTTCCCGTCTGATCTCTACAAAATTTTTATAAACTGTAAATATCTTATAGAATAACTGTAATAAGTAAATAAATAAATAAGTATTACAATCTTGGTCGAACATTTTTTATATTCTTTTTCAATTTTTCAAATAAAAAAGGTCTGGTTTGCTAAAAGATCAGGTTTGCTATACAGGTTGAATTAGTCAAAAATTTGAAGAAAAATAAGTCAAAATTTTTGAGATCAAATAGGCGGTGCGATACAAAAAATTTACGACTACGCTTCAAAGGATTGTATTACACTTGTTTTACACTGTACACCACTATGTCAAATTTTTGACTACTGGCAAATGCAATCAGATAGTATAGTTGTCCAATTTTTGTTTGCCAGATTATTATTTTTTTTTGCTCAACTTTGACAGAACTTTTTATCAAATATTTAACAGCATGGCATATAGTGTAATACTAGCTTAACAACATTTTCCGGCTGATATATTTGACAAAAGTGACATACAGTCAATACAAGCTGCAGTGTCTTAGAAGTTTGATTTAATTTCATTTCCAAATTTTTTCATTGATTAAACAATAATCGGACTTCTTCAACGTAGTTAAACAATCTTAAAAATACGTAACATTGTCGTCAACATTTTCTTGAAACTCTCGTAAACTCAAATACTAAAGCCATTTACATATGTCAAAGTGAAATAAACAAATACCACATTATTTCTATTCAATTCACTTCTAACTTTTCGAAAAGTCAAACATATTTTCATAGGAGTTTTGAGAACAAATTGAATCTTTTGTTCCACTTTCATCCAAAACAGACAGATAAACTTGTAAGCCCCTTAAACTCTGCATACTCGGTATCAAATATACTGTCATTTTCCTGTTACTGCTATATGCATTTTCATTAAATCTTTTTCCTTCTATCCCTACCTTGGCGGCAAGGCGAAGTATGCCATCGTGTAGAGTTGTTGACTTTGTTAGAAAATTTTCTTTATGCGATGAATGCAACTGATTTTACAGAAATCACTTCACCAAGGACTAGTACAACTTATACATACATTCGCGTCTATGTGTAACGTCCCTGAATTTATAAAGGATCTTGTATGTGGGAATATGACGAGTGAAGAGAACTTAAGGAGGCGAAGAAATAAAACTCATAGTCCTTGGTTATTTTATTGGAGATTTCTAGGTAGATAGCAGCAGTACCATGCTTCAAAGTTACAGTTTAATTAAATTCACCATAGCGAGAGGAAATGATTGCAGAGGAGCAAGGACCTTTGTAGAGCTTCGTCAATTCCAAGAATTAGTGGTTTTCTTTTAGTGTAATTATTTACAAAGCGAAATGTTTTTCTTTAACTGATTTTGGATCCTTTTCTAGTCATAATCTAATAAGATTAATTAGTTTTTCTGAAAGAGTAGGTATTTCGTCGTTGGCAGAAATATTATAAATGTTGAAATATAAAAAATATTAATTAATGTAATATTATAAAAATTTAAATATTACTCAAGAGAATTTATTTTTTTGTAGAGAAAAGGTTGATCAATTATTAAGTAGTCGATGAGAACAGCAAAGTAAAAAAATTTAGAGGTGTATAAGATCTTGCTGCAACCAGATTCCCTTCTTCATTGCCAATAATACACATTGTACTTCAATGTTTAAAAGAAATAGTTTTTTCATTTATTTTGGTTATTATACATTCAGGATTTTTACTCATTTTTAGAGTCAGATTTTAAGAGTCAGACGTGAAAAAAATTAAAGTAAAACAAAAAATATCATTGAAATGACCCCATCTCAGAAAATTTTGCGAATGTACTAGTGTGATAATACAAAATCATGTTTAGTACCAGCACGTGATTAATTCCCGCTGACAGTTTTGAAATAAAACATTAATTGAGTATAAAAATCATGAAAAGGAACATAACATCCCACAGACTGGAGGAAAACTGCTGGCATGATCCCAGCCAAAAAAACACCATTAAGTTATTAATTTTAATGTGTTCTTTAAAATAAAAACTTTGTGGCGCTCAGACTCAACACACGTAGCACCACCACGTTTTTTCGAAATCCATTGATATAGGATTAACTTGACAATCTGTAAATATCTATGCTATAGTCTACAGGCTACAAGGTTGCACAAAAATCCCAGAAGAAGAATATTAAATCAAGCTCATTCTCAGTTTAACACTGTAAACTTCCAAACATTCGGGCAACATAAAAAATTCATTCAAAAAAATTTCCTCGAGAGAAGCGAATAGATCAACGAACTGAATTTTATAATTCATTTAAAATAAATCAAATCTATCGTTATAACGATAAAATAAATTGACGTATTTAGTGCCTAATATCAGATACTTGCCGAAAGACATACAAAACGATTGGTCCATAAAAAAATTATCAAATGCGAGGAATAAAATAATGAAATTAATTAGGAAATCGGACTGGTTGTAATTTTTTTTGTGATCTACGGAAGGAGGCCAATTGCCCGGACCAGATATGTCTGGGCGGAGAGCACTCTATTTAATCCAATTATTGATTCCGAGTGGGTCAATTTAGTTAACCTTTCTTGTATGTATAAAATATTTATTCTAGAGATAGTTCTGCACATCGCTCACTGCTTGATAGTAATAATTAGGATAGTGCGATGTTTATCTTATGAAAGACGAGACTTTGAGTGGAAATATGAAGTCTTGGTACCATAATGCGAAATATACCAGCATTACGGGCAAGATAAATAGCATCCGTCTTAATCGACTTGTGCAGTCCTGCCGTGACTTACTGCACGTCTAGACGTTCAGTTTTCCTAGAAGTTCAACATACTGAACATTGCAATATAGATTATTTTTGAATAATAGATTTCCGATTGATTTAATATCATAAAAAATGAAAATAAAGAAAAAAGAGCAAAAAATTCATAAAATTTATAACTACCAAGAATAACAAAGTAAGCTATGGAAAAAAAGTAAAGAAAAATAAGGTTAAAAAAGGGGAAAAGTAACAAAAATACTAAAAAAAAAGAAAAAACAAAACAAAATAAAAAAAAGTTAAAACATAATAAAAAAAAGTAAAAACACAAAATAAAACTGGGCGCAACTTTATTATTTTTTGGGTAGAAGTCCGAAACGTGGTTATTCTTTGGCTTGAAATAACGAAATTCATGAAAATATTGGAAAACCCCTTTTCACGGTATTTTTTTTTACTCCAGCTCTGTACATCAATAAAATTTTAAACTTTTTTTCGCTTTAATTACTCCTGTAGTACTTCTACATATACATAATAAGTTTCAGATTTCTAGCATAAGCCGTTTCTGAGATATGAAAAACCACCCCCCATCCCCGTACCTTGCTACCTTTATCAAAAATTTTATTTTTCTAGGATACTTCTACAGTGACTCTATATGTATAGTCGTCAATTTTTAGCTTTCTATGTTTTGCGGTTTTCGAGAAATAAAAATCAGAATTCTTTTCGCTCCACCCCCTCCCACCATCACTCCCTATACCCACATCCGCAAAACTTTTTTTTCCGCTAGAGGTCTAATGGTCCTTACTCCTGTAAAAATTTCAAGATTATATCTGATACGGTTCATGAGATATAAAAGTTTATTTTTTTGAAAAATGAATGCCTTCCACCTTCAGCGCTTCACCTTCCCCCTCAAAAAGTTTACATTCAGTAGACTTCACTGGTAATTGTATATAAGGAACCAAATTTTATCTTCCTAGCACAATTGAGTGGGAAGTTATTGTAATTCAAAGTTTTTCACCCCTCACCCCCATACCTCACTACTCCCCCTAAAAATTTTAACCCCTTTCTAATCTCCTAGTATCCCTTGATACAACTACAAAATTTCGGCCATCTGACATTAATCGTTCAGGAGATATGGATTTTAGAATGTATCAATCCCAGCTTACAAGCGTTTTGGACGTATTGTCCTCTCCCCCACTCACACACCTCTCAACCCCTATCAACCATTTTTTGGAAAATGGATCCACTATCATAGTACTTCATAAGTTCCAACTTTCAGCCTCCTAGCATAAGCGGTTCCTGAGATCTAGAAACCAAAATTTTTCATCTAAAATATTCTTCCTTCCTCCCGCCTTATTCCACCACCCCTCCAAAACGACCACTTGTAGGCGTTCACCAACTCTACCCACTATAAAAATTTCAACTTAATATCTCAAAGGGTTTGTGAGCTACGCACCTTCAAACGGTTTTGCGTACGGCGTCTACGGCGGACAGACGGAGATTTTTTTTTTGCTTTTTTGGGGTCTACTAGTCCTAAAACGTGAAAATACAAAATTTCAGGGTAGCAAATTTTTTTGTAATATCAGGTCGATAACAATACTTTATTATTAAAAAATAATAAAGTAAAACTTACAGTTTTAATTAAAATTAAAATACGAAAAAGATAAAAAGAGAAAAGTTGCATTGTTCATTTAAATTGGTCAAAATTTCAGATTATTATCATTAAGAAAACACCCATCAACAGGGACGACTACATCCCAGTTCTGAAAATTACTTCAAATGGTTCCGAAACCCTTTTGTTAAACAATCAAGCAGAAGTTAATTACGTGTAAACACTTCTTTCACTTTAACTAACTTCACACTCAGCCAAGAATTTCACCCGGCATTACCAAAAGAAAATTACCAGACACTCTGCACTGAAAATCGTCATCCAGGAAGAAGAAAGTTAAGAATAGTCGCTATGCAAGTTCTCAGACTTCTTGCTGCACTGCAATAGCATTCACGTTGCAATAAGACAATTGTAATTATGTACTCGTATGCACTATGAATAAATTCTATGAAAATCCCTCGCCGTCTACTTCTGGAACTGATGATGTATTCTCGCGCATTAAAGAAAGTGAACTTAATTTATGTTACCCTCCTTCCCTTTTAATTTATCTAGTTGTTTGAAGGATTCAAAGGCCTGCTTGTTGGCAATAAGACGTAATAAGTTCAAAAATATATGCGTCTGGGGAGCAAAATTGTTGAGTTCTATCAAAGAAATCTCTAGAAAATTATTATAACGACTTATTACATAGAATTAGTAAACACAAAAGTTCTGCCCAAGAAACTCAAACAATTTGCTTTGAGTTTATGCATAATGGCGATATTTACTGGTAAAATGAAATTGTACAAATTAATGAATTGTATAGAACGAATTTCAATTGTACAAGATTGGTTAAATATAAATAATTAATTAGAAATAAGACTCGAATTTTGCTTAGGGATTCTTGAGAAAGTGTCGGTGGATGTTGTAGTTAAGGTTTTGTGGGTTAAATTTATTTCAATAAGTACCGATCTGAAGAGCATACATCAAGAGCTTATTTAACTAAAGAATTTATGTTGCCGGTTATAAGAATTTATTATTATGTTGGATTAAATAACAACGTTCTTGAAATCCCATAAATTAAAATCTGGCGTTCTTAAAATCTAATGTTATAATTTCATAAATCAATGTAAATAATAAAAATTATAGAGAAAAGTGTTTCTCGTCTTATTTTGCGAATGGATACTGTTATTTTTTAATTTTTGTAAGAATTGTAATAAATAGAATTGTTGTAAAAAAGTTTTTAATTTCCATGAGATTTTTACGTTATTGCGAAACCGGATTGTCTACCGATCCCATGAAATACAAGTGTAAAAAAAACATAATTTATTTTACTATAAGAAGGTACTACATACTCGTATATAAAAAAAAATATTTTTATTTATTGAAAATAAACTACTATAATAAATTAGCAAACGAGATTAAGAGAAATACTTGCAAAAAAGTCACCACCACTCTTGTGTCCTAAAAATTAAAATCTAGATATAGCATTAGTTTTTGTCCTAGATGAAACATAAAAGAAAATGCTGATCATTTCGGATGTTTGTAGCCTCGGAAAAAAAAGGATTCCAATATCCGTCCTTTTTTTTGACAAACTACTGTACAAATTGCACATGTCATCTGCTACGTATACTTTGTGTCGAAAACACATTGCAAACATAGGAACATGCAGATATTCCCAATCTATCAAAGTCAGAGTCTATGCATTGTTTTGTGTGTCCTTAGAATGGCAGACGGACAAAGTATGACCGCTTCTTGCTAAAGACAATTTCACTCCCTGCATAAAGCATATCAGCATGTCATTTTGTGTTTTGTCTAACTTCTTTGGTCCACATACGTTGAACACATTGGCCAACTAAATTGCTGAATGTGTATAAAAACATCACCTAACTATAGTACGTATGTCGTAGGAATAAGGCTTTGTGACTAAACGTGTGGCTGGCTTATTAAAAAAATTTTATAGCCAATGGAAGCGAGTATTCGTTAACTTTAATCCATTCTTAATACCAAAGGAGTGGTGTACATGAGCTTTTATGAACCTATTACAGACGAAGTTCCTGTTCGAATTCATTGCAATTATTGCCATCAGTTTTCAAATTAACCGAAACATTGTTTTCCGAAATGGTTGCACACACTCAAATTAAATGGAACCATTGTTCGACAAACTTAACGTCCTATGAAATAGTTTCTAAAGGATTATTAAGCCCTGAATAGAAGTGAATAGAACATTGTACCAGATTCTGATCTAAATTTGTTTCCGACGAATATAGTTCGGATTAGAATTATGTATGGATCTGTTATACTGTAATATGTTTTTAGGCTTTTATGAATATGCTTCTACAGCATGGATGATGAACGAAATATTGTATTTACCTGTTTATTCCATCATGGACTTAATATCAAGTACCAGTTTATCAACAAAAGATTTTACTATTAGTCGCAATTAATTAAATTTTTAAGCATAAATTTGGAATTTGGATGTTACAAAATATGTCAGAAATACTGACTCACACAGTCGAAAACAAATTTTGATTAAACATTTATTGCTGATTTCTCATATGAAAATACATAAAAATATATTGAACTCCTTCTCACTCTTCTTAGAAGATGATTATTGAAAAGAGACCGCAGAAGTAAAAATAAATTTAAAATCTAATCAGCACTAAGATATATGGGAGAATTCATGAAAACGTACCATAACAAACTCTTAGCAGTTGGATATCGAAAAAAATTAGCCTTACATCGCGTTAGACTTAAGATATATGGCGAAATTCGTGAGTATGTGTACAACCCCTTTCTTTACACTCACTCAGGTGTTGAATATCGAAATATTCCGAAATTAATTTTTTAAAAGCCCGAGCAAGTAAAAACCAATTTCATAAGTCGAAATTGTGACAAACGTTTGCATTATTTAGCTTAGAGAATTTTTATGGCTTCATAATCGTAGCTTTGAAGTTTCACCTTCCTCATACAAGCGGATCCTAAGATGTAGAAATCAATTCTCTCACACCCCTCTCGAGAAAACTTACCACTGAAAGGTGCTACCCAATCTACCTTTTGTGCAAATAGGAAGAACATATCTCCGGTGGTTCTCGAGTTATGGGACACCAAAGCAGTTTACGTTGGGCGGACAGACAGACCATTTTTTTTGATTTTTCTCATCTACCTCAGAAACGAGAAAGTAAATTTTTTCTGTAACTTCTGATCATAACCACGTATTTTAAAGTTTATTGTAAGGAGCTAGTCAAAGGAGAAAACGGATTTTTCGAATTAATGTACTAAATCTTACGAATTTAGCTAAAAGACAATGCGATAACGATATGGCAGATTTAAATTGTAATTCAATAAAATTTACATCGATTCTATAAATAACGATGAACCTCGTCAGCAATAGCAGTATCCCTTAGTTAGAAACTAAACGATTAAAATCATCAATAACTATAAATTGGACAGAGGAGGACTGACAGCCGGGGAATTAATTTGAATGTATTAGTTATGGAAATATATGGAATGGTCAAAGTGTCAACTACTCGTAGTTACTTGTTGAATAGATTCTATTCTACAGATATAAATACTATGAGATATAAATTGCCACCAGTTAATTATTCCGAATCGTCGAAAGTACTTAGTCGGAATCTGATTCGGTTATCTTCTGTAGTCCAACTTTTCGGATGAAATTCCTTTCATGGCTTCAATGTAGTAACTTTTATCCGAAGTTTTCGTTCTGGGGCTTTTCAATATCACTCACTCCTGCATATTTCCAATTGAATTAGAGTAACTTTCGAAAAGACAGAGACAATTCGAGTTTAACTGGACCACACCAAAGTAGTCATCCAACCGGAGGCATGACAACGAAGGGGGCAGATGTTCGTCCTTTGTACCCACATACACATCCAGGATTTCGGCAATGCACACAATTGAAAACATATTCGCTCGATAAGTTTTTTTTAATTAAGCCGCGTTTAATCCATATGAACGTAGGTACCGTGTTATTCACGTTTGTTGTCATCATTGTATAGTGTATCGATTGCACAACGGCAAGAATGGCCAATTGCCAACTTTTCATTCAGTTGACTTACTGCTCCAACAAACGATTGTGGTCATAGCATTGCGTATTTGATTTTCGCAGTGATATGATGGCGCTGCAGTTAGTCGAGTGAAGCTCATTAAAGTTTCCACTCTTGTTTATCTGCGTTTCATTGTCCCGGTTTTAGCATCAGAAAGCGAAAAAACATATTGTAGAATTGATTGCCAATTAAATTGAACGAAGTTACTAAATGTCTGCAAGAACAATCAGAAACTTTAATTGCAACTGGGATTTGAGAGTTAGCTCAAGACTTCGCGGAACATAAATTTTAAAGAAAGTTACAAGAAAAGCCGGAATCAACCCTGAATCTTGTTCCAAATTAACATAATTTACCAGAAATAGACAGAATTCACCACTGCAGGCGATCCAATTATCTAACCTATAAGTTATAATATCAGTATACGTAATTGAACCGAGCTATATACTTCGCTGTCCAGGAATACTTCCGAAAAGAATTCATGTCCTGATATCCTAACTAGCACCAACTCCATATCGTCGGATAGCTTCCAGGCCCATCGGTCCATTATAAGGATATGTACATATTCGTCTCGAATATTTTCGCCATAATAATTCATGGATTCTTGGATAGAGAAACAATAACGGTCTAAGACGACATAGCTATAGGTTCCTGAAAAGCGTCTATTTTAATACAAGGGCACCACATTCTCCGATGAAATGTAATAGGACATTTATATAGTTCGAATGATGGTTTTCATAGTGCATAGTAGTGTTGACTCGAGGAATCTATCCGTGTTGGTCGCTTTTCATCTCGACACATTATTCTTTTCCTCATCCATCTCAGAAGTTGAAGACGACCGGAGACCAAGACGTTGCGAGAATAGCGTTCGGGAAAATGTAGGGCATAACACTATCCTGCTAGAACATATCTCTGCTCCTTAGCATATTACAGCGAAGTGTAGTTTAGCTGAAGAAGTTTACTCAGTAAAGTACTACTCGTCATAATAATGAAAAAGTAATACACACAGTGGATCAGGGGACGTCTAACCTAACCTACTCCATTCGTCGAGTATATGGAGAAAAGAGGTACCAACGATATGAGTATATGTGTGTGATGTGTGCAAGCAATCATATCTTGTTATTGATTGAGGAGCGAGAATCCGGAAGAATTACGATATATGCTACGTATGGATATGATGGATTTATAGTTCCTAAGGATATTCGTGAATAGTTTCTTCTTTACGGATTTCATATCGTTCCGCTATGCTGCTATTTCTTTAATACTGTATCGACCGACTTAGTGAGTTTTAGTTCCGGTTTTTTCGTTAGTTCGCTGGAGCTTTAAAGCGAAAATATCCCTTTCGGACAGAAGAACCGGAGAGAATGGAAGGAACAATAGGTGTTAGGGTAGTTTTTAAGTGCCCTGAGCCAATGGCACCAATGGCACCAAAACAGCAAACTTGTCTGACAACAAATCCACTACTGACCAATATTGCTAAATTAAATGCAGAATATGCTAGCAAATCAACTATAAACTCGTTCTTTTTGTCATTTACAGAATTATTGCCAATGTTCTTAGTGCGGAATAAATTATAATTATAATCTACGCAGTGTTAAATAGGTGCTTCAAAAGAGGGCTCATTAAACTGTCAAATAAATGATTGATCTGGTAACACTCAAACCGTCTGACAAAGATGACTCTTGGATTAATAAACTCGAATGTGGTCAAACTTCCTAGGCATTTGTTCCATCAAGCATCCTGATAAGACAAAAGTATTATTTGTAGGCTACTTATACAGGCGTCTTGATGTCTCGATAACCAAACGGCAAACATGGTTAATTTTTGTCGTTGCGAGGTATCCATGGCTATTTTCTTATTTCATCACGTGCGTAACGCGAATTTGACACATTCATAACTTTCGTATCGGTTTTTCTACAATAAGCCGTGACCGGTTAATAAATATCCAGAATAAATGCCTATATAATAAAAAAGAACGGAGACAATACGTTCGCAGGCTGTGAATAACATATTTTCATATTTATGAATATTATTTGACAGTTGTGGCACACGATTCAACGCGCTTACTATAACAAGTGTTGCGATATGGCCTGCGTGACGCGATTGTTCTATCGTCCGCGTCACGTTCGTCGACCACTAAAAAATTAAGTCAAATAGGACGGGCAAAAAAAACAATTTCAAAACAAAGCTATGACTAGCAAAGGAGTCCAATATTAGACAAAGTCTTAAAAAACTTTTAATCATTCGAAAGTTCAAAAATGTTGTTTCCGTATAGTCACCACGGAGCAATGCTACTGAAGTAGCAAAATTCTATAAATTGACATTTCTTATTAATCACTGAAAACATTCCTGCATTGAACTAATGCAGTAGGATATGATAGTCTGATCGTCTCAAATTTTTTTTGCTTCGATAACGATCTTCAAGCTTCTTAACTATTTTAGAAATTCACCCAACAAATCAGTTAACCAGAGGCTCTAACTTTATTATTTCAAAAAAGACGAAAACATTTGTCGACAAAATGCACAAAAAGGTTAAGTAATCTGTAAACCAGTAAAAGAAGACAAGATGCATTTCAAAAGTTCGGAGAAAAACTTCCAAGTGGTAGCCAATTACTGCACCCAAAATGCATGTTAGGGAGGGCGCTGCAAATAATAAAAGGAAATTCGCCAATTATTTGCGGTCACTTACCTCGAAATCTGGAAGAGGCAGCCTTTAGAAGCACAAATCCAAAAAAACAAACACAAGATGATGGAAAACAAGGTTGCGATATTCCAAAGATTTTCGACCACATAAAATGTAATCTGAGCAACTCTAAATAAAGTAAGATTACGGGGTAAGATTTTTGGACCACATCCAACATTGAAGGTTGTATTTCTTTTGGTGCGTGTGTGCATAACAACGTGATCGATTGCACTTCTTCCCGGTGTGGAAAGGAGTGGGGGTGCAGAAGTGAGGACGGTTCATTCTACTCGCGATCATGCATTTATGCACTAATGACTTTTCAAGTTTCGTGGAAGAATACGTGAAGGAGGTCTTCGACTGAGTGACAAGCGGATATTTTTGGTAGACTCCTTTCTTAAAGATATTCTAGAGGTGATTGACAATCATTTTTTGTGATTGACAGTCATTTTGACGAGTCCGAAATGAAAATAGAGTTGAAAGAATGATTGCAATGAGCAACGGCCCGTTTGGCAGATTTCGCTCGTCACTTTTGGGTAATTGGGAAGAGTGTGACTATTCTGCACAGCTAGTTGACGTAGAAGATGTTTTTGAGAAAGAAAACTCCGACGAGTGACAAGTTTTGCGGTAGGCATCGTCCAATTTTCTGTCATCTCGTGTGTCTCATTACGCAAAAAAAATCATATTTCAGTTATTGTACTATATCTGGATTCGCGAAGTCTTGATTCATCAAGAGTGTTAGCCAAAGCAATATTCTTTTGCTTTGGCTAACACCTGGAAGCTGTAAGCCTGACGAATTTTTTCGATCATGAGTCGCTCCTCGCTCTTTTGTATTGATATGACGATCGATATCATGAAATCGAGGGCGACTGTACAACATTTCGTAAGGAGGGGCAAGGCTTCGGGTTACAGGAAAATACTAAAGTTTTGAAAATGACATGTGCATTACGCAACACATAATTCATAATTTATAATCATTTTGTTCAATTCCACATCTAATAGATTCTTTCTTAGTGTGACGGCAGCGTTAATTTTACTGACACGAACTACAGTAGAGTCAATTTAAGGTTGGTGGAGTGCAGGTGACAGAAAGTATACTTCCAAGGACGCCCTTACATGAACGCGCTAATTTGATTTCTAGACTATTCCAGTTTGCCAACAGTACTCGAAGTATTTATACTTTTTATACTCTAGATGAAATCATATAGAGTATTATAAGTTTAATCCAGCCCAAAAGTTTGTAACGCATAGAACCAAGCCTCGGACAAAAAAAAGTTATATATTATTTTTTGTTTATTTGTGGCCAAAAACCTCAAATCCGCTTGACGTCCGTCCGTCCGTCCGTCTGTCCGTGAACACGATAACTCAAGAACGCCTTCACCTAGGATCTTCAAATTTTGAATCTGGATGTTTGGTTGAATTTGTAAGGCTAAGTTCGTTAACGGGCAAGGATCGTCCTACTCCATCGGGTAGCTGCCATACAAAATGTCCTTAAAACACGTGTTCAAGAATATTGGTCGATAACTTCAAAAGGGTTTAAGCTACGACTTTGAAATTTTGTTTCTGTTATTTTTCAAATAGTTGAAGCTAAATGTATGATTATAAGGAAAATCCTGTTAGTCCTTCGTGTAGCTGCCATACAAATATCCTGTCAAAATGTATTCACTTAATTTACGAAACTCACTATAACTCCAGTAATTTTTTAGCTACGAATTCGGAATTTTGTACAAATTATTTTTGAGTGAAAAGAAAGTTCGAGTTTACTAGTCAGCGAAATCCTTTTACTCCTTCTGGTAGCTGCTATACAAAATGTCCTTAAAACACGTGTTTAAGAATATTGGCCGATAACTTCAGAAGGGTTTAAGCTACGTCTTTGAAATTTTGTAAGTGCCATTTTTCCAATAGTTGGAGCTAAATGTAGGATTATGGAGAAAATCCTATTAGTCCTTCGTGTAGCTGCCATACAAATATCCAGTCAAAACGTCTTCACTTAATTTACAGAACTTACTATAACTCAAGTAATCTTTTAGCTATGAATTGGAAATTTTGTACAAATTAGTTTTGAGTAAAAACGAAGTTCGAGTTTACTAATCAGCGAAATCCTTTTACTCCTTCTGGTAGCTACCATACAAAATGTCCTTAAGACACGTGTTAAAAAAAAATTTTCGATTACTTTTGAACGCTTCAAGCTACGAATTTGAAATTTTGTACACGTTCATTTTTAAATGGTTCCAAGGAAAAGGATAAATATGTAAGAAATCAAGTGAGTCCTTCCTGCACCTCCGATGTGAAAGTCCTTCAAAAAGGACATTTTTTTTGATGACTTAAACAGTTCAAGATATGAAATTAAACAATGAATATTGTCTTTTAAGTCATCATCAATCTAATGGCAGTCCTTAATAAAGGACATACAACATGCACACACGTAATTCTACTTTATCCCCAACTACAATATAAATCGGAGATCAGTATTCATCTAGAGTATTATACGATTGGCTTGCAGCCGATCGTGACTGCAGTATGTTTTGTAATGCATTTAACTTTTCTGTTGATCTAAACCAAAAGCCAGAAAAGTCATAAACTATGTAGCTTTTAATGTTTGTGCGCAATGTTTGCCTAAATTCAAACATCACTCCATAAATCAAGTAGGTTAAAATGTAAACGGTCACTTTGTAATTTATTAAGAGACTGTAATGAATGCGATAAATCCACCATTTAACCTTCACAACACCAAACGCTGGCCCCATCAGGCCTAAAGTTTGGCCAAAAATCACCACAAAAATTCATGCTATCACATGCAACCATCAAATTAGTGCGACTGCCTTGCCCATCCCAGCGAGAATCATTTGTTAGTGGTCTTTGTCGGAAATCGGACTGAAAAACCTCTGTCTATATTTCGGCGAAGTGTTAAACCTGAGAACTGAATGTCTGACCCAAATACCAAACCCATCTTTCAATAGCACGCGCACAATAATTTTGCACACCCTCGAATCGTACCGCTGTTAAAACGCTTTTAACGACGTTTCCTGCAATATGTTCAACTTCTTTAATGGTCGCCGTGATAAGGCTTAAAGCGTTCTCCTGTTCACCAACATTGTCCTTTAATCCGATTCCAGCCGTCTCAAAATAAACCTCTGAACAAGTTAGAAAGTCATAAGACAAATGGGACTTTGGTTAATATTAGACGTGCGTGCATTGCGTTGGGGTTGGGGTGGAATTGGACTGGCTTTTTGTAACGTGGAGCGGGTTTTTATTGGCTTTTTCAAAAATAAAAGAAAACTACCTACTACATGCTAAGTATAGGTTAGGAAGGAAAACATGCAAAATTTTCAACACTGTAATGTTGTAGTTCATTTTATTTTAAATTGCCCCGTATCTCAAGAAGTGAGAAGGAATCGATTTAATGAAACATTTCGAGTTAATACTTTATTGAGGTACTTGTGAAAAAAATTACCCCTTTAGCTTGGAATATCGAGAATTCCTGGTATTACTTTTTAGGCGAAGAAGTCAAACCCAAAATTATATTCATCATCTAAAAGATATGAAGGAATTCGTGGAAAATGTTTACCTCTTTGTTGGTCAAATATTAAAAAATCCTGAAATTACTGTTTACGCGATTGAAGAAGTGAACCTACTCGACATCTATCAGTCCTACGAGATATTGAACAATTCATGAAAAATTAACCCCTTTTACCCTCTAACGGGTTTAATGACGAAAAAGTCTTCAAATACGTGCTAGACGTCTTTATAAGAAACTCGGTTCGATAACTCAAGCTAGTATTCCACTGTTTGACCAAATGGTCAAATGGCAGTAATAAGCGATGCGAAATAGCGAATTCAAATTAGTCTCACAGTATCAGTTCGGTCAAATTCGCTTTATCGCATTGCTTATTACTGCAATTTGACCACATGGTCAAACAGTGAATACTAGTTTCATAAATAGATAACAAATAGTATGTACAAGTTTGACAGAAAATTCGGCATTTTTTCAAAGAAATTGTAAGGTTGAGAAAGTGGATTTTAATTCCCTGAATCCTCAAACGTTGTCATTGACTAAAAATAATATGGACAGAAATTTTATTTCAAGCTGTTAAAGTCTCATAAAATCTGTTTTGTTCCACTGCCAGCACCTAGTCAACAATTTTAATTAACCCTACTTCTTCAAAAATATGCTGTAATCGTTGTTTATTAAAATCCAGGCAAAAGACTAAACCCGCTCCAAGGACATGCGTCCCGTATAAATCAACTCGGTTTAACAGCTGCTGATCGTCATCAAATATTCATATGGAACTCATGAAAATTTAATTTCCAGTATGTTTTTGTGTAATTCGATTTCACCCGTAAAGAAGGGGTTGAGTAAAAACGCTAGGTTACAACCCTCTTACATAAAAAGAAAATCCATTTGGTTGGATGATGGCGGTAAAGAAGGAAAATCGCAGAACAAGAACACGAACGCGAAATTCAGAGGACATCGATGAAATGAAAATTCAATCAACGAGACACTCGTAAATTAAATGGTGACATGGATTTTACATGATGGTGAAAATTGTTTTCACTTTTTTTTCCACTCGCTTATAGTCGTCCATCCGACCTATGTTGTAGCTTAAGGATCTACGTTCAGGACGAACCATGTAGACATCGTAAAATATTTAAGAGCAGAAATTTTTTTTCCTTTTGTCGTGGAATCGTTTAAGCTTCTTATTTTCCGTGCTTTATTTCCTTTCACTTTGGGCTACGTGTAATTATTATTATCTAGGGAATAGGGGATGATAAGGGATGACGATATTGTGTCGACGACATCGTCGTCTCGCATTGATAATAGAGTCTATAAAAAGATTCAACTTTCGCGTGGTAATGGTCTTAAGATGTTCTTAAACGCGACGAAAAATGTTGAGAACGTACCCGAAAATTACATTAGATCCGGGTTTGTGAAGGGTGAGAGAGGGTTAATGCACGGCAGGCAAAGAAGGCTTGGGTGAAACCAGTTTAACTTTCTAATTAAAATCTGCGGTAATAACTTCCAGGAAGGGAAAAAAGATTAATCTATATGGCAACGCTCAGCCTAGTTTTTTTGGATCCAGGGTTGATGACTTAAATCCTGTTTGCATCGTCAATTTTATTTCCTTTTTAGCACCTCGCTCATACACAAAAAACAATTGTTCGCGGTTTAATCGTATTACGTTTGTCCCAAATTTTTGGCTATGAGTTTGTCGCAAAATTACAACTTTAATTGCTTTTCGTAAAAGGAAGAATCACTAATTACTGTCATAAGTGTTGACATTCTCAAGGAAAAAAATATAAGATCCAGAGACAAACAAAAATTTCACCATTGAGGATGATATGAAGATTCAAGTTTTATTTTACTTATCCTGTGGGCATTAGAAGTTAAAATTCGATTTATTATTTTCAGTGGTGGGAAAAGTTTAAGGTTAAATGATCGTAGGGGATTTTGTAATTGGGAAAATCTCTTTTGATTTTGATCATACTACACTCGGACACTGAAACACAACTACGAAACCAATCCAAACATTATTTCAGTTCGGATTTTACTGAAATACCTTAAATAATCTCATAATAGAGCCCGACCTATGATTTCCGAAAATTATATAGCGCACAAGAAAACATGCAATTATTAATTAGTCGCCCGATCAACATAACCTGATCGCATTAAGAGCAACATTCATCATCCTATAATTAATTTCGAGTTCGGTCAATCCGTCGTCGATGATTCTTTTAATCAGTGCGAGATCAAAGATCTTGCACAGTAGCGCCACGTACACAGCGCACAGATGACACTCCAATAAAAAAACGTTGAAGGGAATGGAATACCTCAAGGCGGTCAACTAATTACCAATTTCATACCTTTCTGAATATTTTTCCATTCATCATTAGAACGCGACACCGCTCATCTAAAATGATGATCGGAATAGGAGGAGGCACCAATGCAGCTCTATTTCGCCTTGGGATTTTATTGGTGCATAGATGAAAAATTGTGTAATGTGTGATCCGGCCACAAGGGTAACTTAATCTTCTTGGGCAAGGAATATACAGAAGGTAATGAATGGCTGAAGGTGTGGATGGTTGGATGATGTCGTCTTCTGGCGTCGAAGATTTACAGGAATTACAAATAATTACATGGAATGAAGAAGCTCATCCATCAGCTTTAATGTACACTTTGTGGAAGCAGTTCGTGTAACCGCATCGCCGTTCAAATCTCAATGAAAAACATGAACAGGTACACCGTGCGAAATTGCATCCCCCTGGAGCCTTGGTGTAAGCCGTGATCAAAAGGATAGGTAAGGAGTATGGGGACTCTAATAAGGCAACGATGGCGACATGCAGAATCTACCGAGCCGAGCACAAACACACTATGCTCGATAAAAATATATAGGTACATCATCGATTTTCATCATGACAAAAGCTGTTTTTCCAGGAGGTTTTTTTTTTCCCGTTCCATCAGAAATCTGAACAGATTCCACCTTCACAGGGCATCTACCTTCATCACCTACTTAACCACCTGGCATAAATAAATCAAACCGCTCCAAATTAATGTTAACAATTCACGACTCCGATTATTACACCGACGCATTCCAGACAGATTTAGGCCCAGGTTGCATATGCGTAATTTGCATATTAATTGCATAGTAATGGTCACTTCAATTAGGTGCACCCAGTGCACGGCAATGCAGCCAAGCTTGCACGTGTAATACTAATATAATTTCGGTTTCGGGTTCATTTGGTTCGCAAATGCGGTTTCAATGAGGGTCTATGGGGGTTGGTTGACCGGCAAATATGGAATGATCCGGACATTCGGACTTCTGCTACTACGGAAGGGTGTTTTGTCTTAATACATTCCTGTATATTGGATAAGTACTCGTATAGGCGAAACGAATGGATATTCGATGTATGGAGTGGTCAGAGGCCGTAGCGCTCAGGCCCGGGATATCATCTAATGATTCATAAATATGAGTGTTTATGGGATGTATCAAGGGAGCCTTCCCGACCTATATATCAACATCAAAAGTCCATTAGGGGATATCAACGCACGTAGTTGTATGTGAATGAATATACATAATAAGTTTCGGCTCGAGTATAGCCCGTAGTTTGTTCGGCTTTGAATTTATTTTATATTTGATGAGTAATTTTAGTAATGGATTTGTATTTTCCACAACAGTTTTCGCCGGCTTAAAAAGTTGCCTGGACCTACGTTCCACTTCAAAAATATTGAAATAAAGATTCCGAAATTATAATTAAATTTTAGTGTGAAGCAAATTTCATAATTTACGGCTGGAAACAATCGATGAGACAGAAAGAACAAAAATCTAATTTTTATTCCATGATTAAGTATACCATCTTTTAAGAGCCCAACGCCACCAGAGATTCCGTTCAAAAGAAAGTTTTAGGTTTCCTTAATTTTAAAGTCATATAAAATTAAAAAAACAAAAAAATAGGTTTATTATATAAATATCAACATAAAAGTCGTGTTTCTCAGGAAACTATACTTTAAGATTTGATACATTTTTTCTGAGTAAATCATTGCTAAATAAGTCTCAGAACTGAAAAAATTTCAGCATAAAGAAAAATTGGACCGATTTACATGTCGAAATCGGTAAACTATAATTAAGTTTAATTTTTTGTCCAGATAGCTTACGTCGAGTTGACCAGATGATTGACTGCGACTGTCTAAATATAGCAAAATGGAAAAACATTATTATTGTATGCTATCTCCAGAAGTAATTGCTTACAAGACCCATCAAAAATCAACAAACCTCGAGGCCAGGTGATAACTCACGCATCGTTTTCCATATGCCCAGCCCAACATACGCACCTTTTTCACATATTGGAAAATCCTTCACAACCTTTCGAAGCTTTCCATCACGTCGACTTTTAAACTGATGTATTGCGCGTACATTTCTTGCCCATAAAGCCGAGAAAGATCATTCGTCGACATGAGAACGACATCCTGGACAACTTTATGACTTGCGATCCCCCCAAGACACGGTTCAGCGAAGACGATAAATTGACGTCGTAATGAAGTTCCTTAGGGCCTGAATTTTTGTATTATTTAGGGCAAGAACCGATTCCTTTTTATTTTTGTATGCCTTCCGTTCCAATGATGAATTGACGCCAACAACAATCCCAACAACCGGGGCATAAAGAAGAAAAAAAACGGAACAGGTAAACCGACAAAACCTGTGGTAAAATACACAGGGATGTCTAATTAAGTTGCACTGTACACGCACCTGGACAAGTGTTTTGTGTCCGTCAAAGCTCAGCGCGGTGGGAAGATTGATTGAGGTCCAGGGACAAAACGTTGATAGCCAGAGCTCCAGGGCTTCAATTGTAATACCTATGGCTCTCGCTTACCTTCGACATACCATAAATTCTTGGAGACGTTCTTAATTTGGTCTTCCGGACTGGGAAAGACGTCAGCAGAGTATCCCGACAGGGTGGGGCCCAGAGGTTAATTGATTTTCATATATAAAGTTGGCAAAATCGACCCTGATAGTACCTGGCTGGTGGCTGCTCTATCAGAACGCGATTTTCTATAGACTTCTTATTTTTTCTGGTCGTCTCATTAAGTCGTTATTGTCGTCACATTGTCGTAATTTGTTACTTTATTGGAATCCCATAGTTTTTCGATTGCTATAACGACAACGTCATCAACAATCTAATTAGGGTGGTGTTTTTTCTGTGGTAGGGCAAATGGGTAGCTTTGTTTAAGGGATGGCTATGGAAATCATGACTTGTTTCAATTTTGTTCACCCTTGGATACAACTTAATTTCATTATCACGACGGAGATGAAAAAACGGGAAAATTTAATTGAAAATTATTCAGTTAATGAGTGAAATTCGTTTAATTCGTTTCCCTTCCCGTTAGTAAAAGAATGAAGAAATTCAAATGTTGCTTTAGACTACGTCCTATTCAATTCTTAAGTTTAAGAGGGATTGAACGAGCCAGTGCATTACGAGTACATGAATTTATAAAAAAAATAATAAGAAAAGCTATTGAAGTTAACATCGAAAAGATGAGAATTACGTAACGCCAAGGTGATGTTCGATACATATAGAGGATTATGCTCATCCTAATTAATTTATACCGTCAACAGGACTTTAAAATGGCTTGAACAGGTCATTTATAAAAATTCTCTAGGGCTCGCTTCATAGCATATTGAACGTCCAGGTGATGTGAAAAAAGAAAAAAATGAGAGAATGCACACGACTAAAATGCAAAAATAAACCCCAGATGAAGACAGAAATAATTTCCGAAAATAACGTGGTACCTACTGAAAAAGAGGGTTTAGGTCCCAGAACTTCTCCGAAAAGCTAGTTTCCAGTGAATTCTAATAAGTATTGTAAATTTGAACAAAATTTGCTATCCTGAAATGTTGTATTTTCGCATTTTATGGAAGCAATAAAAAAATCTGCCAACAGTCTGGGCGCAACTTTATTATTTTTTGGGTAGAAGTTCGGAACGAGTTTAATTCTGAGACGCGGTGTAGGTTACTGTGTGACAGAAAACCTAAAAAAAAGGTCGAGAAGTGGTTAGAATGGGGTCGCGATAGAATACTTACGCCGCTGCCACATATAACATATGAATTACATAATTGGGTCATGCTCCGGGACGTGGTCTAGTCCTAGTATAATATCAGTTGTTACGCCATTAGAAGATTTTTCGTGATTTGGTTTTGGGCCATCATATGAAATCGGAAATGCGTTTGTAGACGATTATATAAAAAGTCTGTGGAAGTGCAAACCAATCTAATATCTCATCAATCCTGAGAAATATGTCGAAAGCCTTACGCCCTATTGGAGTTGAAAAACAAACATCCTAAAATCAACTTTTTGACGATTATATAGGAAGCTTTAGGAAGTAAAAATCAATTCGATATCTTATTAGAACTAAGAAATATGTAAGAATTTGTGAAAACATCTGCAACCCCCTTGCACTCACTTTGGGGTTGAATATTCAAAAATCCTGAAATGAGATTTTAGATATATATAAAGAAAGCTAGAGGAAGTAAAAACCAATCCGATGTCTTATCACTCTTAAGAGATATGACGGAATTCGTAAAAACGTGTTCAACCCGTTTTTACACTCTTAGGGGTTGGAAAAACAAAAAACTTGAAAAGGAGTTTTAGGTGATTATTAAATAAGCCCGTGGAAGTGAAAAGTTATTCGATATCTAATCAGACCTGAGGGATACGGCTGAATTTGAATTTTACACCACCTTGGGGGTCGAATTTCAAAAAATTCTGAAAACACTTTCTAGGTATTTATATAAAGAATCCGTACAAAAAATATTAATTCAATATTTGGAAAGACCTAATAGATATGATGAAAATCGTGAAAATATATGCATTCCATTTTCGCTGATCATTTTTTTTGCCCCACTTTCGAACGCCAATAGATATTTGAATTTTTTTTACTCAGAATTACTTTTCTAATTGATTTACATATACGTACCGAATTTCAGCTTTCTAACATAAGCCGTTCTATAGTTAGGAAAATCACCCCCCACCCCCGTACCATACTACCCCTATAAAAAATTATATTTTTCCAACATGCTACTGCTATAGCTCTATCTAAATACTAAATTTAATAATAAATATTATTATTAATACTAGTTTCAGCTTTATATCATTATAGGTTCTCGATATATAAACATCGGAACTTTTTACTTTTCACCCTTCCCCACCCTTACCCTCTACACCCACATCCCTGAAACTTTTTTTCCTGCTGGGGGTCTTTAGGCCTACTTCTGGCAAGAATTTTAAGCATCCATGTTACACCGTTCTTGAAATATGAGACGTGATTTTTTAAAAAAATTCTTATCCCCTCCACTTCCATTCTCCACCGCCCCCCTTAAAAAATTTTACTTTCAGCAAACTTTATTTGTCAACCTTAATACAGAAACCAAATTTTATTTCTCTAGTGCAATTGGTTCGTGAGATATCGTAATCTAAAGTTTTTCACCCCCCACCCCCGTACGCCACTGACCCCACTCAAAAATTTGTTTCCGGTCTGTTTTCTTAGTGTATTACCTACAGATGTTCATTAAGTTTTAATTTCGTGACATTAACCGTTTAGGAGATTTGGATTTTAGAATGTGTCGATTTCGGTTTTCTTGCGTTTTTATTTTTTCCCCCACTCCCACACCCCTTCACCCATATCAAGAATATTTTTGCAAATGGGTCCACTATCGAAGCTCTATATAAATTCCAAGTTTCACCTTACTAACATAAGCGGTTGCTGAGATCTAGAAATCAAAATTTTTCGTCTAAAACGCTTCCCCCACCTCCCCCCTCACACTCCCACCTCGCAAAAAGTGGTCACTTCAAGGGACCTACCCAGTCTATTAAAAAAAAAATTTCAATTGAATAGCTCATAGGGTTTGGGAGCTATAAGCTCTCAAACGTTTTGCGTACGGCGGACGGCGCAAAGACGGACTGAAAATTTTTTTTGCTTTTTTGGTGCTTATTAGTCATGAAACGTATAAAAAAAATGTCCAGGGTAGCAAATTTTTTTTTTTTAAAAATCGATAACAATACTTTATTATTAAAATAAAAAAGTAAAACCATTGTCCATCTGTCCGTCGTACGCAGACCGCTTATGCTACGAAATTGAAGCTTGGAATTTATATAGAGCGATGATATTTCAGCCCCTACCAAGGAATCCTGACGTGATTGATTGCAATCTGTCTCTACTTTGTGAAATTGTTCCATCCTTGGTAGTGGCTGGACATTCGACAATCCCAGGTACTAGATACGGGCGCTCTCTTAACTAAAGTTTCAATCATTTTCAGTACTGAAAATTGCTATTCAAATTTTACCAAACTTATTTTCTTGAACGCTTCTGAAAAATCTTTTAAATCCACTCAAATAGCAAAACATTAAATTTAACAATACTAGCAAAAAAGATTGTAACAATCTTTAAGAAATCGCATATGTATATGCTCACCTCGTCATACAGCTTCAACCTTGGGTATTGCATTCACGATAGAATTCATATCATAAGGCACGTACATCGCACATACCTTCTTATACACACGCATATACGTTTTTTCTGTCTACAAAAAAATATTTCTTGCAATCCTTATAAGAGAATAATCTGGAACACTATGCTATCGTAAAATCCTGACATATCATCTTTCGTTTGGGATCCTCGAGACTGTGATTTTATATCAGATTTTCGTGCGAACAAGTGGGCTAACGAACTCCTTATAACGATATCCTCCAGGCATATTCACTTCAGCAATCACCTTAAATGCAAAAAGAAATTCCACTCGATATAATTCTGCAGTAGTTCCATAGGATATGAAAGTGCTGTTGACAACGTCCTAGTATCGTCTCAACTTCCTTTGCCTGCTTGTTGCATAACAAAAAATTCTGGCAAACAGGCCACAATCCGGACAAACTATACCAAACTCAAAAACATGCCAGCAAACACTGTATGTGAACTCTTGCCTGGGAAAAACTAGAGCAATATAATTCCCAAGGGTCTCTAGAACTTTTAATAGTATTCAAAGTATGTATTGGGGGTGGACGAGAAAAGAGCGGGCGTTGAATCTAGGACGGAGTAAAAGGAGCAATAAAACACACTCACGTCGAGAAACTAAAAGACGTGTAACTTTGTAGGACTTACCAAGTTGAGTAGGTTTTATTAGCGACGTAATTAATAACATTTTTCAAAACAAAAAGTTGAAAATTGTATTCTTAGACCGTACACAGTTTACACTAAGGGTGCGCTCTATCTGACACCCGACCCTAACCGACGCGAATCATTCACGGAAATATTTCTATGAGTGCAGAGTACAGTAACCGAAACTGAAGTTAGTAAGACTGGCTACTGGTTATATACCCACGTATTGTGACGGATTTCTTTCCCAATAAATCTTCCACATGAATTGAACTCATTCGAACGAACGGGATTGATCTCGTCAGTGTCCATTGATTCGTCGTGTTTTTAATGTTCTATTTCACCGTGTAGAGGCAATGTCCGAACATATACCCACTCTGTAGGTATACCAAACTTGTTGCAAACAACAACAAAAAAATAAACAAATTGACCATGTTAAATTGCGAACTGATCCGGAAATGCCGGACCTTACTTCAAATCCTAGTTCTATGAGAAAAAAAATCATTTTCATGAGGATGCAACCCTGAAATCCGATATATTGGCCGCATATCGTTCTTTTTCCGATATGAAAATTATATTATCGGAAAATTGAACAGGATTTTTTGCCATTGCTCAAAACTCAAAGTCGAGACGAATAAACTCTTGCCACTTGGATGCACCCGAAAAGCAGAACGGCCTGTGAATTTTTATTTGCTTTATGTTGAGGATTCATCCAGCCATCACGGAATCAAGCAAATAACCAACTGGATTGGGGAAATGGAGTTTTCACCGAGGTTCTGTTTTTTTTTTGTATTTGCGAAAATGTTATCGCAAATTTTCCGCACTAGCTCTGGATTTGAATCAGAGATTATTAGCGAGTGTGATAAATTTGAGGAGGAGGGAAAGATGCACTTGGATCTTGGCTCTCGGGGATGAGAAATTACTTTCCTTTACGTCCTTTGAATAGGGTTGTAAATGCTTTCTTTATATATTCTAAAAAAAAACAGATACCTTAATTGCTATTCCGAGTTATTGGCTGATATAATACTGTATGACAATGCTATCAAGCAATTTGATAAAAAAAAATTTACTTTGGTCTTAATGTAAAATAATGTTAGCAAACAAAAAAATTTGAAGATTTCATTATTTGGCTGCAGTTGCTAGTGAAAAAACGCAAATACTTGATTTAGTTCTAGTCCTTAGAACACCAACTATAAGGTTGTAATCTTATGGTTGCTTATATTCAAGTCCTCCGTGCTTCTGTTGTAAAAGCGCTGATGTTATTATTGTATATTCTAGACTACAGGTGAAAAGACCATGACCAAAGAAGGTTCTAGAAATATTAATCGTGAACCATTCGGCTCACGAAGCGCTAGTACTCATTCTGTAAAGTATTGTTGTATAAGTAAACCCCTCGTTTATTATTCTGTTAAAACAAGAATCTTTAAAATGCGTTAAGGTTTGATTGAGTTATTGACTTCTCTCGCCAGAAAATGGTGGCACTTAAATAAAGGCCTTTCTCAGTCAAATCAAGTAGAATTTCACCTTGTTAATGGTTCAGTTCACTTATCCTCAAATTGTTTACAAAATCCTTCAAAAACTATTAAAACCCTTGCTTCAGCACTCCAACTATTTGTGCATTAAAAAAAGATCGAAAACTTTCTCTGCAATCAACTTTTCAACATCACGTTGAACCGAATTTTCACTCTATTAGTTCCATATTGCGAAAAGTTAACACAGCCACAAAGAACAAAACCTTAAATTTTTGCACTAAATTCAGGCATAGAGAAATATCTCTAGTAATTTAAGTTTTATCGCTTTTAAGGCTCGAAACTGTTAAGTAAGCACACGGAAAGCAGTTTAAACTTCTCCTTCTTCGCCTTGGGAACATGTGAAAACAAGTCTGAATTAAAATCAGGTTAATAAAATAGCAAAATCACAGATTTTCCAACTAAAAGGATAAAGTGAGAACGCAGGTGGAAAATATTTTCGAAAATTTATACCCTTGTCCTAAAACAGATGGCCCAGAAGGCTTCAAGATTTCCAAGCTCCGTGAAACAAAGGCAAGTAGGAAATAAAGTGTGACTCAAGCAACTGCAACTTATAAACGAACTTCAAACAACTTCGCAAAAAAAAGGACAAAAGTTTTAATTTTTGTATACACAGAACGTTTGTACTTCGAATAAACTCCTGAAGGAAATAATCCTGCCAGTAGCCAGTTCAAACCAGGAGTGTTGTACAAAAAGCCTTTCCAGTTTCTAGAAAATGGAAATAAAGAAAAAGTTTCGCGAATTATTTCACACTGAAGTGAATCCAATTCGATATATAGAAAAACTATGGGAAGGAAGAAGACTTGATATTCCAAACAAAAAGGAAAAATCAGCAAGGAATTAAGTGGACCCTTATTATTATTTATTGCCTAGAATTCCCTGGGGCTATATATGGCAACCCTATCACATAGGAGGCCAAGATATAACTGAGAATTTTAGAGGCAACAAACGTTAAATAATTTTCCCCGAAAAAATAACAATAACACCCTGCATGGCTGCAAGGGTTCGTCGTCGGTACAATAATTTCACCGGAAGAAAACAGTATTACGAAAAATCTGAAAGAAAACAGAATCAACAAATGATGTGTTCTCACATACCTGAACTTAAGGAACATCACATAGAGGACCCCACCTCTCTGCTGGTCATATTCAAATGGAAATAATGGAATCTTTAAATTTGGCATACACCTTCTGTACGTTCCGAATTCCGAAAAATTAGTTGACAGTTTTGTGTCGAATACTTGGCATATACAAGCGAACTTAATACTGCCTCGCTTCATCAACCCGCCATTCATCTATCGGGCCCAGCTTTAAACTAGAAGTCCCTAGAACTTACTCTTTAGGTGAATGTGGTGGGTGTGCGCTAAAAAGTTTTCCATATTTAAATTCAAAAGGCAACTATTTCCGCCATCGCGACGACGACGGCGACGAGTTGCAATTGCGTGACAGGAAGAATTGAAAATTTCAAGTTATGTGCCACCGAAGTGCATGGTACAAAACATGCTACCATACTGTAGACAAATAGGAGGATGATTTAAGGGATAAAAGGGGGAAATTGAGGCATTTTAGATTACAGAAATTTTTGTTTACAAGCTGAAAATGAGATTTTAAGTACCTGAAGTTACTTGCTCCTTATAATTGAAGAGAAATTAAGGCGAAATTGGAATTAGGAAAAGCGATTTAAGTTTCATATTCAAGAATTTACTAATTGCATACCTAAGACCTGAATCCACATAAATTTAAAATTAAATCCGCTAAAAAAACTGAAATTAACCACAAAAATGTTAAAAGGGACTGAGATGTCGATATAGAAGATTAAGAAGAATTATTGATCAAAAATGCATTTCGATATGACTAGACTTTTTTAAACGAGTTGTGTCCAGGACCCCGGTGCCTACAATCCCAAATTAAAATTTCTGAAACTTAAATTCACGAAGAGAAAAGTCCCGAAACACAAATCCCAAAAATTCAAAATCAGGAAAGT
Organism: Beris morrisii; assembly: GCA_951812415.1. Lineage (NCBI taxonomy): Eukaryota > Metazoa > Arthropoda > Insecta > Diptera > Stratiomyidae > Beris > Beris morrisii. Next base: position 115,976,063 of record OX638313.1, on the reverse strand, counting down.
AAAAATTCCGAAAGATACAATCACGAATTACAAAGATCCGAACCTTAAAATTTCGAAATTTAAAATGCTACGCGTAAATTTCTTGTTGAATATTTTTCCGAAAATTTATTATGATGGTAATATGATGTGTTGATACCACTATGCATATAAAAAAAATTAAAAACAAAATCCTGAAATAAATCCGGGATTTAATGATTTTGAATTTTCTGTTTTTCCGGCTTTTCGGGATTTAGACTCACCGTGTTGGTGTAGCTTCTTCAAACATATAGAAGAAACGATTTAAATTCTCTAGATGAAAATTTCTATCAGAATATCGACTATTAGAACTGAAACATTGAAATGAAACTAAGTCCTCCCCTTCTATATGAAAACACGCCAATGCTCTTATCTCTATAATGTCTTTAGTTTATTATATAAAAGCCTAACGAGAGAAAGCTGTATGGCACAAAAATATACCAGCAACGTAATAATAGTATGTACGAGAAGAAGAAAATAAAACGTGTCCGTTCGCCAAGTCAGGGATAACGAACAGTTCAAGTCACGCTATTACAGCATTTACATACCCACAAATTGTATTAGCGGAGATGGTCGCTATTAAAGGCTGAAGTCGTTATATTCCTGAGCAATGTGCTGGTTTTGTTTTAGTCCTTTTCCATACAGACCAGGCCCAGGGATAAGCTACGGTATGTGTATCGCGGCGGCGAGTATTTATGTCTGCAAATCATGAAATCAACACGCAATCGTCGTATGAATTGTATTAATCTAGCTATAGTCGGGAAGGGTTCAGATTTTGGGGAGATTCGAATCCAGCACTTTCGATCCAATAACCATCAAGGAACGACGAGCATAGACGGAGCGAACACTTGTCTCTTTTCATTGTTTCCAAGATGGAACTGTATCCTTTTGTTGACTAAAACAACGACTATCCTGCGTTGCTGTTTATAGAGCGCCCCCAATCAAATCGATATGGAATCTACTAGCTAGTCCGATCAAAAAGTATTAGATAAAGTTTTATAGTGGAATAGAATTGAAAGGGCGTTTATTTCCGTTTCGCCGGTTGCTTCCGCTATGATTATTCGAACGGCAGAATTTAATTTAATGGCAGAGTGAGAGTCAATTGTTTGAGAAGCCTTAAGTTTATTGATAGTTACTGTATCAATCCTTGGAGCATTAAAGTTTGATCATTGCATATCATTATTTTGGAATTCATTTGGTATGGATTGTTCCGAGGTGAACCTCGGTAGCCGACGAGTACGCGCAGTCTTTCTAGGGATAATGGATACGAATCCAGTTCATGGGCCTATATCACCCTTGCTCTTAGAACGCGATTGAAATAGTAAAAAAGGATCTGGAGAAAAAGGAATGATCCGAAGAAGTTATTTTAGATAAGTTTATAGAGGAGTAACGTGTAAGGGATGGAGTGCACTAAAGTGCGAACTTGTGAGTTTCTGCTTCAGAATTCGTACAAACTTATAATTAGATGCATAACTGCAGGGCTCATGAGTTTCTTGGCTGGAACTTAACCTAGAGAGATTAAACGTTGCCATTTGATGGCCGATTCCCAGAAATTGAATTTGATATTCATTGTTTTCATAAAAATTTAATTTCGGTAAAAATTACCATCGCAAGCAGACGACTTCTTCAATTTACCGTCGTCTACTTGCATAAATGGAGTGCTAAATCTCAGCGCAGTTGGCAGCTACCGCTGTTACCTCCATTCAGGAACTTATGGCGAAAGCATTTTAAAAGCGATGCCTTTGGCTCCACAAAGTGTGCATAGAAAAGTGAAGGGAGATCCTTGAGTTTAGTTACTAGCCTGGTGTGCTGCTTTGCTAGAACCCAAAACAGTGTACTATAATACCGTTGAACACCTCTTGTACCTGAGTACCTCTAGAAGAGAACGAATTCAGTAATATCGTCGAGTGTAATTTACAGCATTCCACTGCTATAGCCGTGGGGCTTGTATAAAAATATATTTTTGTATAACAAGTTGTGGTGGGTGGTCCTTACACTCCTAAAAGTTAAGTGTAGAGGAGAATGAGCCTGTTTTGGATAAGCGGTACCAAAGGACTATTTATACTGAACTTGCTGCATACAACTGCAGAAGGGAGTATTTTTTTCCTACGAACAATCAAGTAATTGCCATGTGACTTAGTAATTAATGAGCCTTAAATATATGGTAGGACTGTACGAGAAGGGAAATGCAAGGCATTATGTTTGCATTCGCAATAATTATGTTTTAAACAAGTGCATTTTGAAGGAAAGGATACTTATGGCTGTGTGCTAATAAATATTACGAACTTCAAGTATTTTTCTACTCGACTCGTACATATTTATAAATGTCAAAGCCGCAAAGTTTGGTTGAACTTCAAGCAAACTTAATCGTTCAGAAATGTTGTACGAAAATCGATATTAAGGCTAGTTAGCCCACAATCTCACCAAAGCAAAGTGGTGCAGAACCACTGAAACTAGAATTCCCTCTGCATTTAAAGCAGGTCTCTCTCTTGAGAAAAAGTGTAGTAGCTTTTCTTTACTGTTCGGAACTGAAGTTGTGTTCCTTTTGCATCTAAGCACAGTGCCAGCAATGAAAAAATAAAAAGGATTATTATAGAATTACATCGGCTGGAAAATAACAATGACCCACTACGCATTTTCTAACCCCTTCTACAATTTGTAATTTATCCATGGATGCAATTCGAAAGTTATGCTTTCCGCCCAACTGGGTATTCTTTCCTTCAGTTGCGTCGAGACCATAGAGATATAAATACTGGAGACGACAAGACGCCGTTTTTGTATGAAGCACTTTGAAGCATTTTGAAGCCAAATTGAACGTTTTTGTATGGAGCTTTTGATGACAGGTAGCAGTGAAATGCAAATAGTAGCCTAGTATTCAAATGTTTGGCGTTTTTCGTGCTCAAGACCGGAGTACAATATAAATGTGAGTAAGATGTTAATAGTAGCATAGTGGTTATTGCCAGTCCTTTGCGAGGAATCGTCCGGCTTCAAAACAGTCGCTGCTTGTCACCTCCAGTACATATGTATATCTCTATGGTCGAGAGCGTCGATGAGGTATGGGGGCAACGACAGTGCTCCTAATCAAGACGCGACCGCCGTCCATAGCCTTTACCTGTCGCCAGGACTCATTCAATCCTCGAATTTACTTCGAAATTGATTGGCTCCGTGTGTTTCTTGGACGAAGGTATGACCGGTCATATCAAACAGGTTTTTGATATTTGAACCATCTTCTGATCAAACCAATTTTTTTCTGTTACTGAGATTAAACAGGTTTCACGGTATAATCTCCCTTCACTATCAAATATAATGCGTCCCAACTCTTTTTCCGTTTCCAACATTAGTTTGCCTTATTGATGCAAATGGATTGTTATTCTTTTCAAGCTTCCCTTCAAAACCAACTGATTCACATTTCACAAGTCCCATCTCAATCCCGAAAATCGAAACCCAAACAAAATCCGGACATAAAACAGATGTCTTATCAGTTTATATACACCCTACATAAGCCATTCATCACTTAACGAACTTGAAACCCACTTTTGCTCCACCACCATAGATGGATCCAGCTCGACCAAATCCCAAATAAAATTTACACAATGTCGTCGGTAGCTAGCTCTCCAATGTTCTTCTGTTCTGGGCTGTACGATTGTGTCTGTACAGTAGAAAACTTTCCAGAAAAACGGAGGGAGCCTCTCAACTTATCTCGCAAAACTCCTTATGTGATTTGTGACCACCTCTTTCGGTTTTCAGGATGAAAACCATAAGCCTCCTTGCTCTCAACATTATCGAAACAGAAAAAAAGGAAAAATCGTTGGTTTTCAAATCTACCCGACGCCCTTTGCTATTTTACGAGGAGTCCCGAATTCCAGTCATATCCCCTGCTCCCCTCTCTTCCTTAAACTCAGTTAACGTCGCGTTATCGGAATAAAACGAGAAGAGGATTTATTTTTTCAGAGAAAATATCTGCACATTTTCTGATTATAAGCTTGTATGATATGACCGTTACCTGTGACGTCACATACTAAATCATCAACACTAAGGTCACTACAAATTAATGTTTGGCGTTAATTGATTTTTCCTCGTCTCTGCGTTTAAGTGAACAAGAGCAACAAAAAAAAGAGTCCACAGGGAGTCTGATAATGGCATCGTGAGCCATTTATCGACTATGTACGGAACCAACCTCGCAACAACAAAAAATCGCATATACCCACACAAAATTGATATTTTCTTTTTCGTTGGGTAAACAATTGCGCGTGGATTTGTGTCCTTATTCCTACTCTGAAATGAAATTGTTTCATTATTTGCTATGGGTTTCGGGTTTTTTTCTTCTGCCTTTTTGTATATTATTGTTTGCCTGTAAATACATACGTTGCCCATGACCGCACTTGATATATAGGCTGGATCATTCAACTGAAAACGAGACCCATATCAGTGCGGTTACATTAAAACTGATATTGACTCGATGACAAATTACCAACGACAGGTCAATCAAAAACCAGATCGTTGGTTTTATAAAAAAAAGTAACAATTTTGATAACTCGAACACAGGAAACCAGAATGTATCGAATTGATAAAACTATAAACAAAATTCGAATGTCCGCGCTATGTTGACTTCCTCAATTCTACGACACCGCCGCTTAACTCAACGGCTAGCTCACAAACAATTTTACATTACGCTGAGATCTTTCGTCAAGAAATGTGAACAGCATACGCCCGATTTACAAACTTTAAACTTTTTAAAGTAGTACTCAAATATAAGCATGCAAAAGTTCTATTATCATTATATCATTGGAGGGCTGTGATGAACAAGATGTGGAGGATATTAAGGGATATACAAAAAATTAACGATCGCTCTTGTGTGCTAAGCTTTGATTATTCTGAGTCATTGCATTACGTCCGCCGCATTTTTCAAGGTGGTCCCGCCAAACTATTCCAATTGAAAATTCATTAAACCACAAAAATAGCAAACATTGACCAAATACTTCTAATCAAAATCAATTTCTCATCTGCCAACCGTGAGATCACTCAACGATTCAAATTACATTGCATAATTTAGCGAATCTCAAATGATTTATTTGTGAACACAAAAAAAAATTGTCATCACTGAAACCCCAATTACATTCATAAATCATCGTTATTTAAACAAAAAAAAGGCAAATGCATACCGATAACTAAGTTCGGAAGTCGGAAGTGGGAGTGGGTGGCTCCGAATGTGGCACCTTTAACGCTTTGAACTATACACCGCCACTATTGCCTAAAAGGACATCATGACAAAATTACATTTTACCTTACCAACGCAAAAACCAAAATTGGTTTTCATTGAGTAAAAACCACAAAAACCATTTCTAACGACATCGTGCTGTTGTGAAAGTTTCCCAATTTATAACGTTAAATTTTCAGCATTTGTATGTATGGCAACTAGTTAGTTTAAATTCACATCATCAGTGTGAGTTGTGGTTCGAATAGTGATATCGAATGGATAGAACTGTTATGGGCTAGTTTTTAGGTAAAGTCCTTCTGGGCTATTAACTTGGTCCTCGGAACTGATCACTCAGAGATAATAATAAATTATAGTTTACAAGGATTACTATACGGAGCGCTAGGCTAGAGACAACAATGTAATCTCAGAGTAAATTCGGGCTTCAATAAATATGTATGTACAAGTAAGACGATTAATGAGACCCGAATGCAACTGCGAGAAATAATGGATTATTAAAGTCAAAAAAAGATTCGATAACTCGGTCTCTTCGACCATTTCTTAATTGCCTTATTAGAAGTTCTCTGTCAGAAAATCTTCTTAATTTAGCTCTCGTATAGTTTCCTCTATCACTTATACACCTTCCGATCGAATTACCATTTAGACTGTACCAATTGGCGATAGTGCCACTACTCGACGTACTCGTCAACGAGATGGACTTCAGTTCATGAATTCGAACTCGTCGGAATCCTTGAATTCAGAATGAGACGGACATAGAAAAAATTCCCGGGAGACTAGACTGCTGCAGGACATTGATAGAATCCAAAACGAGATACAGTTGCATCGCACTAAAAGCGCACAACCGGAAATCTTGTTAATTGCAATTTAAATCGATTTGCCCGACTTTCGATTCGACCAGGTAGAGTTTGAGGCGAAAGGATGCTACATGGTGTGGAGAGATCTTCAGTACAATTTGTCTTTAAATAAAATTTTAGTTGACTATTGCTTGTTGTTGTTGTTGTTTGGTGTGGGGGAAGACACGCAGCAAAGCAGCGCATCTTGAGCACTCAGGCCAACATGACCCATTGTACTATTGCTTAATGCTGAAATATGTTTTCAAAGTATAAAATTTTGATGGACTTACCTCGTCGGGAACCTGGAAGGTTTCGAACCAAACACATTGCTCCGGTTCCGCATCAGATTCTTCCGCAACTGGAACCGGCGACAAACAATTCCGAAGCACTACAATATTTTCTTCGTCGACACTACGATAGTCACCGTGCTGGGTTTGAGCATTCCGCAGCATTTCTGTCGACATTTCGAATCTAGATTTTAGAATAAAGCGCGAAAGTAACTTTTTAGGACGATGATCGTGCTGATTTCCAGGTGAAATCGATATTTTCAATGTTTTTATTGAGTTTTTCTGCAATGAAGGAATTATTTAAAAGAATTAGCATATGAAAGGGTTAAAGGTCGTTGACTACCGAAAATGCTAGCGATCGACAGTGACCTTATAATGGCTCCTCCAAACAATGTAACCCAAGAGAGGCTATTGTGTGTTATGTTAATTTCTGTATACTCCCAATATTTTTCCGCTGTAGATTTCAGACTAACTTTGCTGCAGGAAACTCATATAATTTTGCAGGATTCGGGTTTTTTAAAGACACCGAACTAGATTTTGGAGTCAGTCTTTAATACGTAATTTTTAAGCAGAAGAAAAATGTTGGGTGGAGGATTTAGAGTTGTAGAATGTAAGCGGTGGACGTTGTTTTTGAACTGTTGAAGATTGTATTTTTTAGGAAAAAGATGACATGACAATGCGTTCTAAGTTGCTGATGAGCTGCTTAAATTTCACTGTTCTCCACAGAAAGGGCTGTCCTTACTGCATTTACATCTTTCATATCCAAATAGTATTACTTACTAAAGAAATAGAAAAAAAAGAAAAGATGTCCGGAATTCAAATTTCAAGAACAAACAAACATCGAGCTCGACCATAGGCGCGTCTTCTAATAACAGAACTCCCAGACTGCGACATGCTCATCATGCCACGCCGTTTTAGTCAAAGCTGTCCGGAATCGGTTTTTTCCGGACCTGAGAAAAATTGGACCATGTAGTGCGGGCCTTATGTGAAAGTACGTCTAATTTCGGAGGCCGCTCACTATTTATTCAGAAGTATGGCATTCAACAGTTCTGAAACAACGTAAACTACTGCTTCAGACGCTGATTCAAATTGTTTTGTCAACAAGAACTCAGTTGCGCATAAAGAACTAAAGGGTGATTGCAAAATAGCCGGGTTACACACAAGAAGCGAATCGTGTCTTGCCCTGAGAGAAAGAATAGCTGAAGAAATCAACCAGCCGCCCTAAAGTACAAACCTGACCCTGTGATTATTTTCTCCATAGTAAATTGAAAAGGATCTAAGACGGAAAAAGTTCGAGCAATTTTTAAATGGAATTAAGGCTCTGTAAAATGCAGAGATGGTCATTAAAACGAAAAATAAAAGATTTTTTTACATTTCAATTTATTTATTTATTTAGATGCCCTTGGGTTGCCTGAACCTTTTGACTGTCGTAGTGGCACTGTTGCTGCCGACACAGGAACTAAAGTGAGACCGAACCACCAAGAAAAAGGATAGTTCTGATTTCAACGAAGCGGTGGTGACTCAATTGCACCTTACGAGTGACAAGATCTAACAGAAGGTATAAATCACAGAACAATCGCTTCCTTAATACCACTGAACGCTTTTATTCACGGAAAACGTTTAATTTGTGCGCAACAGATTTAGGGGCTTGATTGCCGGGAAGAGAGACGGGCCTCCGATCAACAAGTGATCGTTTGTTAGCCAAGCGTGTGCGTATTGTGGAATGGTCATAACGGATTAAAAAGCGAATCCTTGATCATCAAGGGAATCCAAAGCGAGGAACCTTATCGTAGGACAAACAAATCGCGTTATTACTGAAACTAGCAGGAAAAGAACTCAAAATGACACTCTGACAATTACGCCGGTTGGTACGTGAAAAAGGCTCCAGACGCCACGACCGCGTGTCTGCATCCTGGCAGGGTTTTCTTCGCCAATAAGTTGATTAAAGAGTTTCACAAACTATTTTACTTACAATTAAAGCCAAAAACGACCTACGCAAAACCATTTAATCAAAACAACCAGCAAAATTGACCACAAACTCAGAAACCGCGAATTTCTTACGACAGCACTTTTTTAGGTTATGTTTATACACAGTACCACTGACGTCTGGTCGAACATCTGTCGAACGCAATCAAAACACGGAAACTTCTTCATCGATTTCTTCTCACTTTCTCTTTAATATATTTTATATATTTCGATCACATTAAATAAAAAAAAAATATTAATCCAAAAAGCTTACAATCTAGCGACGGCGTTATTCTCCTTCGTCCCATTTCATTTGTTTTTGTTACCTTGAGCCAACGGCCGATTTCCTTGAGACGAAGCCCTTCCAGCGCCACCACCACCACCACCTCCTCCTCCACCACCTCCACCGCCACCGCCGCGATTCGCAAACGTATTCCGTCCGCCCGATCGTCCTCTTTGATTCTGTCCACCGCCGCCACCACCACGGGGTTTCATTTCCGTTCGATTGCGCGACTTGACCTGTGCGTCCTCTTTGACCATGTCGATGACTTCGTCCGGAATACGCAAGTACTTAATTGTGCTGCCGCGAATATAGCATTCAGGCATTCTCCAGAAACGGTCGCCGTCCTAAAAGAAGACGACGGGCAAAAATGCCGGTTAGAAGTATGGAGCAAATCGAGCTGTACGTACCTTCGAGGTGCAAATCACATCGCGCAGATTAATATTCATCCAGGTGTCACAGCTGACCAAATGTCCATTGTATGTTTCACCGTTCTTAAGCTCGACCAACTAAAGTTTTACGGAAAATCAAAAATTGCACGTATAATCACACAGTTGGTGGACATTTTTTTAAGGTTATACTTACCATAGGATGGCTCTGAGCGGTTTTTAGTAGAGACAGTGGTAGCTGTAATGTTCAAATTCCTGATAACATTTGGGGTATTTATCAGAAAGCAGAACTTACCATTTTTTATGAATTTTCTCAAGTTGTTTGGATCATTGACAAACGTTGTGAACTGTCAAAGTTTCGAAGTCTCCGTACTCTTAACTGTCAGAGCTCCGTTCGGTTTTACACTATGATACAGTCGCCGCCGTATTGAACTGCATTACCGCAATATTTTAACTGTTTCACGAAAGAATTTTTTAACACAAAAATTAATAAAATGTTTTTGAAAAAACATCAAGGAGATAGTCAAATTAAATTGCCAACGCATAACACTACACAAAAGAAATGAATTTATCCAGAAACACAATGGAATCGACATCTATGCAACGAACGCAGCCCTCGAACTGAACGAGCCTGTCACACTGAAATTTAAAGTCGCATCGAACGAAAACACTGCCAAAGCGCACCAAAACATCAAGATTCGTACGCGAGAAGGGACCGATTTTTCTTACAACTTCTCCGCGTTTGTTGAATTCACTTTTTGATTTAGCCAAAGCGTGCCTAGATAATTCGCATTTTGAGTACAAAGTAGCGCTTACAAGTGCCTTCAGCTCCGATCATGATGGCCAGCTCTTCCAGGTACGTTAACAAAATAATCGACGGCCCTGACAGATTTCCATGTAATCGGAGCGACTCATTTGCGACTTGGCGTGAAGGCACAGAGAAATTGTGAGATTATTGCGGGTGTTAGAATTTTTTTTTTATTTAGTTACTTGGCGATTTGCAGTAGTGATGAAATGGTTTGGTGCGGTGGTTGAGACAAACGGGCGGTGGGAAACCCGCGCCTGCCTGTATTACTTCTGCATCCTTGGGAAGGGTTTGGTGTGCCACAAAAGAAATTGATTTTATTTTCAGTGTTTTATGGCGGTTGTGATGGCGCATTCGGTGGCTGAAGGGCTCAATGAAACGCCTTTCGCCGCGAAATTCACTGGTTCGGTGCGTGCGGGACGGCCTCGTTGCTTTTTTTTATTAATTTCGGAAGACTTTCTAGTGTGCCAGCAACGCAATAGCCACTTGGTTTGTCTCCAATTTTAATTGAGCGGGTGAATATCTGACTTTTGCTCGGTGATTTCACCGCTCCTAGAGTTAAGCTAGAAAACTTCTCACAGAAGAAACGAAAAAGGGTTACGTAACTTCCAGAAGAACCTCGAATAGCCCTGCGAAAAGGAGTTGATCTGCAGCGTATAAAGCTTTACACGATTAGGCAGCACCATCCTAGCGGAGTGATGCTGCGTTCACAACAAAACTCCATTCCATTATCGTGGAATTGTACTCCAGTCTCCTAGTGGGACCATCATGATCTGCTTTACGCGATATTCCTGCACATTAAACTCGATACTTTGCCTCGTTCTAAAACCCCGCCGGAATTTTAGTTACGCCGCCGAGGTTCAGAGTCTTCAGAGTCGCAAAAACAAAATTTTTTCCCTTTTAATTTTTACATCTTCACGCATCGATACGATTTCTGAATATTCTGCCCCACATTTTTGTATTCTCCCCCACATCTTTGTATTCTGCCCGACATCTTTGAAACGTAACCTTGCAAATTTCAGACCGGACATGACGAACAAAGTATGCTGCTACGCACATCCGGACGCTCCTCTTATCGAAGACTATCGTGCCGGCGACATGATCTGTTCGGAATGCGGCCTTGTAGTTGGCGATCGAGTCATAGATGTCGGCTCCGAATGGCGAACGTTCAGCAACGAAAAGAACGGCGTCGATCCGTCTCGTGTCGGCGGTCCCGAAAATCCTCTACTAAGCGGCGGCGATCTGTCGACAATGATCGGCCCCGGAACTGGTTCGGCATCGTTCGATTCATTCGGCACGCCGAAATATCAAAATCGCCGAACAATGAGCAGTTCGGATCGAGCCTTAATTTCAGCGTTCAAGGAAATATCAACAATGGCGGATCGCATCAATTTGCCGAAGACAATTGTCGATCGGGCGAACAATTTATTCAAGCAAGTGCACGACGGTAAAAATTTGAAGGGACGATCGAACGATGCCAAGGCTTCGGCTTGTCTGTATATCGCGTGTCGGCAGGAAGGTGTACCGCGAACATTCAAGGAAATCTGTGCCGTGAGTAAGATCAGTAAAAAGGAAATTGGACGTTGCTTCAAGCTGACGCTGAAGGCGCTGGAAACCTCGGTCGATTTGATCACAACAGCCGATTTTATGTCTCGATTCTGCGCCAACTTAGGTAAGACTATACACTGAAAATTTCTCTTTTCCCGCCATCTAATGCGTCGACGCTTGATTTCAGACCTCCCCAATATGGTACAACGCGCCGCAACACATATCGCAAAGAAAGCAGTTGAAATGGACATTGTGCCGGGACGTTCACCGATCTCGGTAGCTGCAGCAGCCATCTACATGGCTTCACAGGTAATTGCCACTTCGTTGTCGTCCTCCCGTGCTAATTCTAAACTACTAAACATCTTTTTTTCACGCTTGCACCCAGGCTTCGGAACATAAACGCAGCCAGAAGGAAATCGGCGACATTGCCGGCGTAGCAGACGTTACAATTCGACAGTCGTACAAACTAATGTACCCACACGCCTCCAAACTATTTCCCGAAGATTTTAAATTTACCACGCCGATCGAACAGCTACCACAGATGTAGGAAACCAAAAAAGAAACAAACAAAATTTACTACAACTGTTTTTCCCTCCCTACCCCACGTGTTGTTTTTTTTCTCGCGTTATTTTCCCTCTCACAGAACGTTTGTAGCAATTAGGAGAAATAACGATTTTTATGTGTTAAACTTAAGCAAATGATTTTTTTACATATACTTAGAAAAGTAACGAAAAGTTGTGTAACCGAAACAACAACGATATGTAGAAGTGCCGTTTTGTATAATTTCCCCTACATGGGCAAAGTGAAGAACGGAGCGTTTATTTTTTATATCCTTTTACTAAATCAAATCCTGATGGTGTCCCACACACACCCTTGAAAAACAAAAGAAAAACACAATCGTGAAAACAATTCCTTTCTAGTATTCCTCCTTTGAATTTTCATTTAAATTTTATGCATTACAAGGCTGTAAATGTTTGCCTTAGCAGGTGTAAGTATTCGTGTATTTGAGCAATTTCTAATTTATTTAAATGAAGGCGAACCAACAAGGCAGAATAAATAAATCGAAGTTTTATGTTTATTGAACGAAAATCAAAAGTATTTTATTGTGTGTGGCGGCGGGAGTGCCTTTATTTTAGTTGGTCTATGAGTAAAAAGAAAATGGAATACTAATACCTTGTTTCAGTTGCCTCTCTTTAATCCTAAACGGAACTGGGGGCAATTGTCTCGCCTTTTACTAGCTTACGAGAAGTGTCGTATCGATAAAACGTTATATTTAAGAAAAATCTGGTCAGTCGATTAATATACAAAAGAACTAATACTTGTATTTAGATAATGTCGACCATCATTGATTAATTTAAAGCCCAAATAGATTAATATTGAAATTTTCTTTCGATTCCCCCAGACATCATGTCCAGTCACGCTTTGGTATATGTTTACTATTTATTTTTACTTATTTCCAGAAGCACTAGGGTCTCTAAAAGGTAATTATCGGTTAAATAAATGGTTTACTAATAAAGAGAATTTTTTCTTAAGGGGGGACTCGCCATGTGTACTCTTTTTTTTTGTCAATTTTAGCGGAAGCTGCTCCAACCTAGGAGTTTCTGCAAATATTGTTCCACTAGAATAGAAATGCCCTAATTTGATCAAAGAGTTGCGCGCCTAAGTTCTTGAAGCTTACTCGTGATTTCAACAATTTTATGGTGGAAAATGTTTTTTTATTTCTTGAGCTAAAAAATAAGATTGATTTTATCGTGAATCAGTGCTACGCAGTTTTCCCGTCAAGGCTTTTAACAATAGACTGTCTTAATTGCTGTTAATCATCAAATATTTGGGATGACTATGTCCGTAATCTAATCTAGCTTAATGCAAAAATAACTGATAACAAGACCATCCCCTCTGCGCAGCCGAGATTCCACTTACAATATAATCCGGGCTGGCGGGATCCTGCTTCTTTTGCCGTTCAGTCGCAGTTTACTCTGATACCAAGAGCGGAGCGCTAGCATATTCTAGTCTAACTTCTAAATCTTAGTGTACAACCAATAAAATAAAAACTACCTCTTCGAAATTGGATTTTGAAAATAGCGCCATTAGTTTGAAATAAATTTGTTAATTGTGACTGCAAAGTCTATTGTTCAGAAAGCTGCAAAATTCTGTAGTCTACTGTGTGCAGCGAAACGTCAAAACAAACCTCTCTTATCAGCTGTTTGAACAGTCACTTTCACAAGCTTTTCGTTGGGAGTTTATTTTCTCGCAGTTCGACGGGCCGTCTAATTGGAGAAATTGCACTGAACTAGCGTGTGAAAATAATGGACAAAAGGATCGGAATGGAACGCGGCGGCGGCAACACGGAGTTCAGTTCATCGAAACACGCCAGCTCCAATTCGCTCGACTCGGACTCGAAATCGAGTTCGTTGAACTCGAAACATGGGGCGGAGACCATCGTAAGTATCCGGTATTGCACCAATTCGAAACCGCTTTAAAATTTCACCCTAATTGTATTGCAGATTCCGCGCGAAACTCCCTTCATCTATATGAACGGCGAAAAAGAGCAGGACCAGAAGAACGATGTGACTCACATTTGTCCGTATCGGGAGCCGTCTGTCGGCACCCTGACCATAACAAATTATCGTTTGTTTTTCCGGTCGCATCCGATGAGCGATCGCGACCCGCCCGTTGTTGTTGACGTACCGCTCGGTGTTATTTCACGCGTCGAAAAAATCGGCGGTTCAACATCGCGCGGCGAAAATTCCTACGGTATTGAGATTTTCTGCAAGGACATGCGGAATCTTCGGTTCGCGCACAAACAGCAGAATCATTCGCGCCGGACGGTTTTCGAGAAGCTTCAGAACTATGCGTTCCCGCTGTCGTACAACGGCAAGCTGTTCGCGTTCTCGTACGCTGAGCAATTTATCGAGGACGGCTGGAATGTGTACGAGCCAGTGGCCGAATTGAGGCGAATGGGCGTAAATAACGATACGTGGCGCATTACGAAGATAAACGAACAGTATACGGTTTGTGACAGCTATCCGGCCGTTTGGGCTGTTCCGAAGGCCGCGACTGACGACTTTTTAAAGAAGGTAGTCACGTTCAGGTCAAGGAATCGACTGCCCGTGCTGTCGTGGATTCATCCGAGGTCGCAGGCTACTATTACGAGATGTTCGCAGCCATTGGTTGGGGTACGTAGTGACGAGAATTTATTGTTAATTCCGAGCCCCCCTCCATTCGACTCAAACTAGAACTATTTATTGTTTTCATAAGCATCCTGTGGAGCTTCACGGAAAGCCAGTAAAAGCTGCGTCTTAGCTCTTATTTTAGCTACCAGACTTTTTTCCTTATCTCCTCTTTTTCATTCGTTTCTTTGGATCTGTCTTTTTTTGACGTATTCGGAGCAATTCTCAATTCTCATCATTTACCCATGAGTTTATAACAACCAGGGGAATTTCTAAGCGTGGCCCTGTTCGACACTAACGTCTCGTTTACTTCCTTCGTATCAATTCCTGTATTGAACCTTCCGAATGGAAATAAATTAAGTTTGCCACCAACAAATTATCTATGCTTCAAACTTATTAGAAATTTGTGTCTCTTTCACCTTTCACTAGACCTCACCTTTTTTATAAATAGAAAACTTTTTTCATCTTCGCCAGGTTAGCGGTAAAAGAAGTCCCGACGACGAGCTCTATCTGAACTACATAATGGAAGCGAACGCACAATCCGACAAACTGTCGATAATGGACGCACGGCCAAGCGCCAACGCCATAGCAAATAAGGCCAAGGGCGGCGGCTATGAGTCCGACGATGCGTACAAAAATGTCGATTTGAATTTCCTCGATATTCACAACATACATGTGATGCGCGAAAGTCTCCGAAAATTAAAAGAAGTTTGCTACCCGACAATCGACGATCAGAAATGGCTAACGGCCGTCGAAAGCAGCCTGTGGCTGAAACATATCAAATGCATTTTGGCCGGATCTGTTCGAATTGTCGACAAGATCGAAACGATGAGCACGTCGGTAGTGGTACATTGCTCGGACGGATGGGACCGAACGGCACAATTGACTGCCTTATCCATGCTTCTGCTGGATCCGTTCTATCGTACGTTGCGCGGATTTCAGGTTCTCGTCGAAAAGGAGTGGCTGAGTTTCGGGCACAAGTTTCAGCAGCGCATTGGTCACGGCGATAATCGACATTCTGATGCCGATCGTTCACCGGTGTTTCTACAATTCATCGATTGTGTGTGGCAGGTAGGACAGCAGTTCCCCAACGCGTTGGAATTCAACGAGCACTTTTTGATTACGATTCTGGATCACTTGTATTCGTGCCGGTTCGGTACATTCCTGTACAACACGGAAGGCGAACGTATGAAGGAAGACCTCAAGCATAAGACTGTTTCGTTGTGGTCGTATGTGAACTCTTCGCACGAGCTTTACCGAAATTCATTGTACGG
Organism: Beris morrisii; assembly: GCA_951812415.1. NCBI lineage: Eukaryota > Metazoa > Arthropoda > Insecta > Diptera > Stratiomyidae > Beris > Beris morrisii. The sequence goes on along the minus strand of OX638313.1, from coordinate 115,960,282 downwards.
GGCGAATGCTTCCGGAGTTCAAACGGTGTTGAAGCCATTGGCAAGCATGCGAAATATAAAGCTGTGGAAGGGATTGTACTGCCGATGGAATCCTAGCATGCGGCCGCAAGACTCGATCTATCAACGAACGAGAGAAATGCTTGCTCTGCAGGAACAACTGCAGCGGCAGGTAAACGATTGCCGCATGAAGGCGAATCCGCGATGTACTCAAAGCACTGGCCGGTTGGCATCACCCCTACACTAATATTGTCATTCGTTTTTATTCAAGTAAGTCAACATTCAACACAATGTGTATAAATTTTTTATTATTATTAATCGTATTATTTAATAAAACTATCGAATTAAATTAAAAGCACAGTTTTATAATTATTACAAGTCAACATGATGTTTTTTTCTGGTGTTTGCTGCACCGTTCCTCTTCCCCTCCTCGTAGTTTGTACTCTGATTGGGATGCATATCACATTTGGGACTTTTCGATTTCGCTACGCACGAATTCTGTTCGTCGGCCGCTCGAAACCATTTCCGGTACGTTCGGAACGGATCGATTTGCCAGAACTTATGAAATGATATTGGCTCCTCCATGGCCAGCAATTTTACCGAGTAGTCTGGCGGTCGAGCCTAAAATTATTAATTACCGTTATGGGTTTCGTAATAATCTAATTCTGTAATGAATTAACTTGATGAAATCTGGATGAATGTATCGCTTTGATGTCGTGACGCTGAAGGCAAACTCCAATGATCATATCATCCGGTGACGATATCGTCGGACATACGCACTTTGTAATAATTTTCCTTGCTGTTCGTAGGCTGACCGCCATACCACCACCTCCGGTGATGTAATTAAATCCATCTTTCGAGTGTAGTCGATAGCCGTATCGTTCGCCAAGGTATACATGCTCGGTCGAATTGTAACATCCTAAAATATCACAGACTCTCGATACACTGTCATACATTTCGATGTGTGGGGTGGAGGATTATTATAATTAAATGCAACAATCAGCTCTGATGTACTAATGCCATTAATTACCTAAGCAGTGTGTCATCATCGCATAGGACAATCCATTTAATTGGTCTCTTAAGCCTCGAATTCATCTCGTCGATATTTCTGAGTGCCAGCTTAAAAATCGATAGCGTCTTACCACAGTGACCTGTTTCCGTGTTGGGTACATTCGTTGTGACTGTTGGTATCGTGTCATCTACATGAGAAGAACGAATCTTTTTCAGAAAATGTATTTTACCGGTGGTGTTGCGGCAATATACTCGCCATCAATATCACTAAAGAATTTCTTATGCACCGCATATTGGCCCCAAGTTCTTTCGATTGTCGGTATCCTTTCGTTATGGAATTTATGGTATGTCTTAATCGCAAAGTAAATTTCCTCTGCATTGATACGCTCCTTGAACGAAAGTTAACAAGACGATTTATAGTCGAATTCGCACAAATGAAATTCGCCGTTGCATAAAAAAGGGTTTCTTGAGTTACGAACTGGGCTAAATTTATCATCAGAGTGGGTGGAGAAAGACTGACGTGGGATTTTTGTATTGACTTAATCCCGGAGTAGACAGGAAAGGTTTTTGTAGGGATGATTGTTTCCCATTTATTTAACGATTTGTACAAATTGGGATTGCAATATTTCTCTTAAGAATCGTTTGATAGCATAAGTTATTTCACATTCATTACTGGCTTTTCACGAACAAATTCAACACCTTTTCACACATAGAGGATAAATATAGAAAAATCCTGAAATTGATCTTGACGATTGCATAAAAAGCCTGAGGAAGGAAAAAACAGCCATCAGACCTAAGAGGTATGGCGGAATTCGTGAAATAGTATACAATCCTTTTACATTCCCTTAGGGGATTAATATCAAAAAATGTTGAAATTATTTTTTAGTCGATTTTATACAACGCTCATAGAAGTAAAAACGGGTTTGAGACATCCTTCGGCCTAAGAGATATGACGACATTCATGAAAACGTGTACTACACTTTTACACAAAAAAAACCATGAAAAATGATAATTTAAATGTGCCCATTTTGACTTGACTTTTTTTTACATAAATAAATTCTCTTGTACGTCTACCCACCAAGTTTCAACTTTCTAGCATAAGTAGTTCCGTACCGCCCTACCCCTTTCAAAAAATATATTTTTAGAACGCTCTACGTAAACACAGTTTCAGCTTTCCAACATGAGTGGTTCTTGAGATATAAAAATACCCACCAACTTTCAACTTTATAGCATAAGTAGTTCAGCTCCTTTTTTCATACGAGTTATTGAGCCAACTTCATGTATAAATTCTAAGAACCGATCTTAAACAGTTCTTCAGATAACTCAAGTGATTTTTTTAGAAAAATGGTTAGCATCAATTTCCGAGCTCCCCTCCAAGCAAAGCCCTTCAACAATTTTATATTCAACGAACTTCGCTCCACACTTAAATACACAAGACAAGTTTCATCTACGTAATTGGTTAGTAAGATATCGTAATTCAAAGTTTTTCACCACACTCTCGCTTGTCACTAAAAATAGCTCAAAGCATTTGTGCGCTACGACCGTTCAAAGGCGTTTGCGTACAGCGGACACGGACATTTTTGATGTCTATGTGAAGATTAGTAATATCAGGGTAACACATCTTAATTACATCAGCTGTACAAAGTCCAATTAGTACAACGATTATTTTTTGAGTTGAATAACTTTGTTTTCAGAGTTCACTAGTAATATCCTCTTTATAGCTACGTCCTTCATATTGCGTCGTGTCTACATCCGACAAGTTAAAAAACAATATTTTTTGGACTTCACTAATTTAAAAAAAAACACATTTTTTTAATCAAAAAAAATCTGTACTTTGTAGCCAAACATTTTTATGGCATATTGCGGCATTTAAACCGATGGATCATAACTCCTATCCTTCCTTCCGGCTCCATACCGAATAATCTTATTAATCTGGAAGCAACTTTTCATAATATTCGCAATGGAAGGCCATCAAAAAGTCACAGAGGATATTTTAAATGGACCGTCACCGTCCAACGAGCTGCTTTAAAAGACGTCGTGCTCTTTTCTACGGTGCCCCGAAGTCATGCATACATCCCGAAACGGCGTAAAGTTCGTGGTACTACGGTCGAAAGAAGACCATAAAACCAGACGACTATAGGATCTACAAAAGAGCCGAGCACCACTAACAACTAGCTTTCAACGTTATTCCACAAAAAGGGCATATGCATATGCCCCGAGAAGAAAGGACCGATTCCTTTAGTTAAAATTCCATTCGATGGTAAACGTCTTTTCACTTCCATCCACCATCTCGCGTTGCCCGTACAATTTCTTTATTTTTTGGATCCCTCTGGGCCATAATAAAGGTCCATCCTTTTCCGTAACTCGAAAAACACCCCCACCTATTCCAACACATTACATATAACGAAATGAATTTTTTAAGCAAAATTCTGCGACATAAAGCCATACTACTTCTACTTCCCGTCGGTGGTAAAGCAGCAAGCAAATATTCGAGGAAAAATAATTTGAAAGGAATAAAAAGGACCAACAATGTGCATGAAAATTATTACACTCTAAGGACTCTTGTCTGACACTTTCGGGTTCAGGTTATCCAACCCCTTCTTGTAGAAATGAACCATAATTTGGTTGTCCTGCACAATATCCTGGACTACTCATTTTCGTATTTTCCAAACGAAATTCGTGCATTGCATTGAACGGCTCATTCACTCGTACACGTGGACAAATAAGGAATTGAAACAGAATTAAGGTATAGTACAAGGGTCGGCCTACTTACACATGCTGCTCTCGGTTGACTGACATAAATAGCACACCCTTGTGCTTTGGTCAGGCAGAAATAAGGTGATGCTGCCATCAGTAATTTATGTCCATTCGCCTTGTATAATTTAGAACGAGTCCTTTCATTCCCATGAGCCGAAGCTCCACCACCCTCAGATTCATCGCTCCCAACTGCTCGCTGGCGATGACTTTGGGACAAAGATATATCCGATGTGGGGTTCAGTTTATTATTTTCTGTCGTCCTCATATTCTGCCAAATAAATAGCGAAAGCTCGTGGGATGCATCTATAAAAAAGTCCGAAGCTGGCTTCTCTGCCTGGACACGTTTTGTTAGTCTGTAACAAAAATGGAGTTAACAAAAACGTACCATTTTATGCTTTGAGTTATTGAAAGAAAGGACTTCGCTAAACTTGCGTACTTTTCAATTAAAGATGCTGTGAAGGCGAGACCGGATCGAATCAATGGATAAGGAAACCATTGCGGATTTTCGAAAAAGGCAAAATGATGAATAATTGTTGCTTCCTTATCGTAAATTGGATGGCCCAAATATATGTCCTGAAAGAGAATTAAAAATATCACATTTTTTCAACCGAAGTCAATTTCGTACCATAGTCCAATCCCATTCACCAAGTCCTTTCAATAAGTTCTTCACTTCAATTGAACTTTGATCCTCGCACAGGACAATCCATTTTATTTCCGATCCGATAATTTTAGATTCTTTCAAGTCAGGCAGGACAGCTAAAAATGTCCAATATCCTGGATGATTTACAGTCTCGTGAAGGATTTCCACATGGATTGAGCTATTCTTGTCGAGATATGACGATTGGCGGTAGATTTCCTCACGTAAATTGCGCGCTAGTCCGATATGGTGGGGATTCGGTTGGCTCAGGATGAGGATGAGGAGTTCGCTTGGTGCTGAAATGAAAGTATTGAAAGGTTATTGAATTTTTAATTGTGATAAAATATTGTACGAAATATTTGCTTAGAATCTGACCAAATTTTTTTTTTATGTTCAGGTTTGGGATGTGACTTAATCAGATAAGATAAATTTAGTTCTTAACCCAAGCAGACGACCAACTCACTGATAGAGTGGTCCAGCTGTATGCTACTGTTACGTTAAAAAAAATTATACTGCTCTAGTGTGTTTTCATACAACGAATAATCATCGTTCCAGCTTTAAGTGTTCACGAGATATAAAAATAGGAAAGTCCTGTTTTTGGGTATTGAAAATTTTGTATCGGACGCACTTCTGGGTTGCTGCATCACTTTATAAATTTATGTTTCTAACACTCTCCTATCATATGCTTATATAAGTTCTAAGTTTCAATTTTCTACTGTGATCCGATCCTGACATATGAAATTTTCGCTTAAAGTCCCTTCCCCGGGCTCAGAGTAGAAAATTTTCAGTCGATCACAATACTTTATTATAAGGCTAATAAAGTATTTTAAAATATAGCAATAGCATGGGCGCCTTGTATTATATAATAAAAATAAACAACATGCTTCTTAAAAATCCTGCCAAAATAATACCACGTCTTGACAAATTAAAGCAAGTCCTCTAGTCTGCAATTCGCCGTAATTGAAAGCAGTCTCGAATCTGAAAAATAAGAAATTTTTCTTCAATTTCCCACCTATACGTGTATGGCGAGCATAAGTCCTTGTTCCGAATATGGGTGAGTGTATATTTCAACTGAAAACTTCGACAAACTCAGGCATGATAGTTGCATCTCTATGAATTTCTTCCTCCTGTTCGTATATCCTTGGCATGCTCGTTCGTAACTGATTACGATGCCATTTTAGCGTACGTGATTTAAACTCTTGCGACAACTGAAAAATTGCATTCCTCAAAACATTTCTTTCTATCGGCATTTTTCCAAGGATTCAATAAATCAATCAATGAATCGAACTCGATTGCAGTTTTGCACCTTGCCATAGTCCTGGCCAGGGATAAGGCTCAGACATGCATGGAATCCTGTGCACGCTATACCAGGGATCGATTCGTCACGTACGTTTTATGTGCTCAGAACAAATGGACGGCTAAATTGTGATCGCAAAGTAAATATCGATGGGAATCCTTTTTGGCATTAACTCATAAGTATGGCCGACGGACGTGTATAATTCCTTTCCAGTTTTACACGAACTGTATCACCCCCATCCAGTCACCCAACTCACATCCATTGACCGATTGTTTTAAGGATTCAGCAACAAATCCTATGAACAAATAAAATCTTACTCGAAAACGACAAGGATATCGGTACGAACCTGTAAAGTAGGTGGGTTGCAAGACGAACCGGCCCTGATAGTTAGTTATTTTCGAAAGCTCCTATTACGGGAAATTTAAGTCCAAGCACGTTTTTAGTTGAATCAGTTTTCTTTTCTGTATCCCTTTGCCGTTCTTGAAGGACTCGACATCCTGGACCAAGGCGAAAACCGACCGAACAAAAGGATCCGTTTTCTGTTAACCCAGCAAAAATGAGAAGGATTATCCCACATACTTCATATTTTGTTTTAAGTAATCCTAAAATTTGAATAGAATAACGGACACGGACAGGAGAAAGAACCGAAATTAGATACCCAATTTCAAAGACCATGGATGTAAAGTTATTGTGTAAATTCGATCCCTACAAGTTGATTGTGTTCGTTTCATCGATATTATCCTGCAGAAGTATTCGAACAGAAATCATCCAGTTGGTTGGGCCTCTGAATTTTGCATTAAATTGAATCCGGAGAACTCTTGAGAAAGAAAACAAAATGAAAAAAACAAGCTCTAAATCCGCTTACTTATGATAATGCTTTAACAAGAAGTGCTAACACGATTTCACGAGGTTTTACATAGCAGAAATTCCCCAGGACTCTAGTATTTATCGCTGCTTAACCACACCACGAATACAATTGTCGTTTGCGTTTGGGTTTCGGTTCGGTGGTGTGTTATCATCAAGTTTCCTTCCAGTTCCCTCTCTTTGGCAAAACTTCCGCAACTGAAACATCACCAACTTGAGTTATTCAATTAAAGGACACTTTCGTGAAAACTTCTTCAACATTCCCGCCTACTAACCATTTTGAAGCACCTTAACCTCTCCGAGAACTTAATGCATCATTGATTCCCTGTGTCCTTGTTCGGGCAAGAGGATCCTTGTAAACAAATTTCCAAATCCATTCCAACTGGGCCGATGAAGAGTGTGTACATCAACTCCTTTCTAACCACCATCTGCTACCCTCGTTCTGTGGGTTATACTAGAGGGTGTGGTCTCAAACTTTTCACTTGTAGAGACTTCTCCCTACTTCGTATCCTTGTTGAATGAACTCGTTCAGTTGCCTGCACTTGACATCGTTGTCTTATATCTTTTTCGGAGTTTTGATCACACCACAGAAAAGTTTCGAATTAAAAGAGGTACACGAAAACGAGATGTTGTTAACCATAGAGATCCCGACTGGACAACAATGAACCATGTTGTAGAACACCTGAACTAGAAGAACCACCTGTTTACGAGTATTTGCGTAGGAAGATTCGAGCGGTTGAATATCTCTCTTTATTTCCAGCAAGTCTTCTCCTACCGCATACAACTGCGGCATGGCACTCAGAAAGGATGAGAAACAAGTTACACTTTTTAGAACGTTGTTGTTTCCAATTTACACGTCACTACTCATTAGAGACTTGTACATGGAGAGGTTTTTAGAAAGGAAAAGAAAATTAATTTCCATTGCATCGATGGATTTGTTCCGTGTTCGAAGGATACTCGACGTATATGGATTTTCTGTAGGTAGTCACCGTTTTATAATTGGTGAAAACTTCAGCCGGTAAAAGATTTTAATTGAGTTCGAAGTAGATTGAAAGTTATCGATTTAAATTAGTGATATTTGAAATGAATGTCAATGAATATTATCAGGATTCGGAGTGTTGATAATTTGGTTTTCACGAGGCACAATTTATCTCCTCTCCTCTACAAATCTGCAAAAAACATAAATAATAAATTGCGTTCTGTGTAAAGCAATCTCATATAAAACATTATATAATCTCTAAAAAACAAGACCAAATTGAAATAATTTACGCTGAGACGTGATTCTGTTCTATGTGTGCAAGAATGCAGGGCTGAAACTAAATGTACAAAATTCCTGATACAGCCACATCTTGGACGATCCTCACACTCAAATCTCCACAATAAATTTGAAAATGGTTTATCACATTTCGAATAAATGTAGCAAACTGTACTGTAAAAAAAATTAATTATGAGATAGTCCTTTCCACATTAACCAATAATTTTGCTCATTTCCCTTTCATGTAGTGCCAAAAAGATCGATTCATAATGATGTTACATTCATACCCACTTCCACGCTAGGGAGCTAATGAAAATTATATAAAATGCGTACACAAAGTTGGACATGAATAAACCCCATTAAAAACATGTTCAGAGAAAGGGTGAGATAACATTTCCCCGATGAACAGAAGGTAATATTTGGTGCGTTTTATATTTACAAATAAAAATTATAAAGTATATATTTATACATTATGTACATTGTATTCGTCGAGTATAACTCATTATTGAGTTAACTGAAGTTTTAATTGCTATCCATCGGAAAAGAGTGATAATTAATGTAGGTTTCCATCAGAATTTGAATAAAGTATTTATAAGGGTTAACATTTTGGCATTTTTATTTTATTGGTAGCTTTAATTTGGTTTTGGAGAACTTTTTTTTTCAAATTTATGCAATAATGAACGGTAAATGAATATTTGATACCAACATGATAAAAGAGCATTTTATTGGAATGATTATGTTGAGACCCCGTTTTAAAATTTTGTCGAAGAAAATAAATATAGAGAAAAGAGAATCAAGTGAACCATCATGGACTCAAGTGAAAGTTTTGATATTTCCGTAATATGAAATGCAAAATTGAATACTCCTATACCTATGAGATACATTTTTGTGTTAGATAAGGCTATGTTAGACTGGCATATTGCTATCAAATACTTGACATCAGAAAATAAAAAATTCAGTCAATATATTTTATTTCAGAATTTTTTTCTTCTTTTCTTTCAAAATTTGCCTGAAAACGTTACGAAATTTAAAAAAAAAAAAGGTAAATTTTGACCTGTTTTTCGAAGAACGTCCGGTAAAAATCGATTCGCATAAGAAGTTTTTACGTTTTAACATATAGTGAATATTTTAAAATTTTACAAAATATACCAATACCAAAATACCAATAATGTGATCCAGATTGTGCCCAGTTTTTTTACGATATTTTTTACACTCTTCGCCAGAATTGGGAGTTTTAATCCCTGCAGGCAAGAACAAGATTTTTTTTTCAGGTGAGCGTAACATGGAAGGAGAAAGAGAAAATATCAGACGGGGCTACAAAAACCAACATATAATATATATTCTCTCGGACAGCAAGGCAGCAATAATGGCACTTCAGTCCGTTCAAATCTAGTCCAAACTTGTTTGGAATTGCCTCCAATACCTGATTGAATTCGAAAAAAAGAACAGAGTTAACCTCATTTGGATTCCGGGACACAGTAGCTTTGAAGGTAATAAAATGGCCGACTTAATGGCTAGGAAAGGTTCCGAAGCTGACTTCATGGGACCCCATCCATTCTGTGGGATACCATTAAGCACAGCCACAATGAACATCCGAATGTGGGAAAAATCGCAAAGTGCCATTCACTGGGACTTGGCAACGGGCAACAGGCACTCAAAGCTTTTTATGCCAAAACATTCAGAAAAAAGAACATCTGATTATCTAAAATTAAGCAGATATCAGACCCGAACCCCAGTGAGAGCTCTGACTGGACATTGTCACATGAGGAAGCATCTCAATAGGATTGGTCTCTGTGAGACTAAAATTTGCAGAATATGCAATGACGAAGACGAAACACCAGAGCATATCCTCTGCGAATGTGAGGGTTTAGCTCACAAAAGACTTCGTCACTTCGGTCAGGGTTTCATGGACCCATCGGAACTTCTGACCATTCCTCTTCGCAAAATACTAGGCTTCATTGAAAGCGCAGGGATTGAAGAGGAATCATAGTCAAACCGGGGGGACGAAACATTAGGCCCAACTGTGGCTGCAGTGACAGAGGTTCACCATACCAACCCCTATTTCCAATCTATCTGTCTATCTAACATGGAGTCTTGCGTCAACACACCCCACTGTAATATGTAATTCGAGCGATGAAAACAAATTTTTCATCCTCACGCCAAATCGACCCTAACTTATTTATTAAATGCTATTGTTACAAATTTTTGCCGCCTTCCTCTCTCATATTGAAATACACTAAAAATAGCTGCCCCTCAGAACTAACTAATTAAGAACTAGTGTAAAATTTCGGAAGTTAACAATTAAAAAACCCATTCAAAAAAACTGATAAAAAAAATACTCACCCAATGATAGAGATAATTCGACGAGAACGAATAATTGGAAAATGGTCCACTTCATCCTGTGCCAATTTCAATCTTCAGATAAATTTTTTCACTCTGTCTATAACTTTGTTTATCATTTTTTCACCGAATTTTTTTACGGACTTATGAAATGTTTTTCATTTCATTGTATTTCTCAGTTATTTTTTATTAAAAATTTCATTTATAATACGGAATAAATATTCGGCGAAAAACAAATCACTTAAATCTGGAAAACAATTATCAATAATAATTACAAATTATATAAAGTGGAGCAAGAGCGGCTTTAATTAAGTGTATGACATGGAAATTCCGCTCAAGATCAAATTCAATTCCATCGCAATCGATTAATAAAAAAATTACTTGCCGACACTAATAAAACCAACACACAACATCGGACGTATCAATTCGATCTTGTCGCGTTGACCACTGAACAGATGTATTTAGTCATCTTATAGCTTATTTTCTAGAAAGCATAAAATAAAGCTAATCATAAGCGAAAGAAAGGAAATAAGAAAAATTCTTGTATTCAATGGGTGTTTTTTTTGGTTCTGTGGGTGTGTATAAAAATATTGTGATCGTGACTTTATGTTGAGATCCATCCAAATGCTAATTGATGGCCTAATGGTGGATCGTGTATTGAATTTGTACATACTGCGACGACCTTCTTAGAAATCTCAATGGCGAAGACAATTAGAATTTTAAGTTCATATCGAAAGGTATTTATTTTTAAATTTAAGTTGGGTCGAACTGCGCACACATAAATTTAAGCAGACGTTATGCTGGAAGTATACTTACTTCCAATGAAAACATTTCCGGATCACAGACTTGGTATGTCGTGTGGAATTTATAATTCTTTCAAAATTAATCTTAATTTATTATTATGTATGAGCAAGTTCAACAATTTCATGAGAGAACATCCCATATGGAATTCAAATTTCATTTGGTAATATTGTTTCTAATTTTGAAATTTTATTGGCTAAAGACATTTAGCCAAAAAAAAACACAATTTCTGCATCGAATTAGCTAAAATAAATATAATAATAAATAAAAATATACACTCCGTCGACAAACTTATTATACCGACAAATAAAAAAAATATACGAATTAAACTTCTTTCAAAAATATAAATAAATCAATAATTACTACTTCTAAATGTCAAATATGAAAATAATAACAACAAACTATACATTTAATATAAAAATTGGAAAGTTAATTATTACTATTAACATTTCTATTTGTATAATATCGCCTGAAAGTTTTGAATATTGATTTCGATTCCAAAAATCTTTAAAAGTTGTGATGTTTTTAAAAATAAATGGATTTGAGGTGTTTCTACTGATAAGCACGAATTATAAAAAAAAGCATTTTAAACATGAAACAATATAAAACTCAAGAACTATTCTCCGTAAGTATTTACTTAGAAAAATATTACAGGTGTCACGCCTGCGTCTTATACTCGACATGTCGTTTTGTTTCAACGAACAAACAAAACAATTTTTAGTGCAGATGATAAGTTTAACTTGCTTCAATTTTTTTAACTAAATATTATACTTCAAACAAACAAAAATATATCAAACAAAAATATATAAAATTGCATAGGTACCACACAATTTTTTTTTAAATTCAACAATATTAAAAATAAGAATTTATATATAATAATTTAACATAATAAAATATTAAATGAATGAAAATAATCATTGCTGAGACTGAAATATACTAAAAAAACCCCTACAACACTCTAAAAAATATTTCATTACTACACTTTAAATAAATATATAATATAAAAATAAAATTAAGAAAATAACTCTATTTCAATTTTTATTACAAGAAATGCACAAAATATGAAAAAGCTTTCATCTCATTTTTCCCCATGGCCCTTCCTTATCACCATTTCATACAGCGTAACAGGAAAATCATTCCAATTTCTTAAAATGTCATCAAAAAAATTGTTTTTTTCGTTTCACACGAAGAAAAAGATTTTGGTAAAACTTGAACTTTCTTTGAGATACACTAGGAGGTTTTGTGGAAATCTATCTTGATATATACTGAAACCGGGCTGGACAGCCCTTTGAAGTTTATGTTTCACCAACAGTATCACATATTTTAAATAATGTTTTCAAATTACTTGCTCGAAATGCAAGTTTTGGAATCAAAATAAAAAATTTTTTCGTTCCGGATTACAGTCAAAAGCAAATATCTTCGGAATTAAAAGAATTTTTCACAGAAAATCTAAAATTTTTAAATTGGATACAATTCTCTGCTGACGTTTGATTGGTGTTTGGAGAAATACGATTCAGGACAATTTCGAGCTGAGGTACCTACTTCAAATTCGGGCATCAAATACCACCTCTGCTAACATTATGAATGAGTGAAAGTTACGATTAAATTCGAAAAAGGCGTCATGCTTTTCGTGACAACCTAATCGCAATTTATTAACAGTCTTGAGTCGTTTTAGTACAGCATTTGATTGTACACCTATCCAAGTTCCGCAAACCTAAAGAAAGTATCGAAATCTCAGGTTAAAGGTTACCCGGACACTCTGCCAGAACGACACCATCAGCTCTAGTAAATGTTGGCCGGCCTTTTTTTTCGCCCAACAATTCTTGCCCCCTTCGTGACAAATGCAAATGAAGGCAATCATTAATCACTTGAAACCTTTGTCCAGTCATTTGTCTCCAAGAAACGTTCGTCGTAGTAGAGTTGTCGGCTTGGTCGGTAGGTCCTTGCGAGGTGCGGCAATTGTAATGGCAATAGAGGGTATAAGCTATCGTATGTCCTCGGTTATATAGCATAGAAATTGAGGTTCAAATTATACGGTTTTAGCCTCATTTAACTTATGTCGAGAATTCTCAGATGGCGCTTTTATAGGGGAGGAAGGGTGTAATAAATTGCTTGCTTGTTCGGGCCCTGGATGAACTAGCGGTTGGTATGTAGTATGGCATTTGTGGGAAGTGGACTTTTAGCATACCTTAAACTACCTTTTTGGTGTTTGTTCGTTCGGTAATGAGATGGCCGAGCAAATATGTAGGATTCCTTAATTGGATTTTTTGATTAGAAAAAGGCAGTTATGTCATCGATCACGCGCATTTTGTAATGGAATCGATTAAATAGCGGTTATGAGGTTTATAGCTAATTTATATCTTTTCTATTTTATTCTAGTAAGAACATTATGTATCTAAGTTCACTTGTATATCTCTCCGGACTAGCTTACAACCCGTTGAAGTATTGCATGTAGAGTGTACTCCACATGACAATGAAAGATATTTTTTCAATCCATATATATTTTGATCAACGACAGCGATTTTAAGAATCAGTCCACTGTGCTGTGGGTATTCGAAATACTTTGTTGCAAGACCAACCCTTCCAACGTGTTTTTGATCAGCTTTTCGATAATATTCAAGGACGTTATGAAACTGATGTTTCCATTATACGAGTAGTATCCAATATCAAATTGATACTCTTCAATAGGAACCTATTATCGAAATTGAATCGGAACCGACGTATTTCACATTATACTGAACCTATTTGCTTATGCTCTTAGTAGTAATATTCCATTCATCCACTACATATCCGACTACACTAGCTATAGTTCACCCTGGAGCCCCATTTCACGGATATTTAGCACGCCAAAAAAATATGTATATTTTTTGTAATTCATTTAATCGGAGCCGAACACAATTTTTGTACATTATGCAGGCAGACTCGCTCCTATAAAAAAAGATTTTTTTTAAAGCAACGAGAGTCCTGAAAAAAGGAATTCGAGTGATATGAGTGCATAAAATAAACTTTGAATGCGGATGCATCTCTCATGTAGAGTAGGAAGCAGTGGCGTGGAACCTTCACCCCATCATTGTCAAGTACGTAACTATCCTCTCGAATGTTATATACTACATAAATATTAATTTTTTTTATTGGTGGAGTGAATAGGGATGATGTCGTCAACAGTGCATCAACAAGGCTACATTTACATTATAGGAAAGCAGCAGCAACAAAAGCCACCATTCTCCGACAGTAAAACCAAGAATTCCATCCTTCCATCCTATGCGATCTGATGCATGCTCAGAACCCCATAGAATATAGTCACCACTACGGCATGGATACTATTATGAAAAGTGGAGTACATCCTTCCCCCGGTTAGTGCTAGGCTATAGAATTTCGTTTGTTGGATGCATCCATTGCACAATATAACGACAGCTCTCAGCTATCATATCATAACATAACGTTACCGTTACCTTCTCCATATTATGCAAAGGAGACAATGGTGACTGTGATTATGAACACCAGCCTATTGCTGTAGCATCATCAAGCTGCAAGGATCCTTTCTATTCCGGGGTGGGTTTGGGACGAATCAGAGTGATTCTACGCCATGAGCAAGAATTCTTGTTTCGGTTCATTAATTAAACGAGTGTTTTGACACCGAACGTGGTGGCTAACTAATCGATTTCTTTTGTATGTTAAGAGCCACATACACTATATCGACAATAGTTTCATATGCAAGGACATTAAAAGGGAAATCAGGACAAGTTGCATGACAATAGTGGCTGCAACTGAATCTTCGAGTATTGTTTTCGTAATTAATTTGCTTTTAGTCCCGAATCAAGAGAAGAAGTCTGGGAAAAATATTAAATTAAGCACTGGTGTCTTTAAGGGTGAACATCCGAGTAGAACAATTTTTTTTCAAATTTTTTTTTCGCTTACCTTAAAGACTGTAGTCTTAAAAATAATGTGTGTAAATTTCATATTGAAATTCTAATAATTGTAAAAGTTATGGGCAATAAACCGGAATGCGGCCTTCGTGAATTCTAACGGTTCGTCTTCCAAACCAAACTTCAAACGTGATTATCTCGAAACATACTTTTTAAAGACGGTCCCCAAAATATTCGGAAAACGGCTCAACCGATTGCTTCTAAAATTTGACACAATATTTTCGCACAGGTTTTCTATCATACTTCGGAACGTAGGATTTTTTTTCACTTAATTACTTTTTTTTTATCAAGCCAGAAAGGTCGGAAATTAAGGTTAAAAAATGAACATAAAGTTCAATTGGCCATTTCGTAAAAAATTTTTTTTTCAAAAAATCCTACGATGCGAAGGGCATCATACATTACATTTATAAATTGTTAGTATACTGACCATTAAAAAAGTATAAGATAAAAGTAAAACCTGATAAGCAAAGCACCAAATTAATCTCCAAAATTGCTACTTTTAGAATATTTCATCTGCATGAAAGACAATGGGCATAGCCTTGGGAAGCTAAAAACTGCACAAAATGTCGTTACTGAGACCAGAATAACTTACTTTTAATCTTTTTACCTTTGCATTTACTTAGCACATAACATAAACTTAATATTTACAGTTGAGATTTCCGATTATTTTTATACAAAAAATACGATAATTTACCACTGTAAAATTTATATTAGGATAAGGATATTAAATCAATAATTTTGCAGTTACGAAAATTTAAATTTAAACTTTCGACCATATTTTAAACTGTTTGTGTGTAAAAAATTGAAATTTCAATAATTTATCAATCCAGTGTATGCTTTTTGCTATCAAATATTTGACTAAAAAATATTTGATATAAAACTGCAACTGATTTTTCAGGTAAAACAGGCCTTGTGCTTGTATTTAGAGTGTACGTCACAAGACCTGATTTACCTGAACATTTTGATCGAATTTATTGTCAAATTTTGTTGGTCAATTATTTCACGTCATGGTGCACAGTCTACCAAAAGCTTTAGGGAAAGAAAAGAAAAATTTTCACGATTTGGACGAATATTGGAATGCGTTTGTCAGCTAAAAAAGTAGTAAAAATTTTACAAATTGGCATAGAGGCCATACCGGCTTCATTCGATTTTTGTAATACCAAATTTAAAAAGGACATCAAAGGAGTAACGTTCATCACTTTAATAAAAAAAAGAATATTAGAATAGTAGAATAAAATAAAATAATAGAATAAAGCTTTTCATTTCGCTCGCTTAATATTTCTACTGAACTCAAAATATTTCAATTTCAAAACCTAGTAAGTCTTTTTAGAAAATTTAAAAGAAGTGACTGCAAACTTATTTTTACGCTGCCCTCAAAAATAAATGTTCATAATCCGATACGTAGGGATACCCCCAACATATCGAGAGAACCCCCAACATATCGGGATAGCATCATTTAGTTATGAGAACTGACTAATAGCAAGTTTTGGGGCATTCTTTAAAATTTTTCTAAAAAGCACTTCCTAGGTTTTGATATGGGCAGCCGTTTTCCACAAAGCCACAACTCTAAATACAGGATTACGGTTTAAAAATAAAAAGTTCAATTGCACTCTACATTTTGCGAAAACCTTTTATTAATTCACCACAAAATTTAATAGTCTGTGCGTGTTTCCGTTCAATTTCTTTTACGAGAGAGAGTACACCTCAAGGAATACTTTGAGTTCTTATTTTTAGAACATAAACCGTTTTATTTAGTCGCAGATAGACAGAGTCTTTGCCATAATACCTTAAACATCAACAGATAACATTTTAACTGCCAATAATATTAAGGATTCGTGGCTTGCAATAAAAAAAAATTAAAACCTCAAAAGGCTCGTAATCTGAATTGGCCGTGGGCTAATACTCCAACGTTCATCGTTCACAGCTTGTCACAAAAACCTCGGTTCGCCAAACCTATGAAACATTTTCGCTCAACTTGAACCGCGAACTGTATTCAATTTATCACTCGATGACGTCACACATTTACACAAACTGCCACCACATTGGATGCTGCAATTAAACCGACCGGTATTCGTTTGATCCTGACGATGCACCGCGAAACTTTCCCGACAAGACTCGGGTTGACGTGTCCTCCATAAAAATTACTCCCAGAAATTGGTGCAAAAAACAACGAGTTCGGGTTGCACAAAACTGCAGCACGTGTCACACCAGATTTTCAGCCTGTTTACTGCATCCTGGCACAAATACGCTTGCTACGCTCGTAGCTTGGACGCGTGGCATACAGTGTACGGTCGCGTTGGAATGTGCTCCCCACTGTCCAAGAACGAACTGCTGTTTCGGCAATACTCCAACAGCAACTGGCGATAATCTCGGGGATTCCCTTCGAATTTGGTTCACGATATAACTACAGTGGCGGCGGCAGTATTGCGCAAAATTTTAGTCGAAGTATGCGCATTGGAACACTCTCACCTCCGATGTCCTGGCTCCTTGTGTTATTTGATAATTCCCGCGCGAATTATTTCTCAAGCCATGCAAGTGCAGTCAAGATTTTCACCTGGAAATGTGAGACGTAGCACCAACCCACCCATCCGTACGGCTAGACCTTCATATCGTCCGGACTCTCAAGGACGAGTATGAGGTGGAGAGCCAGAGTAAGACCGAGTGGAATGAGACGTCTGTTATTAGTTCCCTAATGTACACAAACAAATCCTTGGGCGAAATGGGTAAAATTGAAAATGTAACCACGTTAAAGTGACACTTTTCACTTTTCGAAATGTAGGGAGCAGGTGGAGATGGGGGTGAGTTTGATGGAGACGCCTGTCGAGTGGATATAAGTGTGCGGTGGAATTTGTGGCTCAGATGTGGATAATTCCGAATCTGATATCAAGTATGGTTATGGAAGTGATATTGCAAACGATAAGATTCGGTGCAATCAACTGGAATATGAGATGCAATCGGCATTTTATGGTTCAATCACATTTCTCTCGATGTTACTATTATTAAATGCACATAACAATATACCTACTCGTAAACATGTTGAAGAAATATGCTCAATGATGGTTGAATCGGTTAGGTTCTATATTTGAAACAATCAAATACTACTTTAGTTGAGGTAAGTTCATGCCTCCTTCACTGATTGAGATGCAACTGAAAGTGGTCAGAAAATCTTCTATGCAAAAAAAATTATTGGCTAGCGATATTTGCGATTTTCATCGAGGCAGCCAACATATTTTCTTGAGATTCCAAATCATTTCCATTTTATTTTTTTTTCATTTTTATGCGATGATTTTTGTATAGTTTAGATCCATCTAAGATATTAGAGTATGAATGTAACCTTGTAGCCGCGTCACAATATAATTTTTTTTATTATTTTTTGGTAATATTTGTCATCAAATTTGGTATTTTCTGTGACTTCAATCGTATTTGACGCCAGTAGCTCAAAAACTCCCGGACTATTGCGCATTAGATTTTTACAGTGGCCCATCTGCGAATGCCGCTGTTTAACCAGAGTTGCCAACACGGCCCAGAATTGGCATCGCATCGTATTGTTTTGGTACTGACAACCCACCAGACCAGTATTGTGTCAATCCTGGTGATCAGTACTCCCACGCTATATATATTTTGATATTTACATAGAAATTAAAAAAAATTGTTTCTGCATCGGCTGCGTCCCTGGTCGCTATTGATAATTATCACTGGCCTAGAGCTTCCAGCGGGCTCCGAAACAGTACTAGCCATCAGTATATGACCGACACTCACGCAGATACTGGGGAATGACGGATTCGTCTCAGTACTGAAACTGAAGTATGGCCCAATAGTGGGTATTCACGACGCCCCAAAACTGGCAGTCAGTATCGGGCCAGAGTTTGCACCAAGAGTAGGACCGGTGTGATCAAATCGACATTGGCCCTGCAATGATTCAGTCTAGACCACATACTGGACCCGGAACATTAGCCAGTACTGGCAACTCTGGCACCAGTACTAAGCCTGTGCTGTGCCGTTCTGCCTTTCGTACGTAGGGGGTGGAATGGTGGTAAACTTTAAACGCAACCCGCGCTTCGACCCAAAAAATAATAGTTCCCCTGTTGACAATTTTTTTTTAATATTGTTCAAGTTGCTGAAACTTGAAGTTAAAGGACGATTAAGTTGAGTCTAAGTATGTATTTCTTATAACCAAATCAATAAATTCCAAATTTAATTTTGTAATCCATTACCGTTATTGTTTATTCATTAGTTATACCTATAAAATTCAAATAATTGAAATTTCAAGAACCTTTTGACATAATATTCATTTGCTTACCTTTACACAAAATTTCAATGAAAAGGGGAGCAATCACCTTAGAGGCATTCAGCGGTGTAGAATTTCAACAAGATTAATTGATCCGATTTCTATACTATAGAGAAGAAGCTATCGTCATGGTAATGATTGGTTCGTAATTAATTTGCACCCAGAAGTACAAACTTCTTCAGGGTCGTTTTTCCCTCACGTTTACTATATCTAAGGATTTTCATAGCAATACCACAAGCATTATGTACCTACGTCATTTGCTATTAATTACCTGAAGGGCAGTGTAAGTAGTTAAAAGCAATTAAGACGTTATAGAAGATAATTAATAACCTACGGGACATTTTCTGCGCCATAGAATTGGTAAAAAATTGTAAATTCTGAAATTTTTACTATCCATGATACCCTTTATGCCTTTATGCCTTTATACGACAATAGTAATTTCCACGAAAAACACTCCGAGATGTTCGAGGTTCTGTTTTGGTTTCAGCTTGTAACGATATTATCCAAGAAAAAAAGAAATAAGTAACAATTTTTGTGGCCACCTGGATAGTTCAACAATATTCCATACTCACTTTTGCACAAGTATATACCGTGTTGGTTGGATCCTATATAATCCTTGGCTACTACATCGGACCAATTTTTAACTTCTAGTTTCATATGAAAGAGGATTACCAGCAACTTTTGCTCACAGCTGTATTGTGTCCTTCTTTTTGCGTTTTGTACTTTTGCAAAGATAGTCTTAAGATACAATCCGGCTGCTATGTATGCCGAAAAGAAAGGATTATTGCGACCATAACACTATTACACAAGGCTCTACCGTAAGCATCTATGGCATCTACTTTGCCAAGCTATGGAAAAGGATTACAGTGGTATGATGAGCTGTTCGTATATCAGGAGCAAAATTTCTTGACATAGAAAATTGTAGAAAGATGAAAAATTCCTGGTCGACCGAATCCTATCAACGTCTTCGAGTTGTTAAACTCACATAACGAAAATATGCATCGTAAAGTACTTTACCGAAATTTGAATAATAATAATACTAAAGATGCTAAATTTAGGTTCAGTTTTTTTTTTTAAAAAGAATGTGAAAATTAATGTTTTTGCTATTTAGATATCAGCCTGTTGGTAAGCTTTTCGATTTGCATTTAAAAAAAAACTTATAAAATAAGGTGGATTAGTCAACACTTTAAATAATAACTGGACTTTGTAACTAAATAAAAGTTGATTTTATGTCTAAAAAGAATGCCAACACCATGTAAATTGGATTTCTCTTTAATAAAAACTTTGGCCAAGCGCCCCTCGTAGAGTGACATTAGTTAGCATTAAGTTTTCTTCCTCAGGGCTCGCTTTTTTATTGTTTCTT
Source organism: Beris morrisii (assembly GCA_951812415.1). Lineage (NCBI taxonomy): Eukaryota > Metazoa > Arthropoda > Insecta > Diptera > Stratiomyidae > Beris > Beris morrisii. The sequence continues at coordinate 115,939,746 of OX638313.1, read as the reverse complement.
AAAATTTGTTTGGTTAGTCCTTTCCAACACTAATCAAAAATCTATCCATTCACAAATTCAATAAATTAATCAGTAAGTCGAATTTCTAGGAATGTCTTCGATTAATGCCCCATAGAGTCTAATTCTACTGGTAAAAATCCAATGTGGTAAGCCACAGTTGCATCAATTGCATCTCTTTTATTCGGATATGTTTAGACCTCATTAACGGGGACTTAACGATCCGTTTTGCGGCACTGGTAAAGTGCTCCATTAGTCGCTGAAATCCACCTTTGTAGAGGACATAGTATTGCATTGCTGGTCAGAGCGCTCTAGTGCGGCTAGTGGTATGCTCTTTGCAGCGCATTTATGTTAGCCTATTTTGTCGCTGGTTATACGAACCAGCTACATCCTTCTAATTACACACACAGCTCGAAACGGAACGTCTGATGTAGTTGCTGTACTTGTACTTCGTGCATATGCGGTCAGAGCATTAATTATAAACATTTTGATTCTGATGTTGCTCTATGCTAGGTTCTTCCTTTCCAGCTAGTTTTAGTGGTCAATTCTCAGCTTTTATGCAGCACCCAAAGCATCCTTTTTCCACCGGTCGGACAAATATCGTTCTTTCTTCTATTTTTTGCTCTGTCCATGGCGATTCTCTGTCAGTTGTAGAATATCCAAATTGGAACGATATCCTCCGGTATAATTTAACGTAGCTATAGGATTTCATTCGAAAATCCCAGAGTTTCCACGCAGAGCAAATAGGTAACATGAAATTTTGCATATATTTGGACGAAACGAGTGCTTTTCGAGCCACTTGGAAATTCTGGAGAGGTGCAGAACGGCACACAGACCGTTTTGCATTATTAAACCTGAAGAGCCAGTGTAATTTGCAAACTAATTAAATTATTTAACTGGCCGTTGTTTGAATGTGAATCCACTCTGTACATGAATTGGGTGTAGTTTCTCGCATAGAGCGTTTCCAAGGGTTCTATAAAAATGTCAAAAATAGGGTGCAACTTCATTGTATATTTCTATTTAAACTAGTAAATCGGATTTGAGTCAGAGAATATCAGAATTTTGGCAACAAATCATAAAAAATTAATAAAACAGATTAATATAAGATATTTTTTCTGAGGCTCAAATATGAATTAATATTTTTCGAAACTGTGTCTTTCACTAAATGTTTTACCAGATATCAACATAGTGTGGACTGAAAATCGAGTAGAAAACATCTTCAATATTGCGAAAATAATGAAGGTATTAAAACCCGTGATTAAAATATGACCCTTTATATTTCATAAAATTCGAACGTTAGAGAATACGTTTTTTATGTATAAATAAAGGCGATTAAATTTGATTCTTTTTGTATTTTTACGATGTTCTCCCGGTAGAATTCATAAATCACAAAATGCCTTCTGCATAAGCCTCCTTTTTTTGGTGACACCAGAGTATCATTAACTTGAATAATCAGCAAGAGAGAGTGAAAGTTTTTCTATTCCCGATTAATTCCCGGGAATAAATCCTTCTCTGTTCTATTTGGTCCCGAAAAGTGTACACAAAAAGGACTTCAAATAGAACTTAGCCTTATTTCTTTCGCATCCTGCTAAGTCTTATCACGTTGTCTACCGAAAGGAAGGTACATCACAATTAGTCTCACTCAGACGCTTTCAGCATACAACCGACCACTTTCAAGTCCTCAAACCCAAACTTCGTCCTTTTTGAAGGCGATTGGGAATCGTTCGAAGTATACAACCCAGCCGAAATGTATCCCACTGGAATTCTTTAGAGTAGAATAGCAACGAAACAATCTCGCGATTTTTTGGACTTGCTATTAACTTATTTTCGGGAATCAGAAGTGGGATTATGGGACACGCAAACGAGAAGTACCTACTGGGAGAAATTTAACTTTTGCGCGCTATTTGGATGCGACTCAAGAGCTCTGTTCAAGCTTAAGTTGAAATAATGTAAAGCCTTGGGTATGGGCAAAAAGAAGTTTTAATGAGTTTCCGGCAACTGAAAAGAAAATAATTTTTTCAATGGTACTGTTCGCTATTTCCGCCATTTTCGGCATCGAATTTTCGTTGATCCTTCCATCCGTCGGACGCCCTCCTCTCGCCTGTACAGAATAAACGACAGAGTCCTTTCATCATTTTCTATGAACTTACGGAGATTCGTGTACTGGAGAGGGCGTAATCATTAAATGGGTCCTACTTTTATTTACGTTGCCGAAATGGATATCACGGAATGAAGAAGTTTCGAAGATCTTAGTATCGAGTCCTTTTTTCTAGAAGGAGCTGCTCTTAGTTTAAGGATTCTATCTTGTTAATAAGTCACGATCCGATGATTGCTGGGACACTTTTTGAATCGATAATGTTCTTAGAAGTGGAATTCAGAAGCAGGCGGAAGTTTCTGATACGGGAAAACTTTTAGTATAACGTCTACTATTCACAGAAAGTTTCAACCCAAAGAATTTATGGTGGCGGGAGGGTGAATCAAATCTCGAAGGATAAATGAAGCGATTAGGAAATTACTTCAATCAGTTTTTTTAATACACATGTGAATTAGTATGGTGACTGAGAATTGGAATTTTAGTATGAAATTGTTTGGTAATGGTAGTGGTAATTGCGTTTTAGATCAAATGTTTAGAAATTTACTGCGGTTAAATCTAATCAACCAAGTTACAAATGTATTGAAGGTTTATTGGAAACCTTAAAATACTTCGGCTTTTAGAATCTGAGATAGGATAAGGCAACAACTTATTAAGGTTAAAAAAAATTTTTGAACCTTAGACTGAATACTTCAACTTTCACTCCCAAATTATAAAAATCAAAAAAGTTTAATTCAGTTGTAAGTTTTTATTAGGTTTTCTCATTTCCAATTGTTTTATTGGTTTTTATTTTTTTTTATTTCCGTTTTAACTCTAGTATGAGTTAAATTTTACAGGAATTAGTTTTATATCAATAGCAAGACTGAGTTCATTAATTATCGCTATCCGTCGACTCCTTCGGGTAGCTGTCATACAAAAGTTCTTAAAACACGTGTTCAACAATATTGAACGATAACTTTAGAACGCTTTAAGTTACTACCTATACTTTGAAATTTTATACACGTTAATTTTATGATAGTCTCAGCTGAAAGCATTAATATGAAAAATATCCCATAAGTCATTCATGTAGTTGCCATACAAAAATTCTGTAAAAATGTCCTAACTTAATTTATAGAACTCACTGTAACTCAAAAAATCATTTAACCATCTATCGAGTAGCCACTACCAATAGTTTGAACCTAAATAAAAGGTCATACAATAATCGTATGTGCACTCCTCCTTCTTTTGATATATTCTCAACTAAAATATAAATCGGAGTTCAGTATTTCATCTAGAGTATCATACGATTGGCTTGCAGCCGATCGTGACTGCGTTATGTTTCAATGGGTAGTCACCTGCTTCCATTAACACGTTTTCATTTGCAAACTGTTAGTGCCTTTAGATTACTCACTTATCGTATAGATAATAATTTGCTTATCGGCTTGTGATTATATATATCGGAATTTTTTTTTTTTACCAAACCTGAAATACTGTACTTTCATGTGCAACTTATTGAGTAGAAAAATAGCGAAAATATTGCGTAGATACTATATAATAGTGAGTTTTGCTGTTCATAAAAATCCTATTTACGTAAATTTAATTGCGAAACTAAAAAAAAATACTTTATTATTAAAATAATAAAGTAAAATTGTATGAAATATTATGAAAGAGTGAAATATGTTGAAAAATGATATAGTGAATATATTTTTTTATATGTTAATATAAAATTAAGTGAAAATGGATGAATCAAAAACTATTGATTTGTTGCGCAAACATTTAACAATGGATACCAATCGAAAAGCAACGAGTGTTCCGAATTCACCATCAACATTCCGTAGGTTCCTTCAGAAACCCAGAGGTTAGTGTTTATGAAGATCGGTAATATGAATTTTAAAAAAAAAATTAATAAAGAAAAACTTTTGATGTATGAGTTCTTAGGTCATTTTGGTACCTGCAATGTTTTTTCGTTTTTCACGACTCAGTTTCTGAAAATAAGGAAATAAGTATTTATACTAATACAATACAAATTCTTCATTAAAAACTATTCTATTCCATTATTAAATTTTTTTATATTAACCAGTTAAATTTTCCATTCCCTTAAATATTGTAAGAAGTTGCTTACTTTCGGAGACGGTATTTTTCAGTTTTATTTTGAACTTGTTGTAAGTGTAGTGTAAATTTATTTTGTATTTTGAAAACAATATATTACTGGTGAAACAATTCTGAATTTAAACATCTGTAGATTAGATTACAGTTTAATCGGAAAAGTATGACAAAAATTCGAGAAATAATATTTATATTTTATTATTTTAGTCAACCTAGGCTAGGAAAGGTTCAGAAGCTGACTTCATGGGACCACATACATTCTGTGGGGTACCGTTAAGCACAGAAAAATTAACATCCGAATGTGGGAAAAATCGCAAAGAGCTATTTACTGGGACTTGACACCAGGCAGTAGACACTCAAAGCTTTTTATGCCGAAGCATTCGGAGAAAAGAACATCTGGTTATCTGAAATTAAGCAGACATCAGACCCGAACCCTAGTGGGAGCTCTGACTGGACATTGTTTCATGAGGAAGAATCTCAATAGGATTGGTCTCTCTGAGACAACAATTTGCAGAATTTGCGATGATGAAGACGAAACACCAGAGCACATCCTCTGTGAATGTGAAACACTTACTTACAAAAGACTTCGTCACTTCGGTCAAGATTTCATGGAACCATCGGAACTCCTGACCATTCCTTTTCAAAAAATACTAAGCTTCGTTGAAAGCCCAGGGGTTGAAGAGGAATCATAGATAATTCAGGGGGACGTCACAATAGGCCCAACTGAGACTTCAGTCGCAGAGGTTAACCAGACCAACTCCATTCCCTAATCTATGTATCTAGTCAACCTATATAAATAACCACGTTTCAACTTTCTAGTATAAAATAAGAAATGGAAGGTCTTGATTTGATTTTTTTATATTGTGCAAGATAGATGATTAATGATTTATTTATAGGTATTCTGATTTAGATTAAGTGCAGCCATGAACGTACCCAGAATTTTGAAGGGGGCTATTGTTTGCGGTAGTGTACTGCGTTGCCAGAAACATCTGGACTGCTTGAATTACCCTCGAATAAAATCAGCTTCTTGAATTACTTCTATAAGTCCGTAAACTGTTTTTCAACTTTTTTATGATGAAAATACTACTACAAGATTTTTGATTTTATTCAAACTTTGGATATTAAATATAATATAACCTAATGTCATATCAGGGTTGATAGCGTCTCCCCTGCGCCCTCACCTCGACCGCGGTATGTCCATATACATCACCTCACTGGACATCATAAATTTCAATTCACACAAAATTGGCTTTCTTGAGCTTCTTGACTTCTTTTATTTAGAAAGGTCCCTTTTCCTTTTTTTTCTCCAAGCTTATTTCAAACGTCGGGATTGCTTGAAAAAAACTACCGCGCGACCAAAGGTAAGTGAAAAATTAATTTCCGGCATTGAATTCAGTATTGCGAAAAAGGAATTTCAAATGAATCCTCCTGCAAGCATTCCACACTTCAGATTCAGAGAAAATTTTGGTGAAAATTCGCCATAGCTGCTTTTATACGATGCATAGTGTGCTAGATGCTAGATACATGGTATAAAGTACGGGGTGAAAATTAAGGCGAAAGTTTCCGCTCGTTTTCCGGTGTTTCCCGTTTTTTTCAACCGGAGCATTTCCCAAAAGAGAATAGCAAGGAAACGAAGCAGAGTGGGTATTATATTCCTGGAGCAACTAACGTAGAGAAAATGTGTCTGTGAGGGTGTACGGTACTAATTAAAATTTACGGAAACGGAACCGTAGAAATAAAATGGAAATGGAATTAAAGTGATTTTGAATAGGATATTGTTTGCATAGAGCAACGGCGAAAATGAGTGGTTTGCAAGCTGCATATTGCTTTGCAGAAAATACGGGAGCGTTGTGACAAGGTCTACACTCTACACATAGCTGCCAGATGTGGACTAGAGTTAATGGGATTTTGTAAAAAAAATATAAGATCTCTGAGATGAAGAGCAAAGAGCAAGTGAAATATGGCAAAATTAATTTATATTATTTACTCGATTGTGGTAATTTTTCTGTATTAGTTTGAGTGGATAAGAAGAAGGGATATTTTCAACCGATTTAATTTTTAATGCAATCAGCTGTTGCTCTCTAATGTTGCTGTTACCCTCTTAATTTGGGTAATTCCTAGATAAGCCACAAGAAAGAGATCAATTTTCCGAGTGTTATACTTTGCAGAGTAAACAGATTCCCAAATTAATATTGGCGTTCTTGGTTTAGATTTTTACTACGACGTTCGTATCCCAATTGCAAAAAAACTATTAATTGTCGTAGGATATTCTAAAGGACAAAATTTTCACCTTTGGAAAAAGAACTTATTAAGATCAAATCAGTGAGTCGTACAGGAACTAGGCAGTTACGAAAATTTCAAAATTAACGGTCTTTAATGCATTCTTCTTTGAAATGAACAATGCCGTTTGAATTGCTCCTCCGATCGCAATTATGAAGTGCATGAACCTACTACAGCTTGCTGTCGTTACGGAATTTGTCCGGAAAGAAGCTGTCTCCGGACTATTACTTTACGATATTCCAGTCGGTTGACGAGTACTTTCGACTGGTAATTACCTTTTATCTTCCGACTTTGGTTTACTGGGTATCCAACCTTAGTACCTACGTTTAATTAAATTTAATGGAGTACGTTGACTAAATAGCCCTTAGCGTAGTGTCTACTCATGAATATGTTCATTTTATGGAATATGTAGCGTACTTGTAGTAACAGTAGTCCGGTAATTTCAACCGGCTGTCAACTCAAGAAAAATATAATAAGTGATGTTCTGTAAATTGCTCGAGACGAACGCTATAATCAGGAAGAATATGACTGTAAAATAGCGCACGTTGCGATGCAGAGAGTTGCTTGATATTAAGGCGGTTTCTTCTATGTGTTCAATTTAGTATGTAATTTTTATGCTTGAAGTGAAGTGGAGCTCGAGAAGTTAAAACCAAGTCACGCAATTACAAGGTCGTTCTGTAACATAATAGCAATTCGCAGTTATTGTACGTATAATGGAAGCAAAAGAGTTTATAAGAAAACACCTTGAGTTTTATACCTCAAGAACCTTTTGAGAAATTTTATGATAGACTAAAGCTTCTTCTTCTAATTAGTTTGTATGATATGCCGTCAAATATAAAATAGAATAAAGAATAAAGAACAGGAAATTTTGCCAAAAACTTTAGTCAGATTTTGCAGATAAAATAGACCTTGGGCAGAGGTAATAAACTAATTTTGCAAACAAAGATTTAATTTGATGAAGTGTCGTTAAGTCAAATACAGCCTCAGTAAATCAAAGTATTTCTGAATGGTAATATGAATTAATATAAAAACAGATCGGTACACAATATTTAGAAGTCTTCGCTCCCTCCAAGTTTTTAAATTTTTGATGTTAATAATATTTTGTTTGCTTTGTCAATATGTGCACTATGCACATAAGACAACATCACTTTATCTTACTGTGTTGTGTTCATTGAAGAAATAAATGAAATTAAATAAGTTTCCGGTACAGAAAAAACAAGTTGAACGATCAGTGCGAAATATATACATTAAACGCAATTTTTTTTTATTATAAATATATCGGATTCGACCCAAGACCCCAGAAGTCTGTGAAGACAGATTTACGTACAACACTCCGGTTAGAGGAAGAGAAGCATGAAAGTACGATTTACCTGAATAATATCCATTAATCCATGACTCTATAGATTTGAAATATACAACCTGTCTGCAAAAAAAAACAGTACACGCTGAGAGTCTGAGACTCGAAACTCTTGTCTTCAGATTGCGAATGGCAAATCTAAGAGCTACAAGAAACAGTCACATTACATCTTTCGAACCTCATAGATACCCATCGTAGCGGATATCTTAAAGCGTTAACGATTTACCGCGAATCGGTTACCTCAATATTTAACTACTTGAACAAAACTAAGTAAGAATCAAGACGAAGTGATACCCTAAAAAAAATCTGGTTGTTCTCAATTTCATCAGTAATAAATTTGTGATTCTGTCTAGGTACTACTAGTGTTTGGCTTAATAGCGGTGTGGCGGTTTCTTTTTGCTATTCTGTTCAGCCATCTGCATAATTCCAATTTGCATAAGTTATAAGAACAGTCCTTTATAATCGTGTCGGATCTATTTAATTTGTATAAATTCCAGTGCTGTTCTATGGTGCAACGTTGTGTCCAGGGATGTACCATCGTCACAGTGCTCCTTGTGTCGGGTAGCTTGGGGTGATAAAATCGCGCAATTCATTTCTAGCGCTGTTTCCTTCCGCCGCCGAGACGAATACTCTGTTTGGCATCTCCCAGGGATACCAAGGATTCTTTTTTCAGTCCATCGGAGTAAGTACTGCTGCAACGGCACGTATCATATACCGGCCAAGCAATTTCATAGAGGAAGTTTGGTGTCAAAAAAAGGATGATTGGTTGTGCGTTCACTTTTACACTGCATACCTTATTTTCATAATTTTCAACAAAAAATGTTTGTCATTTAAGTTGTGTTGTGTAGTGTGGAATCAAAGGACTACACCTTGACTGGTCTATCGCTACTCTTTTAGATTAAATTAAGGTGGGGTACATACATGGCATCACAGATAAGCAGAAATTTGTGAAAAAACTACTAATGCAAATACAATCAACTTTTATTTATACTATTCATAAAAATTTGCATCAGTTAAATTGAAATGAAAACAGTACTCTTTCTTTCCTGTTGTTGCGTACGCGCTTATATATTTTAAATCACTCCTCCCTCCATTCAGTCAGTCGGTCAATCGAAAAGTCGGCTTTCTTTGAAGATTTGTCCATAACAAAGGCAAGAGGAATGTTTTAAAATGCCATTCACATATGTTTGTATTTTCAACATTTTAAGTGATGGTTGCGTGCGCCAATTGATAAACACACTCAACTAAAAAATAACAGGTAATATCATTATGTTTTGTTTCTCCAGGTATGTCTTATCTCTATGTGATCAGTCACCAGAAAAATGCTAAATAAAGTGTAGCTAGCGGTATGTTCTTCTGCCTCTGCAAAGTTATAAACGGACATACGGGCTGTATGGGACATACTTATGCACTTGTGGCTGTCGTGAAATATTAAATGTTTGTGAAATTCGTGGAAAGACCGACAGTAAATTTTTGACATTATCGGGCTAACATATGGTTAGGTATCGTTATCTAAATTCGACGATGAAATACTATCGTGACTAAGAACGTTGAAATATAAATATACTTTTACGAAGAATAAAATTTTTCTTAGAACCCCTTAAATGCGTTCCGATGCGAGGCGAATGTGAGATTAAGATAATCTCCTACTACTCCCTATGGTCCTTTATGATGTATTCGGTACTCACAGAGCTCTTACATCCGAACTGTAGCTGTTTCTAGAGGGTTTCCTCTTCTTAGATCAATGGTGATAAGCTTCATAGCTAGGAGTAGGTGGAAAAAAAATTCTTTATCTCAACAATTTGTGAAATAGTGATCCAATCGGGTACCTCCTTCCTCTGCTGGAAAAAAAATTCTTTATCTCAACAATTTGTGAAATAGTGATCCAATCGGGTACCTCCTTCCTCTGCTGCGTATGCACTCATTAAGACTGGATTGATGGTATGACATAACGACGTCGTAACGTCTACCGAATTCAGTCAACACCTGATCAGATCACATTGCTTTACACAGTGCAGTCAAGACTGCTGCTGTCGGTGTCGCACCTTGCTGTAAGCTGCCCCTTTTTTAATTTAGTGTGTAGCATATTATACTTCTTATGGGTCATAGGGCTACCAGTATTGCCGACAGCATAAGCCCACCATAAAATTATATTTAGAACACCTGGATCAATTATTACACCTTAAACATTTACGGAGGACCAGTTATTATCGACCGTCTTTGTGGTTATAAAAGAAGAAAAAGAGATAGGAGAATTAAGAATGTACAACCTAAAGTTGTAAAGACATTACGTCTAAACTCTAACTGAATTAACTGGAATATCGAACTAAAGAAATAAATATATCTATCTAAGAATGTACAACGTTATGTCTATACATATTCCATTTTCCGAGTACATCGCTAAGTTTTTTCCAGAAGTCTGTTGGGCGTACATATATCTCATTATTTATGTTTAGCAAAATTCTTACCGGTTGTGACAAGCTGCATATAGAAGGCAACTTATTAGCAGATTTAACCTGTCCTTAAAAAATTTTTAAATTAAAAGATAGAAAAAAGTGAAGCATGGCAGCATGCATAATTAAGTGTACCAGGAATATGGAGAAACACATGAAACATTAAGAGTTAGTTACATATAGCGTGAAGTATGGTGCGGTTTTGCATGATACAAATGTGCTTTTCCAATTATGATATTACCGACCGACGAGACGGCGAAGTTAAAGTGTGCTCATCTCCTCTACGCCATGGTTGGCAAAGAAGCATATCATACCATTCTGAAACACCTCTGCCCCTCATGCTGGCCATTTACACTTCATACAGCTTCATCCATCCACCTTAGAAGCTATTCGTCCTCATATCCACATACAAGTATCTAGAGGGTACAGCGGTTGCCCATACCCAATCCAAGACCTTGCTAGTCTCCTCCAAGTCCCTCGATGCTTGTTTACACTGAAATCCGAGTTCCATGCTCTACAGCTCCCTTTTACTGATAGAATGTGCTACAATATTTGCGGTACCCATAAATTAATCAAAGCGCAAAATTACCGGCCATTTATGGAACGGGTTACACTAACTTGCACTAAAGCAGCTAGGAATAGTGACAGCCATATGGGCCTCTTTTGTGCCCCGTATTATGCACATGTAAGCCAAACTAACTCTGATCGAAAGCTTGTACCGAGCGGAAGTCGTGTGGGCTTTCTGGGAAGACAAGATTTGGATCTGGTTTTTCCTTGGTGCGGTCCAGGTGGGCGATTTCCCGGTATGCATCATGTTTTCACATTAAAAAAATGTAATAATAATTGAGAAAGATTAGTCTGCTAAATTGGAAACAGCCTGTCCTTAGCTAGTATTATCGGCTGAGATGGTTCTACCTGATTTCCGATGCTTTTTTCGCTAGCTAACTACTCCTAAATAATAAATTCTGTGCATAATTTAAATTTAATACAACCAATCACAGGAACTCATGGATAAAATAAAAAGGGACATGCTCAAAAAAAAAGTGAAAAATTATGGTAAATTTTCGTGCCCCGGGTAATTGGAAAACTCTGAGATTTACCCCGGGCGCGGTTACAGAGTTATCACGTGGAAAGTTTTAATGACGAAAGTTTTCCATTTTAAGATCTCAAGTGGCCCTTGCAACGACTTGGATGATTTTCCTCTTAAAAGTTGAGGATTGAACTAGCGACGATGATTACGGTTTTGATGAGTATTGAACGGGATGGGATGTTGATGACAATGTCAAGTAATTTGAGGGACATAACTCTTTATCCCTGATCTACCTTACCTTGGAGAGGGAGAAATTCGATTCGAGGCACAAAGGTGGTAACTACTTCAATTAACCGATGAAAACGGCCAGAATTAATCATTCAGACGTTCATTAGAAACCCCTTTTCATGGTGCCCTGATGACTTATTCATGGTCGTGCACAAACCCAAACTATGCCCATTCCGGAACGTCGCGAACCAAATTGTCGCTATAAAGTGCGCCATTATAGTTATGTTTCGCCCTATAGCAATCCTCCTCGACATTCAGTATTCAAGCTGTGCTATTAATTATCGAACTCCCTGCTAATGTAATTAATTATTTAGGACTATTGTCTCATTGAGCATTGAGAGCATTTGCCCTATTGGGATCCAGTGGGGTGCTTGTAGCGGCAAGGAATCGTATACGGATGGATGGAGAAGCAAGCAGTGATTGGGGATTGTGAGTTAATAGTGGAACGTAGTGTTGTCGTGTGAAACATGTTTTTAGGGTTAATGAAGATGAAATCAAAACATAATAGTGGACTACTTAGGTTGATTAGGAAAGTTGGGAATTAAGAGGACGGTATTCCTTTTCATATGTCCTTAATGAATCTAATTATTTATTTTATTTTGTATTGTTTTGATAAATCTAATGCAATTCCTCTTCTGCTAACATTGAGTGCTCTATTTAATTTTCTGTAAGTTTCTATGCTATATTATGTATGCGCACTCTGAAGTGTGCTCAAAATATTTAGGCTAATAATTTGGAATTTCATTTCGGTGGACAATGATGGAAGTTTCTAAGATATCTTACAGCAACAGCCAATATCCTCAAATGATTCCAATACACCTCAAACCGTAACGTGAAATGAATAGTGTCTAAAAAATACAGTGGAATTTCAATTCAATAAAACTAATTAATACTTAATTAATAAGTTTATTTTTTATTTAGATAAAGTCTCTAGAGCTTTTCAGTTACGAAATTGCACAACGATCTAAAATGCTGGTAGATATTCATATTCAATTCAATGAATATCCAAATATCTGTTGCGGGAAACAACATGAAGACTTTTTTTTATGCTTCGCCGTACATATTTTTCATCTTTCTCTTCATTCAAATTAAAAGAAATTCACGTAAAAAAAACTATTGTAGGAATATTTCAAAGCGCCGCCAAATCATTAGTATGAGTGTATAATAATTATCTGATGATACTACACAAAAACTATATCTCTCTGAATTTGGGCAATAGCAAAGGCTGACAACAAAAATAAAACACTTAACGCCAATCAATTTGTGAAACTATTTTTATTAATTCTTGATTAATGGTAACGAGCAATGGCTATGGCCAATACTTTATACTGGACAGAAACGAAAAAAAAACTAATAAATAAAATGAATAGATATGTACAAGAAATTAAATAGCGAAATTTTAAAGATGATTTATAGCGATCGGGTCTATTTTATTCCACATCATATACATGGCATATTTATGGACATATACCGAATTATATAATATTTGAAATTATTTTAAAGTGGTGCTGAATGGTGCTAGTGTTTTGACATGGAATAATTGAGATGAATATTGAAGCATGTGCGGATATAAATATTATGGAAAATACCAACCACATCAATTGAACGCAATTGTTGTTAATATTTATACATTCCTAATAATTAAACAACATAATTATGAAAAGAAATTATTATAATAAAAATTGTAAGGTATTCTGTTATACAGTTAGCACTGGGGCATAGCTAGAAAGACTGAGTAAAACGCCCATAAAACCTGACCGTTTTGGTAGCGTTTACGTAAACACGTCTTTCTCAAGCATTTTTAGCCGTTTATACTATTTATTTCAATAACTCTTCAGTCGTTTTTGGTATGTTTATTTTTTGAATAACGAGATGTCCTTAAAAGATTCAACAGAAAAAAAATGGTTTTTGTTTGGTAAAAGATTATCTGGATAATTTTTTTATGTATTATATTATATATTATATTGCCAGGTTTTATATGAGAATAAGTGCTAGCTTTAATAAATTAAAAAATTTAAGTTTCAAATATCTTCATTGTAGCATACGAGTATACCATTCCTGAAGAAAAAAACATTTACACCTCTCATCGCAAATATGTTTTTATTAAAATTAAAATTTGAAGTTCCTATCGTTAGTGGTTCTTTAAATATAATAATTTAGAACGACGGACAATATTTTTCTGGAAAAGAAATATTTTGTAATTTTCAGACGAACAAATTTATTTACTTTATTAAATTTTACAAAAATAAAGTAAAATTATAATTAGAACTAGTTTCTTCCCTACAGGGGTCGTACATAAACTGAAATTTTTATTTTAATAAAATATTATTTTACAAAAATCATGTTACCAGTGAATAAGCAAGGACGTTTCGAAATTAATTAATTAAACATGTATAAGATGTAGAGGTCTTATGATTAAAAGACATGTTTTACAGCCAGATAAGCAAAATTCTCAACAAAATTCACGGTCATCAAAAAGTGATATTTTTACAAAAAAAAATGTGGCGGTAAGCAGTAAGCAAATTCTTTTTACAAAAATAAATAACTGCCATAAAACTGCAATCTCATTAATGTTATCAGTAAAAAGTAGAAATAAAATTTATATAAATGGTACGTTATTGAAAGTCACAAAATACCTGGTATAAATGTACATTATGCATACATATGAGTACATAATAATAAACAGGCGATAACGGAAATTGGCAAATACGTTAAGAGAATTCGCAGGAAAGACCCCCTGGAACGACTGATGATGGCAGGCGGCGCATAGGGAGAGCATGGCATTTCTTAAGTAGGTCTGGTTTATTTTATAAAATTCGATATCAGTTTGAATTTTTTCTTGAACGTGCGATTGTATAAAGGCAGGCAAAGAAATAAAAACATAGCTCGTACGCGCAGTCAAAACAAATAGACCCTGAACATACTTACATACGAGTACCTCTACTTCCACATCAAATGTGAATTTTCGAGATATGGAGATTTTAGATATACCTATACCACATACGACTTTGTATTCCCAACTTCCATCTATTAGTAAGACCTACTCGCTTATAGTCTGTAGTCTGTACTACGTCTAGTATGGCATTCGGGCGTCATTTACGTGCTAAATTTGTTCGAATTTTTTAAGTTTAAAGTTGTTCGCGCATCGGATATCTTCGCCATAAGCTTTATACTTCTTCGATTTAATCACTCGACTCGCGTATAATAAAATAAATAGTAGCATATCGTGGAATGTTTGCAATTCATTCAAGTGGTTTAAGTTGATTTTTAATTAATTGAATGTTTTCTTAGTATACACATGTATTTATACGTTTATAAAACTTATCGGAGTGCAGTTTTATTTCATTTTCATCGGCAAATTCATATCGCGCGGTTTTTAATGTGGCGCCCGACCCAGGACAATTCCCATGAATAACAATAGCTTACTATTAGCAATAAAAGTAGATTGGGCGAAATATGTGACGTCAGTGATGACATTTTCGTCGGTTTCGTGATATAAAATTTATTTGCATTTTAAATTATGTGCCATCGTCAGCTTTATTTGTGCTTCGTGCACTAAAAATCGGAGTCCCAATGAAAAGTTATTGTGATGATGTGAAGTAGTTACCTGTTATAGCAAGTGATGGTGTCTCGGAATTTTTTCACCTATTCGTGCTACCATAAAAATGAGATAATCTTCTTGGCCGAGAAAAGGTGTTTTGATTTGATTTTAATTTGAGTGGGATTTCGACAGACGACAAAAATCTCCGCATCAAACCAATTATGGGGAATAAAATCGGAAAATCTTCGGGCAAGAAGCTGAAGAAACGAAGAACACAAAGTAAGTCTTATGTTTGTGATCATACTTCTACCCCGTAAGAGACTTATCATCTTTACAATGTTTACCTTCTTATTATCTTTAGTGACTTTGGATATGACTTAAGTTGGAATTTCAAAAGATTATTTCAGTGTTTCTAGTCTAGAAATTTAATTATTTAATAAATTCTTCTTTATTTTAAATTTCAAATTGTATGTTATTATGTACATACATACTCATATAGGTGTTCACCTATCCCTTAAAGGGAATGCTATACAAGTAACTAGGGTGTATTGCTATAAGGTTAGGAGCACCATATTTTAAGACTCGAAAAACTGATTAAAAAAGTCGTATGAAGTTCTGTATCGAAGTTTTTATTTCTATTTTATATTGCGTAGGGGGATATGCGGTTTTTAACAGTTTTATTTTTTGAAATTTACAAGGAAACAAATTTGTACTTAATAACAAGAAGGTAGAATGTCACGGTTTGTAAATTTTACACCTGCTTCGAAAAACATTTATGTACATTAGTTCTTTACATTTTTTGAGTGGTCACTCTGATCAAATATTTTTTTGTAAAAGTAAAATAAGGTAAAATTGTTACATTAACGTGGTTTCGTTTTCTTTATTAAACTTTGGATGTAAAAATATAAGGTCGGAAGGAAAAAATACCTAAACTTTTTAGAAGATTCTATATTCTTAGAAGAACATCATATGGCTAAAAAAAATTTTTTCAGATGTAAGACATTATAAATTCTGTGAAAATGACAATAACTCATTTTCACGAAAAATGTGTATTCTGGTTATATAGTACAAATTTTTGTTCAATCATTTAACTGAATAGCGGAGAACGTTGACCTAATTGTTTTGTCGGTATAATAAAAGCCTTTTTGTTACTTTTCGAACTAAGGTATTGGTCTAGCTTAAGGGGGTACATCCGAGTAGAAATTTATTTTTTTTCAAAATTTTTTTTTTCACCCATCTTAAAGTTTGCAGTCTTAAGAATATTGTGTGTAAATTTCATATTGAAATTCCAAGAATTGTGAAAGTTATGGGCAGTTAACCGCAATGGGACCTTCATGAATTCTCTATATAGAGCGGCATTCAAACGCGATTATCTCGAAACATACTTTTCAAAGACGGTCCCCAAAATCTTCGGAAAACGGCTTGACCGATTGCTTCCAAAATTTCACATAATATTTTTGGATAGGTTTTCTACTTCGCTACGTAGGATTTTTTTTTTAACTTATTTACTTTTTTTTTTATCAAGCCAGAAAGGGCGATAATTGAGGTTTAAAACTGAAAATCAAGTTCAATCGGCCGTCATTTTGTGAAAAAATTTTTTTTTCAAAAACCCCTACGTAGCGAAGAGCATCATACTTTACATTTTCAGAATCTTTTTGAAATTTTTGTTTTGAATCAACCGCCTGCATGTAATCTTGGGAACCGCAGAGCGTGCGAGCGACGGACTTTCTTTACGCCGACCCTGACAGCAGCGCCCCTGATTGATATATATTTATAAAAAAAAATTATGAGCGTACCTCAACATATATACTTTCGAATAAAACCAACCTGGATAAAATCGAGCAAATAGTTTTTGAGATAATAATTTCTAAAATTCACCTATTTTTTCTGCTTTCTACTCGGATGTACCCCCTTAAGCCTTTAATGTAAACAATTGAGAGATGCTACTTGGGTTGCTCAACCTTTCATTTGACGTCTATGGCAAGATTCTTTTTTCTGACACGATGTTAGAAGAATATGTCTTAAAAATAGTCTCAAGAAACTCTTGATATAAGCATGTAGTAACCGTCACTTTTTCCCGGCTTCTTGAATTATGGCAAGCAAAGTGAATTTCCCTGAAGAAAGTATCTTGAGTGTAAAATTTAATTATATAAGTAATTGTTTAAAGTAATTCTCCACTTATAGTTACAATTATACTTTATTAAAAAAGGGAATTCAATTTTGAAAATAATTTCATAGTTGGAAAATACAGCTGAATTTAAATTTTTATTAAAAATAAAAACTAATCCAACTTTTAGGTGCGTTTATCCTACAACCAAAAATATGAACGTATATATTTGCAAAAAAAACACTTTTAACACGTTCCTAGAGGGTTTCTACGAGATTCACAAAATGTGAAGTGATCCTCACTTTCTGTATGACCTCTTCTAGTCCAATTTGCTTGGCTATCCTGAAGATACTACTACATTGATTTGCTTAAGAAAACCTATGAAACGATTTTGAGAAAGATATCGAACAAGAATTTATAAAATTGCTGTTTAAAAGTTGTAAAGACCACTTGTATCATGTAATTATATTTCAATTATTATAGTCCCCTCCTGTGTGTCAACTGTTATAATATTGTGTATCTAAACGTTTAGAATATTAACTATTAAGGCAATTAAAAACCAAACCGTACTAATAGATTTTATTCAGCTGATGTCATCAAAACAGAACTTCGACCGATGATGATGCAATTATTTGCCATTAATTTTAATTTTAAAATTGGTTACCTATTTATTATTCTTATTCATTCATCATTCAACGAAATATCCGCAACAATAAATCAACTTTAACTTTCACCATAGAAAATTGAATCAACCACAATGCGATAGGTATATATAAATTCCAATTAAAAACACGTTAAGAATGCTGCTGACCTTAAATTACTGGTATTAAGAAAAGAATTATAAAGTCGATAGTTGAATTTCGAAAACAATAAACAACCTAAGTATTATAAATTTGTTATAAACTATAGCGTAAATGATTACTGAATAGGTCACCTCGATTATACCCACCCACTTAAGATAGTGTACTTATTTATATTTACCGTATAGCTGTTGCACTTTCAGATTGGCCAGGTGTAACATACCTGCCTACAACTTCTCAAGACAAAGTGTCGAGATTCGATAGCGTTTTCCAGGTTGATGTGCTGTAATACTTGCCTTAATCCAACAGAAGCAAACAACACTCCCAAGTTGATCGGACGACGAGCGTTCAAGAGCTAACCAGAAATGGGTACGAAGGACCGGTTTCGGCCAAATCGTACTGATATGCAAATTTTTTGATTGTCACATTGCGATAAGCAGTAGATTAGTCGATTTAGTTTTCGGCTTACGACAAGATTATCGTCGGATGTGAGTTGATTTCGATGACAGTTTCCATGGTCCGTGAAGCTTGGAAGCGCGAAAACATGGTGCGCTTATACAATGGTCCTCTAATTACAATATACAAAGTTTCAGTGGGCAAGTACTCAAGTATCTATTTTGTATGTATTTTTCAAAACGAGGTTATTTTTAGAGTACCTACATGTCGCAATCTAATTATGCATCTACCTTGAAAAAACCCCGTGTCAGTTCGCCTAGTGCTATCTTTTCATCGCTGTAGGAGTTCTCTACATTACATAAAAAACTGGATTGAGCTCCTTTCAGCCAAATAAAATGTGTGCACTACAGCCCCATAAATCAAATTCGCTGCTACGACCTGGTTCTGCCCCTGATCTGATAACCGACCAAATATTGATTCTCTGTCCAATGCCCAGTTCAGCACACAAAAAGGGCAAAAAGTGCATTTGTTAAGTGGACTTAAAGAAAATGATATCAACCGTTGATAACTCTTAGAAAACCTCTTCTCTGGGTACCTCTCAAATGCCGTAGTGGTTCCTCAAATTTAATGCTTTTTTTTAATTTCTTACATATGTCTTATTCCAGGCATAACCTGGAGTTTCAGGTTCTCAACACTTCGGAAGAATAAGATGCCTCAAGCTGTGCTTAACAACGCGCCTCATATCGAAATCAAACAGTGGTTGGAGCAGCTTGACCTTCAACAGTATCAAGGTAGAACAAAGTAACATAACTATGAACGGCAATTAATGAAACATTCTTTTTCTCGTCTTGTTTTTTGCAGATACCTTCAAAAAATTCAATGGCGTCGAGGAGCTTTTGGATTTATGCGAGGCCGATATCAAACAGTTGGGGGTACGAAATTCCGCACACAGGGCGCAAATCGTTTCCAATTTGCTTCTACTTCGTGATAAATACCGGAAAGCTACAAACTCGGGTAAGGAGTCGTGCTAACAAGGGTGCATGCATTGAGGAATTGCTGGTTTGAGGATGCGGAATATGAAACGGTTCAGTTTTAAGGATTCGGTTGAATAAGTTCCCAACACTATCTGGATTTTTTCAGTGATGATTGGGAACTAGATTAGTTTTTGCACCCTTATACGCCCAAGGCTCAGTGCCGATGAGCAGAGAAGGAAAACAACGGGCATTGTGATTATTGGGGTACTGGGAAGAGAATAGCCTGAAGCGAATTTCATATGCGAATAATTCAATTAAAAGAGAATTACCAAATTTTACTGTACGACTGAAAATGGGTCGTTGCTGATTATTAATAAATTTGTTATGAATTATTGTCTTTAACCTGAATTGAGTAAGATCTGGACGACCTCATTGTCATATTTCCATAGCACGGTTGTAATTGATTGTGTTCGTCTTATCCAAGAAAGCGACCCCATAAAATAATGTACGAGTAGCAAATACTTTCTTAAACTAAATGAGCATTGAACTAATTTGCACATAAATAGAGCCACGGTAAGCTCCAACTCCATCTAATTGTCCAGTCTCGACTGAATCCAAAATAGTATTTTAATATCACGAGATTATCTAGCTAGTTACTAGATACCACTGTATATACTTGGAGTGCTCCTTTTCATTCAAACTCCTGCATTGCAAAAATCCATTACCCAAGTGTCAGGAGGTGTCTGCGCAATAATATAGGCCTGAGCCTCTTCGATTATAATTGAAAAGAGTATGGATTGGGAATGTGATTTTTGAAAATGAATATTTTTGAAAGGAAAAGCGTTAGACCATGCTAAAAGTGGGATTCGAACCCACGAACTCTGGGATGATAGTCTACTGCATAATATAAAAAATAATCTTTAACTAGATGTAGTCAATATTATTTCTAACTCTGGATAACATGCGGTCATGGTCATGAAATTAATTTTGTTTTAATTAAATTTCGTAACCGCACCAAGCGCGCTAAACACTTGCTTATATCGCAGAGATCAGACACAATGTCTTAGTAATAAACGAAATTTCGCATCAAAGTGCTAATGAAAATTCGCATAACATTAAAAGGCCACGGTCAAACATCAATCGGCCTGTCCATCTCTCAATCGTTTTAACGATCGGCAGTACAACTTTAACCATCATATCCTAAAAACCGCATTGCGAGTTGTTCCGTTTTTTTATTACTAATCTCATAAAAACCTCGGGAAATTTCAAGTCGTAATGAAACGCTACGTAGAACGCAATCACCATATCCCTAGGGGGTCTATTTCAACTCTCAAGTATTTGTGTTGTATATCAGGTACGATGTAAAAAAAAAATTTTTTCGTAATTAAAAATATTTCCGGCCCCATCGCTTTCATCCCGTCCTTATTCGAAACAGTAGTGGTAATAATCAAGGATTCATAAAATTCTGATTTTTATTTTACAGGAGGTAACCTAACCACAAATAGCTTACGTGCCCGACCAAAGCCATCTTCGCCTCACTATCGTCCGCCATCTGATCCGGGAACATCGTATACCAAGGATAAGAACAGCCCGCCGGATCGCAGGAGTATCGGTGCCAAGAGCAACATCATCGTCACAAAGAATCACGAGGACTCTTCAATGTAAGTAATTTTCATGTCCTTTGAACCTCGTAAGTCCTTTGATATAATGGTTGAGTGAGTAGTGTTCTGGGGACAGTATTGCCAACGTTATAAAAGGTGCATCCTTGCTGACAATAGAGCGAATGCGCCCTTGCTTCATTCTCGCTCGCGAAAATTTGTTGCTTTTGTAACAACCAACATACCCCGAAAATAAATCAATAATTTCATATGAATGAGATTTTATCGTTGTGGGATTTCAGTTTCCAAGTGAGAAATCAAGTTAAAGAGTCCGATTTTGAACAAAAATCATTGAAAATTATTTTGCTTAAACCAAACTATTGCTATACAAAATAAAAATATCCAGCCGAAGTACTTTGTAATGAATTATAAATTTTTTACCACAAAATTTCAACATTTAAGCAATAACCGTTTTTAAGACGTCTATAAGTCTGCAAGAGTCTGAAGCTAACTTAAATATTCTTTTGTTATGGTAGAAAATGAAAAAAATTATAGTTGTTAACCCTTTGTGGTCACACTCTGTATTCAATCTCGGTGGTCACACTGGGTCGATTCTATCCAGTCAAAAAGTTCACAACGGTATTGTGACCAAACTATCCGTCCGAAGTGGTTAAAAAATATTACGAAACATGCTCTGAACGTTCTAGATGATGTACAAAAATTATCAGAAATAAAATGGCGACATGTTAAACAAATTTCTCTAAGAGGTGAAAACGTAAAAAAGACATATATTTCATATATCCCGAACTATGAAAAAATCGTCTTATTTATTGAAGATATGATTTTTAGAAATGTGGCGAAGTTCGTGAAAACATATACAACCCCTTCTCACCCCCTCAGTGATAGAATATCAAAAAATCATGAAATTAATTTCTAGGCAATATAAGGCCATAAGTTAAAATAAAATATGTACACCAGAACCAGACTTAAACTATACTCGTATGACGGAGTTCGTGAAAATACATTCAAGCCCTTTTGTGATTTTTCATTTAGTGAAGAAGCATTTATGTATCAATTTTCAACTTTCTAGCATAAGCCCTTCCAAATATAGATTAAACTAAAAAAAAAACTAAACGCATCCACCTCCGTACCCTAAAAATCCTTTTTAATATATAACAAAAATCTTAACTTAATAAAATAAAAGTAAGCTACAAATCTCTAAAGAGGTTGACGTATCAATTTTTTTTTACTTTTAAAACGTGATAGTACAAAATATCAAGGTATCAAATTTTTTTTAAGGTTGATCATAATTCTTCATTATTAAAATAATGAAATAAAATTATTATTTTTATACATTTAAATGTTTTACCTCTGCAATTTAAAATTTTGTTCGTTACGATGTTTCCTTCTATGTGACGAAAATCTACCGTGTTCATAAAAACCGTTTTCATGTCGAGGTAGGTGTTGGCCGTCTACATAATCTGAAACTGAGCGTTCATAAAAACTTTTTTCTCCTTGAATATTCGAATCGTTCTACTACGGTCCTTGTACAAAAATTGGAATCAAAACAATAGTAAACCTGCATCTCGGTCATACAATCCCGAGTCCGCTTCATCCCTGATATAGTCCTGCCATATATAAAATATTTCGATTTACTATAATGCGGGGTGTATTGGTTCCCTTTCACTCCCGCTCATCCCAAGGAAAGAATTTTCAATGTTACGTTTGATATCACTTGAAGCGCTGGCGGGTTTGCGTATTGTGCCGAAGCTATGGCAAGTGCGCCCCAAACATGTGCCACCCTCATTGCGACTGTGTACAAAGTCAATGGAGGAGATTCGTGTTCGGCTCTTTGAAAAGGACTCTTCGACTGGAGAATGGTTGCTAGCCGGTCGGACCAGTGGTGCTTGGTGAAGTGACTTTTCCCACAGTTTCGTCCGAAGCGGAGCGCAGTGTTGAGTGTCTTCGTAGAAACTGCGGTGCCTATACGGAAAGGATAGCAATGATTGAGGTCCTTCGAAAATAATCGGCTTTAATTAAGGTGTTTTTGAGGTTCTCTTTGATTAATCGTCTTGAGCAATTATTATTCCGTCGGATTCATTACTAGAGTCTACTTTATTAAACCCTTAACATTGCAAGGATATTTTTAAGGTGTTGTTTTTTTATATCCGAAGTGGTGGTGTCCAAGAATTGTTTTGATTACACGCGAAAAAATGGGCGTATTATGAAGGACTGTGCTCGGGCCATTTTGATGTGTGCAAATAGTCGATTTAAGTATGCCCCTGTGTATTTGTGTGCAATAGCCGTAAGACCGAAGATGGTGGATCCTTGGCAGTCAGCTTAAATTTCGACTTAGTTATCCTTGGCCTTTGGCATAAGTGTTCTCTTTCGCCGTCGCGCCGTAATATCGTAGAAACCTTGGCACAACTTTATCGATTTTTGCACGCTACACACTTTTTCGTACTTCGGTTACACACGTTTCTTTCTTTCCCCGGAAAATTATCCTTTTTCATGTGCTTGTCGAATTTTAGTTCTATTTCGAAGGGGTGTGCGAGAGAAACGTAGGTGAGAACGGAAATTGTATGTAAACGTGATTGGGTACTGATAGTATACTTTGTGCAGTGCCTTATTAAAGGTATTCTTTGTTACTGGGCATTCAGGATCACACTGAGACACAGCTCGCACGGTCTATTATCATCGAATATGACAATGATGACGGTCGTATGGAATTCATAAAGGTAAGTTCCTATTGTTTCTGTATTTATTTCACCCTCCCTTATTTCAATTTGCGGATGTCTTCTCAATCCCTAAGACTCTTGAACATAAATTTCATATTATGTTTGGGACATTTTCTCCCAACTTCTTGTATATATTTGTATCTGGATTTTCATGTCCTTACGAGGGAGATGAAAACGGCTTTGAAACATGCAACTCCAGAAGGCACTCTAACTTCAACCTGTTCCAGCTCCTTTGCATTTTTCTGCCTATTTTCACTATTCGAGAGTCTTTTGTTAAGCCAGTTCATTATTATCCTTTTCTTTCAAAGGTATGCCCTCTGTTTACTTTTACTTATGTATGTGCTGTTCTTTTATGTGGTATACGCTTTGTCGATGGTGGCCTGACTTGTTCTCATGGCTTTAGCAATGTATGCATGCCTTTATCCGAGGTATTGTTGCTAGAATT